>JAVJAQ010005744.1:983531-1301001 GCA_032362365.1 Zygogramma bicolorata
GTTAGGTAATAGATTCGATGTCAATAAATGCAGTTGTTCCACAGGGTTCATTCCTGGCGCCCAATTTGTTTCTGCTTCATATCAATGATTTGCTCGAGAAAACATCTTGTTCAATACATACGACAGTACTCTTTATACCAGTTCCTCTTCCAGAGTCTCCATATCAGCTCGAGAAACAAAAATTCAAAGGAACATTCACGTCAATAAAATTAGTGACGACTTGGTAGAAATAAGAGAATGGGGTAACATGAACTTGGTGGAATTTAATGCTACGAAAACCCAGGCATGTCTCTTCTCAAGAAAAGCCAATTCTCATCATCTAGTATTCAGATGTCAGGTGTAACTATTCCAACGAAGTCAAGTATCTCGATGCTAGAAATTACGATCAGTGATAATCTCTCATGGGAAAACCGTGTGAGATCGATCGCTAAAGGTGCTTCCCAGAAACTTGGATTTCTATTCCGTGCGAAGAAATACTTCACTTCTCGCCAGCTTCCAATGATCCACAAGGCTCATATACGACCTGTCTTGGAATACACTTCGCTTGGTGGAGTTCGGCACCAGAACATTCATTGCGACTTCTCGATTCTATTCAGAGGAAGGCAATCCGTTTTTTTGATGATTCTTTGCTCACAGACTCGCTCACTTCATTGGAACATCGTAGACTTGTCTCTCTTCTATAGATATTTTCACGGTCGGTGCTCTCCTGAATTGTTATCAATCGTTCCACCATTGTCAATATCTACACGGATGACTCGACGAGTACAGAATTCCCACCCCTTTGTTGTGAATTTGGAGACCTGTCGAACCTCTCTTGCTCAGGGATCTTTTTTTAACAGAACACCTGAGTTTTGGAACTCCTTGCCGAAAGAGGTTTTTCCTGAGGCTCACAAACATCAAAAATGAATGTCAAATCGTATCTCCTGTCCCTTGATTCACGCGGTGTTCTTTGAACATTACAGGGCTTTACTTTCGTGTGAATCTGCATATATAAAAAAATAGCGAAACAAGTGTCGCGGTTTTGTAAACCAATTTTCAGTGAGAATCATACAGAAAGCTGTGATATTTTTGTGAATAAGGATTTTCATTGGAACTCCTCTTTGGATAGAAAGGAAGCACTTAACCCTTCTGCCTACCAAAAAAGCAGCCAGAGTCCTTCTCTGCAGCCATCGCACCAAAGTCGACTTTCACGCTTCACAATCGCACGGAGCGTCATTGTGTAGTTCCACAGCGGAACACAGATGGCGCTCGCCGGGCTTTGTTCGCCCGTCACAATATGCATCCTGGAAGATAGGAGACGTTCATTTCCAGGCATTGTCTCAGCGCGGGACGCCTTGCGACGCTCGATGCGAGGCGTCTCTCCTATCGCCTTTCTTTTCGCTTTTGTGCGGTTAGTTTGTTTAATTAACGGGATGATAGTATCTGGGTTTCAGAGGGTTGGGTGGGAAGGGGTTGTTTTCGATATGCATATGCCAGTAACGTCTTTGGGAGTAGCGTTGACGGGCACGGAGTTCTACAAGGACCAATACTGCGGCTACTTCCATACATATTCATTTTCTCTGTATGACTGTTCATGCTCTGTTGGAGTTATGCACGTTTTATAGTCAACTAGCTGATCCGTGCCCATTTCGTTGGGCGTTAATTATTTTTGTGATGCAATTATATTGTGTAGTTCTTAGTATTGAGTTTCATCAGGTTCATTACATCTCTGCCTTCTGGGCGTACACGAAAAATCGTTTGAAAGAAGTCTGAAACGTTATAAACCCCTTTTTTATACCCCGTTAGACAATGAATATCAATAATTCACCAATCATTTCCTTCATTTGTATCGACGAAAGCAAATGCAGGATTTACTTCTGTGAAGAAACCTGCACTGGCACCTGGTCGGATATAATTCAATGCCCTTCGTGGTGTTAGCCAGGGGAGTAGTTGTTTTCTGACAGGTGCCAGCCGAAACCTACTGTGTAGGTAATTTGAGACTGGCCTGAACAGATCGTTCCAAAGATGATTTAATTCACCAATCCATCGCTAACTTCATTCTGTTGGACCACGTCGGGATGAGTATAGGAAAATTATTCTGGCAAACGTTTATTTTTTATTATTTATCACTGATTCAGTTCGTTATTTTCAAAAATGATTCGACTTCACTTGAGAACATGGTTCATTCCATTTCAGAACGCGTTGGAATTGTTCATTTTCATTTTCGAATAAAAAGTTATGACAGACTTACAGCTTGCTTGTTCGAGGTCATTCGTCCTCATAAAATGGTTATGTTGCCAAGTTATCTAGGAAGTTTCTCGATACCTGATCTGTCTGTAATGTAGAATACCAACCGCAGAACCCAATCAGAACAACATTTCAGAAATACATCTCAACAAAATCTATAATATTATATGGAAGCAAATGGATCACATTTTCAACTCTTGTTAAGTAACGTTCCAATAAATCAATTCAACAACTTGTTCACTTTTTTCGCATACCACCGTTACAAATAACAAAAATTGAAACCTACCGCCAATTGTGAATGTTTTGAAACCCAAAATGTAATTGAATTTTTCATCAATACTAAAATTATTGGGTTGATGTTCTTAATGCCCCGTTTTCCTCGAGTGGATTTCAATATCTAGAGTATCATCGGGAAGATAATTTTTTTCCTCTTCACGTGATGTATCATTCGACCTCTCCCTTCATTTGAAATTTCAGGGCTGTGACACCTCCTAACTGGGAGTTGAATGCATCTGTTAACAAATATATCCAAAATATGTCCTTACTATCAATTCAAGAGGAGGATTTCTGATGAATCTCTTCGTTTTCAGTTTTGCTATAACAATCTTTGAAAGTGATATTTCATGTTTCTCCATATTTACATTTTTTTCACATTTTCAAGAGAATCATGATATGCGAACTCAG
Source organism: Zygogramma bicolorata (assembly GCA_032362365.1). Classification (NCBI taxonomy): domain Eukaryota; kingdom Metazoa; phylum Arthropoda; class Insecta; order Coleoptera; family Chrysomelidae; genus Zygogramma; species Zygogramma bicolorata. The sequence goes on from JAVJAQ010005744.1 coordinate 986,442, forward strand.
CAACTGTAGAAAATGTGAGTTTTTTTTATCTTTATATCCTATCTGTGAAGGAAACCACTTTTTCAGAATTTCATTTGCCCTTCCATACCCATGATAATTTTTTTTCTTCATAAACGGATTATTTTTTGAGAAACTATTTTTTGGTTTGGGATAGAATGGAATATAATATCCTTCATTTACCATAAAAAAAATACAATAGTATTATAAGGCTTTGTCAAATACCATACAAACATCAAATAAACAAATAAACGAGTGGGAGGTGAACAATTTCAATATAAATATTAGTGTTTCACACTTTCCTTTGTCCATGTAGATTGTAACTTCGAAATAAATCAATTGGTGACAAAGTCAAATGATAAGAATTCATCGATGCTATAAAAAGCGAATTCCAAGCAGGTATTAGTCATGTAATTTGTAAACGAAGCTGCATTTGATTTTTTGAAATCTTTTTCTACTTCTCCGGATCGTTTATGAAAGAAAAGGGACAAAAAAGGCATTCATATATTCATATCAGCGTGTCATTCGTAGTTTTTTGACTTTTTTAGAAAAAGTTGGGAGCTTTTGTCTACAACACCTACTACGTTCAATCATACATTATATATATATATATATATATATATATATATATATATATATAAGTGTGAAATTTTAAACATTTCATACTTTGCCTAGGCATTCTATAGAATGCCTGCTGGAGTTCAGGCAGAGTTGAAAATCTGTCTGTTCCATTGTGAAATAAACTCATTTCTTAACAATTGTACAAACTTTGCCTAGGCATTGTGTATAATACCTAGGCATTATATAGAATGTCGAAAGTTTTGCAGGCAAAGTATAAAATGAACAACATTGTTAAAAATTGTTTATTGCAAATAACAAACATGAAATGTATTAAACATAGGATCTGAAAATCCTCATATTTTACTAGAGTAAAATTTAAAAGTGAAACATTAATTTAAGAAATTACTTGTTACAGCAGGAAAGAGAACTATGGTTAGGTTAGGTTAGGTTAGGTTAACCTTAACTTGAAAACAATGGAACAGACATATTTTTAACCTAACCTTACCTAACCTAACCTAACCTAATCTAACCTAACCTAACCTAACCATAGTTCTCTTTCCTGCTGTAACAAGTAATTTCTTAAATTAATGTTTTACTTTTAAATTTTACTCTAGTAAAATATGAGGATTTTCAGATCCTATGTTTAATACATTTCATGTTTGTTATTTGCAATGAACAATTTTTAACAATGTTGTTCATTTTATACTTTGCCTGCAAAACTTTCGACATTCTATATAATGCCTAGGCCCTAGGCATTATACACAATGCCTAGGCAAAGTTTGTACAATTGTTAAGAAATGAGTTTATTTCATACTTTGCCTAGATTCACTCGGCAATGTATAGAATGCCTAGGTATTCTATACAATGCCTGAATTATACACATTGCCGGTAACATATATATATAATAAAAGGATTTGTTCCATGGGATAGTAATGGTTCCCAGGGATTGGGAAGATTTTGTGAGTCGTCACGTTTGTTGGTTGAGGCAATGAGGGTGTTTTTCAATTTCTATTGCTTCGCGAATTATTCTGGAGTCCGAATTACATACTGCTAGTTTGTGCTCCTAGGACCTGTTTGATACTCGTCGGTTCGTCTGTCCTATATATGTTCTCGGGCAGTCGTGACAAGGAATTTCATATATTCCTTGTGATTCGTTGGGTATTATATCTTTAGGAGAGCGCAGGAAAGAGGATATTTCATTGTTTGCTGTGAAAACTGTCTTGATGTCGTGTTTTGTCAGAATTCGACTCACTTCATCAGTGACTTCCCGAATGAAAGGAAGGAAAGTTGTCGGGTGTTTAGCCGGGTCTTCCGTTGGTTTGGGATGCGAGAAGCATGTTGGCGTTGAATGGCGTTGAATGGTTCTCTGGATCTATATTTCATACATAGTATTTAGTATATAGTTCGTAATGATGAACTTCTACCCATCAGAAAAACATGTTCAAACCTGGACATGCTTGTTTCAGGCATTTATGATGGATGCTGTTGAGTCGAGATTAATATTTCTCTCAAAGAAAGTTTTGAAGATATAGTTATTCATTGTTTCTCCTGTCAATATGAATGTAATGATAGTGTCTATGCATATATGACGGACATTAAAATAAAGTAGAAGCCGTTGTTCGGAGAACTCAACATACCACGCAAGATTTAATCGTAATGGTTGAGGCTTTCGCGGCCGGGATTTTCAGTATCACTACTTTTGTTCGGGTTTGAAGGCCGTCGTTTTTTGAATTTCTTCCTGACGTTGCGCTGGCGCGAGTGGCTAGCTCCTTCAGGGGCTCATACACCGTGAGTTAGACTCCAATGAGTCATCGAACCGGAGTAGTGATACTGAAGATTCAATCAATGTCCCCCCAAAACATAAATCACTTTTCCCGTCGTTTCTGCAAACTCACACATCCCAATCAGCCTTCCCAGCCTATGAACGACAATCGGCCTTGGAACGAAAGTAAGTTCGTCAATCTAAACTTTAATTGGGCTGCTAAGACGGCGGCCGCAAGGACACAGGTGCCTCGGCATGATAAATGAGTCCTCCTCCTCGCGGCAGGATAACGCGCGACGTCATTGATATTTATTATTCGAATAAATAACAATGAGTGTATTCTTATTCGGTTCGTTCGCGAATTTGGTTTATGGATTTTTAAGGAGACGAACAGCACCCTCGGCGCACTAACTTTGCGGATAAGGGAGTGAGAAATGGAGATTTGCCCCCCGCAGGAGCGGATGCGAGATTTACGCGTGTACTTTCTTCGGTCGGGTTGTTGCTGCGACGGCCACGTTTTCCGATTGAATGTGAGGAATGTGTCGCGGGAAACTTACCGAAGAGTTTGTTATGGAATGAGTATGGTATGATATATGGGCAGAATCTGAAGGTTTCGAGTAACACGAAAATCGGAACATATCGATATGAAATAGCATATTATGACAAGAGAGCAAGAAATAGATTTCAAGCACAAATTCGCAATTCTCATATGCGACCAAATACATTTCTTACTAGTGTTCATATACCATTTTTTTGTTGATTGTGATATTTTCAAATCAATCAATCGATTATGCTTTATTGTCTGGGGAATCCTTATTGACAAAGCTAGTGCATTTTCATAAAGTCAAAGTATTGAAGTGTAATATTAAAATCATGAAATACAATGAACCATCACTATATAGTTAAAAACATATGTAAATAAATGAATACACATAAATGAGACAAACATTTAAACCATTGTAGATAATAAATAAATAAATAAATAAACCATTACAGATAAGTGAGCATCGGAAGTACTAAAAGTTAAAATGCATCATTGTTATATTCCTTTTTGCAGAAGTACTCCTTTAACTAATTTTCTGATTTTTTTAAAATTCGTTATTGCCCTATAGCACATTAGAAGGTGGTTGTATAAAATAGTTGAGGCTTTCGCGGCCGAGGTTTTCAGTGTCAATACTTTTATTCGGGTTTGAAGGCCGTCGTTTTTTGGAATTTCTTCCTGACGTTTCGCTGGCTCGAGTGGCTAGCTTCTTCAGAGGTTCATTCATCTTGGAATTCACTCCGATGACCGATGGGTCATCGGAGTGAAAAAAACGACGGCCTTCAAACCCGAATAAAAGTATTGACACAGGTGGTTGTATATTTTCTTGCTCTCATATGTTTAATAAAATTTGGTAATTTCTGATTTTGGGATTGGCAAGGGTATATTCCTACTTCCTCTTGTATCGTAACGTCTGTCATTATTTGCTGCTGAGTTATAATATTTTTCATCTACACCCGTACTCTAATAATACACTCATATGCACACAACCCGTTTTATAATGAAATCCATTACGATACAGATTTTTCATTACGATACAGATTTTCAACCAATAGAATCCCATTATTTTTCAATCAAGCATGATGTGCATGCTCTGCATTTTGACGTTTGTCAAGTCAAAATCGGTATAGGTATTGAATTTTTGAAGAATGTAGCCAAACTTCGATAATCATAACAAAATGTCTGATACCAGCGATATGGGAGAATCACCATCGACACCTTCACCGGCAGAAATACAGTGAGAATGATTAAATTTTTCATTTGACAAATGCATGATTCATTTTTTTATTTTTTCAATCCACTTTCCTGAGCTCTCCGTAGGCGAGCGGCTTAAGGCGCAGAGAATATAATATAAGCTAGTTGCACTAATTGGAAGAGACATGGGTTCGAGTCGGGTCTCGAGTTATTTTTTTTTTAACTTTCGATCTCTGCATTTCTCATCGTTTCATTTCTCGAAGTGATAACATCAAGTACAATTTTGTAGAATTTTCAAAGGAATGCGTTAAATTAGTATTATTATAATAATACAAATATAAATGTAATATTTGTAGTTCTTCACTATTTATCGGTTGTAGATAAAATAGCGTATGCAACTCTCATGGAATGGTTATTAATACACTCAATCATACGAAACTCACCTTTAATTACTAATAATCATCATTACATGATCGTTGCATAATATACTATTGTGTATTAGGCACACGGTTTCTAAAAGAAACAAACACGATACAGTTACGATTTTTTGACTGACGAATAAGGGTTTGCAACACTGTATTCTACTCCCTTCGAAAGTAATGATGCCAGGAGACTTTCAGCTTCGAAAAAAAAATCTTGGAATATTTTCGACTGCAATACAAAGTAAAACTGGCGACAAACAGAACTGCAATGTCAGCGAACAATGACGTGGTATATGTTACTGCGTTAGTCAATATCATATCTGGAAAGTCTGGTTGAAATGTAAAACACTGTCGCATCGGTTTCATAGCTATTTTTTTTTCAATGAATTGAGTATTTATCGATCATCACGATACCACAATTCTCAGGAGACAAATGCTTACGAATTGTTATCTGCTCACAACGGTTAGATAGAAAGGGATTTTATGGTTTTTGGTTTCATCATGACGTACGGATAAAGTTATGATAATCGAACTGTATGTTTGTATTCAGTTTAACCTAAGATGGCTAATACTGGTGCTTGCAGTTTTGCGATATCATTTCAGACAAACCTGTAGACAGGGTGTAGTTGTTCAAAATTACGCCTTAGGGGTGCGCTTGTGGTTGAAATTCCTAAACATTTTCGAAATCACTCGATCCATGGAACACGTTGTTGTCAATACAGATCACTTTTGGTTAGAACAGAGAATAGAACGCGAGATTATTCTGAGGCTGAGGAAAACAAACTTCATCTTCAATGACCTACCTCCAAAAATAATCTCACGTTCTACTATATTCAATAATCATTTGGAAATTTCGTAGTGATCATAATACAACACAGGAGAAGTTTGCTGGCAACAACATTCTAGAGTGTGCACGCGTTCTGAATATTCTATAAATGCAGATTATGAAAAATAATGATGATTTCACTCACTAGAAAAAAAGGCATTTTCTCATTTCACATATCCATAAGATTTGATTACAATTCTCACTTCTATTCATTCACACGCATTAACGTGAATAATATTCGGCTGAATTGGGATACTACTTCTAAACCGAGCTTTTGAATTGAGATCACAATATTATATTGCTCGAATGAAAATATCAACAATCAACTAAATTTTTCCAGCACATAGAGCAGAATTCGCAACGACATAGCCACTTGGCAACACAGGACGTGCACATGACTGTCATCTCAACTGCGAGAGTGACGATATCTGGCGAATTTTTTGAGTTATTACCACGGTCTACGTCATCAATTCTTGATCAAGTAGGCCAGATCGATCTTCTGATTTGCTGAAAATCTTTCATATGGAGTGAAAACACCAGTATATAGCCACCTTAGTTAAACCACATGCCTACTGGCATGTAACATAATCATTACGTTTTGAGAGGTTTTGGCGATACCCACATATTTCCTCTAGACCAAATATCCGGGAAAACAATGAAAGAACCGAATTTAGTGGCCGATCGTCGTGTCGTTGATAATGGAAAAAAGAATCAATTGCATCGAAGGGGAGCCGTGAACTGGAGCATGTTAAGTTGTGGTCTCGAGAACAGTTATATTATGTCCAGCGCCTGCTGTCTGTTGCATTTTTAAAGGAAACGGACTCCTGTCCTCGGCCTCTGCACCGTTATTGCACCCTGTGGGTATCGTTTTCTGCTTTTTTCCGCCCTTTTGTTCTTTCTACGAGGTCGGACGATGAATATATTGATGCGGACAGGTTCATTTTAAACAGCTGCAAGAGAGGACAGTTCGTAAGGTATGAATTATTGAGAGGTTCGATTTGAGTAACATCTCATGAATGCATTGGAGATGTTGAGTCCTAGGCTTTATTTCGAGAAGAAACCGCATCAAAGATAAAAGTTATTCTTACAAAATGAATATATCTGATTTTCTGTGTAGTTTTTTTGGGTTAGTAAGCTACTACAATTTCTAAAAAAAATTATTTGAAATAGGTAAAATGTTAGAACAACATTCAGAACAACAAATATTTCACCTCCGATACTGACATATATACTAAACCAACTAACACAATACAGAAAATACAAATGATTGTATTGTATTTGTTATCGAATTACTTGTTCGTGTGGTCAATAATATATCGGTGAAACGTCAAGACCTCTTGAGGTGTAAAAGAATGAACACGAGATGTACATCAAACACAGATAAATTGGTAAGTTGTTCGAAATCATCAGAACACATTCTCACTAAGAAACTTCTCGGAGTAGATTATAAATCTGCCCTTCTGAACTTGTACTTGAAAAACTACGAAGGAATCGTTCATCCCCCTAAATAATGACTTTCAAAGAGTTTAGCTGATATTTATTCCAATACCATGGTTGACTATGAGGTCTCCACAGAACTTCTTCGAAAAATTTGTTCTGCAAAATACTATATAGAGTTCTCGAAAACTCCTGAGTCTTTCTGAATTTTATTTTCATGAGGAGGAATAGGTTTTGAGAAAAAGAGAGAGAAAAAGCAACTCTTTCTGATCAAAAGTTCTTTGTCGTCTTGTTTCTCAACTCTCACCAATTGGTTTACTGTCACTCAGAGAACCTTCTTGATGGAGAAAGTAAGTACCTATATCTTTTTTGTACGTGTGGCAGTTATAACATCGTCCACGGTTTCGAGAGTGGTAGGCCAGGTAAACTCATACCAAGTGAACTCGTAGAAATACAATTTTCCCCAGACAGCATAATGAAAGCAGATCCCTTAAATTTGCATTGCCTGCTGTGTGATATCCATCGGCAGTCGGATGTGTTCTAAATATCCAAAACCATCTATCTGTCTATTCCTGATGTACATCTTGTGTTCATTCTCTCGTACTTCCAGAGATCCTGATGTTTCACCGACATATTTTCGGTCGCACGAACAAGGAACTTGATAAATACAATTTCTGTTGCATTTAGTTGTTTAGTATGTGCCAGTATTGAACGTGAAGTATTTGTTTCTGATTGTTGATTTAACAATATATTGCTATTTCTGAACCGTCTTATCTTTCCAGACAGTCAAGGGACATAAGGTATAATGTTTATTACAGGTTGTATATTTTGTGTAGGTTTTATGTCTTTACTATATGGAGTATTTCCATTTTCAAATTCCGTCAATGTTTTCCATAAAGACATTTCACTAACTTCATTTGACACTTGTGTTGTGGTTTGAGTTAAAGTGTAGATACCTGTTGGTATGTGTTTTCATTCTATATACACTTGTGTCTATGAGAGGTTTCAATTTTTTTATTATACCATCCAGAAAGTGAGAGGGAAGTTCCATTTTCTATTTAAAATGTAATAATTTTTTTGTTTACTGTTTGTTAATATCTTCCAAAAAAATGTAAAGTTTATTCTGACAATGATTCCATATACCAAAAACATTAACAAAATATCTCCACCATACTTGCGGTCTGTTAGGATAACTTCCCACGGTAAAATCCTTAAGATACCACATATAAATATTACTCAGAATCTGAGAAAGTGGTGAACCCATTGCTATCCCAAATTCTCGTATATAAAAATCATTTTTGAATTGAGAATATGTTTTTTCTGTACATAGTTTCAAAATAATCATTGACGCATCAACATTCACCTTCGTTCTATTTATCAGTGTTCCATCATTCTCGAATTCTGGCTTGAAAATTTCTAAAGCTTTGTCGAGAGGAACGTTGGTGAACAGTTTTTCTACATCTAAACTCACCAACATGTCTACAGCTTGTATTTCAAATTTTCGGGGTAGCTCAGAAGTCTTTCCTTTCACACTTGTAACGATTCCATTAATGATTCTTAATTTTTTGAGATTGTGGTCGGTTCGAAACCCGAAAACTCCGAAGATATACTAATGATGTTATAACCGACCATATAGATGAAAGGTATTGGTTCGGACTTCCATTCAAAGGAAAATAATGTTGTGACAAAAATACCGAGATAGCAAAGTCAAAGGAAAGAATTCAAATAAAAAAATATGGAATAATGTAAGAAATGTTGCAATTAAGTTTCAAGTTGAGTGTACTCACGACGTTTCGACAAATTTTCTTCGGGTGAAGACTGCAACATTTCGAGGTAAGGTCGGTTATAAAGACCCGGATTCTCTATGGTGGGAAACGGGTGCTACTAAAACACATTTCACTCTTTTTTGATTGGATTTGCATGCTGTATTATACGATTTGTAATTTCAAGTTTTTTTCCTTTTCGAATTTTTTGCTCAGCAACATGTTTCAACAAAGTTAATAATACAGACAACGGGAGTTGAAATACCACTCAGCAAGAAAAATTGTCAACCATATTCAAGCAAACTACCATGAAGATATTATAAGTTGTGCAAAATTCTTGGCCAACTCTGTTAACCAAAATGATATGTATTGCTTCTACAATATTTCCCGATTTATCAATACATAATCCGATATTATCTCACTTCTGAAGAGGGAAAGTTCTGAAGAACTCTCTCCACCCTGATACGAATCATTATGTAGCAACCGCCCGATCTCAGCTCGCAACTTCCTGCTTCCCGGCCTTTTCCATATTTATTTATATAATTTCTGAACGAGTAAATTCAATCCTGACGTGCCCCATGAAATAGCGGGCCGGTTAAGATCCCGGTCACGTCGCCAGTACATTTTGCTAATGCACCGTTAGCGTATGCAGCAGTAAGTGGTGTGTTTGACACAGGCGTCGCGCACGGACGCTCTCAAACGTCGCCCCCCCTTCACCCGCCCCCGCCCCAAAGAGTTATCGTGTTCCGGCCGGAATTTAATATTCCGGCTTCGGCGATACAGCCAGCCCTTCTCTTGCAATTGTCGTGCGATCGGAGTGGTTGTCAAAAGTGATGGGGTGGGTGTACCTGGGAAGATTGGGTTGTGGAATAGAGAGAATATCAGATTTTTTAGCGGATCACTGCAGTTGCACAAGCTTGAGATGTATGAAAACCCTGGTACTTTGAAAAATAGTGATCCAAATTCTCGATATCTCGCATTCTTGGTTTTGAATTTTGTTTTTGAATTCTATTAATATATTTCTCAATTTTGCGCTAGCTTCAATCCCAACTTAATCGTTTATTTTCTTACTATGCATTCAGAATATTCATGAAAAATAGTAAAGAGTACTTATTATTAATCGACAACAATTGTGGTTCTGAAGAGATTCTTTATTTTCTAACGCAAATTAGTATATTACTTTATGAGGCGGAGAAGCATGACTTTTCTTGACGCGCCCGTAATAGAGGGCAAGTAAAAAAAAAAAAAGAGTTATCGTGTTCCGGCCGGAATTTAATATTCCGGCTTCGGCGATACAGCCAGCCCTTCTCTTGCAATTGTCGTGCGATCGGAGTGGTTGTCAAAAGTGATGGGGTGGGTGTACCTGGGAAGATTGGGTTGTGGAATAGAGAGAATATCAGATTTTTTAGCGGATCACTGCAGTTGCACAAGCTTGAGATGTATGAAAACCCTGGTACTTTGAAAAATAGTGATCCAAATTCTCGATATCTCGCATTCTTGGTTTTGAATTTTGTTTTTGAATTCTATTAATATATTTCTCAATTTTGCGCTAGCTTCAATCCCAACTTAATCGTTTATTTTCTTACTATGCATTCAGAATATTCATGAAAAATAGTAAAGAGTACTTATTATTAATCGACAACAATTGTGGTTCTGAAGAGATTCTTTATTTTCTAACGCAAATTAGTATATTACTTTATGAGGCGGAGAAGCATGACTTTTCTTGACGCGCCCGTAATAGAGGGCAAGTCAAGAAAAGTCGCTTCTTTGCCGAATAAAGTATACTATTTTTTCTTCAAACGTAGCAATTTTCAACCATAAATAGTACAATTCATACGCTATTTTTACTGGAAATTAACTGTGACAACTATCAAAGTCGTCTAGATGTTAGAAATTAAAATAATTAAGTCGTCGGTGGGATTTGCGTCTCCCTGGTTATAGTTGTTTGACAGTTATTTTCTGTTATTAAAGACAGTTTATTGTTGTTGCAACCGCAAGCGCAAATTTAGTGCGAAAATGGAAAACCTAAACGAAATTGAGTCCGCGGCTAATGATGCAGTAGCACGTTTGGGGCCCTCCAAGTCCGGAATAAAGTATCGGTTAGCGTACAAGCACTTCCAAGAGTGGTGCGATACAAGAGGAGTACGGCAAGTTACCGAAGACGTTTTACTGGCATATTTTGATATAATGGAAATCTTCTACAATGTGGTCACGATACTCTATGATAAAGTCCGAGTTAGTTATTAGAAAAAATGTGGATATAAGCAAATTTTTGAAAGTTACGTGCCTTTCTGAAAAAGACAAGCGAAGGATATACTGCAAAGAAGTCTAAAGTTTTCACTGCAGACGAGTTTGATAAATTTTTGTTTGAAGCGCCAGATAAGTTGTATTTAGGATTGGAGGTAAAAAAAATTATATTGCAAAGCATGTAGTATACTTTACTAAATTATAAAAATATTCAAGATTGTTTTGTTAATTGGGGTTACCGGCGCCTGTCGATGCGACGAATTGGTAAAAATGAAGCCTGTGAAAATTGAGAATAAACAAAATATAATAATTATCAAAATCCCAGACAGTAAAACACGACAAATTAGATCTTTTACGATAATTGGTCAAAACTACATTAAACTGTATAAAAAGTATGCATCACTGCGGCCTGAAAATTTCACAGAAAACCGATTTTTTATAAAGTACCAAAATGGAAAGTGTTACCGAAGCATCATGGGAATACATTCGATCAGCGCAGTAGCCCAAAAAGTAGCTAGTTATTTAAATTCAAACGATGCAAGCGCATACACGGGTCACTGTTTACGACGAACTTCAGCAACACTTTTGATTGATGGAGGCGGAAATCTAGAATGCCTCAAACGACATGGGGGCTGGAAATCAAGCACGGTTGCCGAAGGATATATAAAGGATTCAATAAGAAATAAGAACGATAATGCTCAACAAATTTTAAACCATCATGATTCGCCAACATCGGGAATGATTGCTGAAAGTTGTGCTCGACCATCAGTATCATCAACAATTACCAATGCGTATCAAGAGTCGGGAACATTTTTGCACGGTTTCAATTTTGAAAATGCTTCATTAACTAATTGTACTTTTAATATTACTATAAATAAAAATGATGTTCAATTGTTGTTAATGACATTTGTATTGTTGCTTTGTGACATGTTTCATATTGTTGCCATGACAACATTTTTCCCTCCACCGTAAAGAAATGGGAAAAAAAACTGCTGCCGGCGGAGACATCAAACTTTGACAGGATCAAGTTAGATAAGTAACGTCATCATTAATTGACGTTTGAAGAAAAAATTATTTATTTATGGTGGCTACATTATGTAATATGGAAATGGACATAAGATTCTGCAATATTAACGGCATTGTTTGTAGATACATAGTTAGGCAACCATATGGAAATATCATTTGAAAGGATGGATACTACGGATAGATGACACTATAGTGATTTCTTTTCGAAGTCATATATTTCCTCTTATATGTTATGAGAAATTAATATCAGAATTCATAGAAATTTTTACTATTCGGTGCTGCTTCAGATAATTTGATGAGATTCTTCGAAATACCGGTATCGACGTGAGAGGTAGTGGATTTGGATTTCATGGACAAAATTGTACGTCAATATACAGTTTATTGAGCATTATAGTGTTCAATTCGAAATGAATTGGACCCTCCATAGTCCAGATCAACCTTAGGAAGATCAACCTTAGGAAGATTGCTAAAGTGCAGGCTAGTATGACGCTGTATAAGAAGACCGTTTTTGAAAACACTCTCCCAAAAGAATTTTTATTCGATGACCATTAGTAACCATTGTTACCAATGCTAGAACTTGGAATAACTATGTTATACTGAGAAATTCTGAAAAGCAATCAGCAAAAAAAACAAATAATAACTTCTGCCAAAGTAAAAACTGAGCAAGATGAACTCTGTTTTTATCAGCGTCAGAATAATCTAGCGTTATATTGGCCAGTTGAACTTGAGCTCATGTGTTTTTGAATGTTTTGTACTAACCATAGATTAAAGAAAACAGGAGATAGAACATGGTCAACTGCGCACTCTGCCAATTTCCCCTGATATTCCCACTCCTAAGGTCCGCCAATCAAATCGTATATCCCCACCAACGTACCGATTTGAAGGATGTGCACGCTTGTCAAAGTTTGTTATCAAGTGTCAATGTCATGTGTTTCGTAAACTTTTTCGGTAAAAAACGTCACGGTGTGTTGTGAAGCGATGCAGATACTACTTCAGTTCAAATTATAAGAAGGATATGAAATCTGTTCATCTATTCCAGTAAGTCTGTTATGAGTGCGGTATGGTTTTGATGGGAGTGGCCAGGACACCAGGACCGTAGTTGTTTCACAGTCGAAGTTGACAATAATTTGTTCTCTTCCATACTCCGATGAATGAGACCAACGGGATAAATCGCGATGGTAATTCCATATCGTTCGAATATTGTGTTTTGATTTCCACAAGCCATCTCAAATATTGCGATAGATGTGCCTCGTTGGTATATCCCTCTGACGATGTGATCACCATTTGCACAACTGCAGGAAAGATCATGCAAAATTATTTGAATGAAAATAATACTGCATGCAATATGAAATTCCTTAATATACAAGTATTGAATATGTTGCTGTGTCGTGATTTATTTGAATCACTTCGTGAACATTTCAGGGAACAAACGTTTTCGTCTTCCCATTTCAGTAATTTGATAAAACTTATATATCTCCAATAGATATAAATACTAGAGTACACCATCACAATAAGCATTCTTTTGATGAATCTAAAAGTGTAAGATTGGTGTTTAATAAACTTGTCTTATGCAAAAGTCAATAGCTTTGTAGTTTCAAGTGTCACCATGAATTATGAAATAAACTATATAATCCAATTTTGTGTATATTCTTTACTTTCATTCGTAATATTTTTGAATTTGCTGGCAGTAGCATACTGGAGGATTATAACATATTATAACAATACAATGCCTAGAAAATTTGTAATGTACCAATGAATCTTCAGTAGATTCGAAAATGAATTTGCAACCTAAGGTGAGTTTTATTTGACTTATATGAAATCCTATTCATTTTGGAATTGCACGCCCCTGGTCGTGGGTATATGAACTATTCATTGTGAAAGTGTATGTTCCTGGTTATGGTTATATGAACTATTCAAAGTATATGAAATTTGGGAAAACCATCTTCATTTCAATGCAAATACGACTTTGGGCAAAATAACTGTTATTTTTCCTGAATACTACTCTGTACCGCTCCCTACTCCTAGGCTTCAACTCTGAATATTTGGCAGGCTCAGCGCACATTGATTTGTATATTAATGCTCCATCTCCTGTTTTCTTTAATCTATGGTACTAACCATCGGAACTTGATATAGTTAAATAGATGATTGATTATCTCGCCCACAAATAGTACAATAGCGTTTGACATCCGTTATGAAACACTATTTAAAACAGCTCTTGAATCAAATACTCAACACACGCAAAAGAACTAATAATTGAAACCAACGGCGGATAAACGACAATTAACTAAGAAAACTACGGTAGAGAATTGATCTGGAAACGACCAATAGCTGGTTGAAAAGAGCGGTAAAATTATGGAAAACTTCTAGCAAAATTCGAATGGATCGGAATGCAAATGTCAAAAGATGACAGAAGTCGATTCTTGCACCATCTACTGGAAATTGCAGTAAATTCAGTGGATATGATTGAACATGGATTGAACGTGTTTAGAGTTTTTGACGAAACAATATCGAAACGGAGATCACACCAGGAATATATGCTTGAAGAAATGAGCATATTTATGCCTTGGAGTAGAAAAAAACTATCGCCACGTATTCATATGTACCGTCAGAATTATCAGAGACATCTCAAAACCCATCAATTCCCCATCCAGTGACTCCTCTTTTTGTATACAGGCCGTCGCTCACTGTCGAAGTCGATTTGAAATTGAATTTTAAAAATTGACGAGCCGAACGGCAATATTGAAATGAAGTACCGTCCGTTTTAGAGCCGCTTTATTCCCCGAACCGAAGAGCAAGCGTGTGCGACTCCGTATCAATAAAAAAACAATTCGGCATCGCAGGAATGGCTTCCCCGGGAAATTATTCTTGTTTATGTTTCGAAGAATTTTTATGACGTTTCTCTGTTTAATTACCTTTGCGGGAGAGTAGAAAATCATTCGGTTTTCCAAAGTGACGATCGTAAACATGAGTTTTGCGAGTTTTTCTGGGGGTGCAAGGTTAAGATGATGAAGGGAGGAATTCAACAAGATGTCTTTTTGATGGGAATGTTGTAATTTCCCAGAGGTGGGACGAAATCGCAATTTCTCGAAGAATACGTGGAGGGGAGGTGTTATGTTTTATTCTACATTACTCGTTCGATTTTTCAAGACCAGTTCGACTTTATCTTGTAGTAGATATAATACAAAATTATTATTCTTATTGCCGTCTTTTCAACAACTGTTTTATATTTTAGAATTCTGTAATTCAACCTCTCCTATAAATAACTGTCAATCAATCAAGTTTCGTACATTTCTTATCATGAAATCGCGCAATTTTCAATTATTATTGATTGTCAAATCTATAATTTATATTCCTTTGCGTTAAAAATAGTTATTATTTTGTTCCGTAGTGTTCTGGGTTTGTAACATACCACAATCCGAAAGAATTAATATTGGAATCTATACAAGTGTAGAAGGGCAGATTTTCAATCCACTCCGAAAAGTTGTTGCGACTATTTATGAACAGTTCTTTCTGGATAGAACAATCCAATTAGTCAGCAACTACTCGTATATCTCAAATTTTGCCTAAGTATTTGAAATATTTGACAAATGTCAATTATGAAGATTGCCTTCAAGAGACATTTGCATTAGAACAAGAATTTGCGTATAAGTTTTGAGAATGGAAGCGGATTTAGTTTCCGAAACGTTAACGATAAGTATTTTCATTTATTAGTTCTTAGTATTTTCTTTATAGGCAAAATTTGAGTTATACGAGAAGTTGCTGACTAATTGGACATGTTCTATCAAGAAATAACTGTTTTTCAATAGACGCAGCAACTTTCCAGGGTAGATTGAAAATCTGCCCTTCTACACTTGTATAGTTTTCAATTTTAATTCTTATTTTTTCAGATTGTGGTGTGGTAGGATTGTGAGGTGGAAGCCGTTTTGGTAATTCATTATTTCGTGTACCATTAATCGAAATGACAATGATGACATTGGTTAGTACATTCATCTTCTCCTAAAAGATTCTCTGTATGAAAAATTTATAGAATTCGACCTAACAAATATTTATTCCGTTTTCAAAATCAATGATCTCCACCTGAAATGCTATATTTGTTAGAAAAATGCGTGTAGAGTGAGAATGATATCAGTTTTAGATGAATTCGATACCTTGTTTTTGGAATTCAATGTGGAGAGAAATAACTTTTACTTTTCAATTTTAATATTAATTTTGAATTCTGGTAATACACAGACATTTAACTGACTTTCGTCTTTGTGGGTAACTTTGGGTGTCAGTAATACCTGATTACGAAGTGATATGTCATTAATAGTCAGTCAGCTTGCTCTTTCATAATATAGCAGTTACGTATCTGGGATAATATTAAAATTCTCTTTATTTTCCATATTTACGGGAAGGGGATGAAAAAAATAAATTTCATGATATATTCACCTATTCAAGTTATAATCACACAATATTAATATTATACACTTTGTTCGTGCGTGTTCGGTAGAGAAAGATGAACCTTTTCAATATTTTTTTCAAACATTCATGAAATTTCATTTAAGTTGTGATAAGTTTCCAAAGAGTTATAAAACCTTATATTCGATTTCATGAAAATTCTTCCTTCCTGATTTAATTAATTATTTCTAATTTCAAGTCCAAATACGGATTTGACAGGCTCAACGAATTCAGTAGAAGAAACATGATACTGAATACAGATACTGGAATTGGATATTCATAATTTCCACAATATAAGGTGGTGCAAGTGTTTATTGATGCGTTAAATGAATTTAGATTGCTACACTAATTACATTGGCTAAAGTCGATTATCCATAAAAGACCGCTTCAAAGAACACAATGCACATACAAGATACGGAAAAGTAGCAAGTACAGTGTCGTCCAGCATTCTCTGACCAATGATCATAGAAATATTGAAAATAATCTGAGACTGATCGAAGATGTGCATGATGCGAGGCTGCATGATGCATCGAGAGTCTAGAAACAAATACATATAATTCAAGTAGAAACATTATCAACCATATTCTAACAACACGTTCACTATTTCGTCCCGTTGAAATTCAACCATCCACACCCCACCCGGACTGAGTCCGAACCTTGTGAGAGCTTCCCAATAAAATACCTTGTTGTTTTCCTCCGGTAAGCAATTTGCGTTATGAGCTCCGGGAAAACTCCTCTTCTGGAGCTCACCTCGGGCCGGGTTAGGGTCGGGCTACAACGCTACACGTACTAAAATATTGATGGCTCATGTTATATATGCAACATCGGTACAAGATATAAAACTCCCTTCTATTGGCCATATCTTAGCATTACGTCTTACCGCACGCAGGGCATCCCAGGAGAAAACAATTTCTGACTTTCCACCACTATCATCTTAAATATCCGCTGCAGTGGCGGGGGGATGCAGGGGGTTTCGCAGAGGGAGACGATGGACCAGAAAGGAACTGTTTCGACGTAGTGGAATTTTATACAGATGTGGGAAATAAATATCAATTTGTGGGGCTTTTAATGCAAATTTGAACCTACCAGCGACGGAGTATCAATTTTGCGATTGAACTACTCTGTTTTTGATTATTTCAGCCCCCAGACTTCTGCCTGTTTTCTACGCATCAGTTTTTCTCAGTGAAAAATAGTCGGGAAATCACAGTGGTTATATTGAATAGTTGATATTCCCTCGCGACTGAATCCTCTGATTGTAACCTGGTATCCTATTGCCTCGTTCACAATGCACTGATTTTGCATGAATCGATAATAGTTATTCATTATACAAGGGAAAAAAGGATCAGATTTTAGCTCGAGGTTGTAAGCGGAGGGAGTCAAAAAACCGAGAGCTGAAATCTAATATTTTTCCCATGTATAATACCCAATTTTTTTCTGTGACGGAAAAAACAACGATTCAATATAGAAAAATGAAACAAAATTTCAACACAAGAAAGTTCGACTGTTGTACCTAAAATACCATTCATGCAATGCACATTTAATAATCATACTTTTGATACAAAGGAAATGTAACTTTTGTGTAAGAAAATATTCTATAAAAAATTAAATTATAAATATATATTTATATATATATTTATATATATATATATATATATATTATGAATTATAAAAGGTATGTACATTGTGCTGATGAAAAAAAAAGAAGCATTTTGAGTGTATTTTGCCACAGATACGTGTACTAGAAAATGCCAGTAATCACCTAAAAATTGGCCCGTATCTCCGAAACTAATTGAGAGCGGCGAAAATTTCATTTGGATTTTCTGTTCAGACCTCCTGAATACGTGAGTTCCTGCAAACCGTTCGTTTTTATCTTAGTGTGCCCAACAAAAGAAATTGAATCAATTTTCCGTGGGGGCACGGAAAAAGCTCACATTCAGTGCGCTAAATAAACATGTAAATATAGTGTTTTTTATGATGTTTTTGTATACTTTATATGATTATATCGAGCGCCATATGTTGAATCTGGTTGTTTTCATTACCATCATGAAGCTTTTCCAATTTTTGACCATAGAGTTCCATTGAGAAACAAAACTTCTCATTCGAATGCCCGTTGTACGATAATTAATGATAGATAATGATAATCAAGTCATCACATCCGTTTGAAAATCCTGCTATCTATTTTCCTCTTTATATCACGTATCATCTGAAGAAACATACACCTTGCCGCTGTCAAGTTGCATGAACAGTAACCCTCAAAATGTGAATGACATTTCTATTGTCACTTTGAAAATTTAGTTTCGGGAATATGGATGACAGTGGGTTGATATATTCTTCGTGAGTGTCCAAGAACAGTGTTCAGTTTGTGTTTTACTTAGGTGAGTCGACAACCAAATTTTTTCTTTGTGCTTGTTCGAAATCGTTTGGTTATTGATTGCAACGGCATTCTGAGAAACTAGTAGGTAGTACCTAAATGGTTTTCTGATAAGAATATTCTTCTTAACTTGTCAACCCTGTGGGTAATGATCTCATTCTATGAACCGTAGCATTGAAATCAGTTCTTATTTTTTCACAAAAAATGTTGGTAAATAGTTTAAAATCATTGAGAAACATGAGGTACAAACACCAACTCACCATCAAAAACGGACATTTCTGCCAATATGTGTTTCAAAAACTCTTTTATCGAAAACCTCTTGGAACACTGAAGTTGGCTATCTGAACATGGTGCGAATTGTAGACCCAATTATTGTTGCTATCCAAAGGTGAGGGATGAATAAAAATATCGAGCCCATCAACAATTGAAACACTGGAAAATAATCAATGATCGACAAAATAGGGGTCAACTAATAAAGGTCAACTAGTGTCCTACTCGCTTATGTTCTGTATACATCGTAGTGATCCATCGAAAAAACAAATGCAATTGCACTATAGAAGTGACTCATTTGTGTCCATTCACTTTTCTTATGCATGGTGTACTGTATCAAAACATAACACATTTACCACATTCCAATCAGAAGAAGCTTTATCATCTCGTAGGTGAAATTAGCATTCCACGCGATCTATGCACTATACTTTTTGTACGGCTCTGACAGATGATAGTGAAATGATTAAACAATTGACATGAACCTCAAATTCTATATCATTCAAAATTTGAAAAAAGCTACAATGATACAGTAAAATAGAGTTGTTGTTATTGCTGAAATATGACATTCCACGGAAGACTTGATTAAATGCGCAATTGTAACTACAACTGTAACACAATGCATTGTTTTATCAGGTCAGGAAATGAAATTGAAAGCAGACAATGTTAAGAACAGTTAAGATAGAGCAGTTTTGTGCTATATCCGTGGAATTGTTTTTTTATCATAGGTCCAAAGTATAAAATGAACTACGATCATATTGAATTCTCTCAAAAGGTTAGGGTCCTAGAGGGAGGGGTTTCTGCTCTCAAAGATACCTTCAATCTTGTCTACCCCAATATGTTTTTTAGACTACCCCTCATATTTCATATCACATAAAGAGCATTCCATTCATCCCTTCTCCAGTCCTTTCTCGACGAGACTCAATCGTAAAGTTAATAAGACGGTATCGAAAAGACACAATGGTTGAGAGGCGCGAGAAGGAAACACGCCATCCTCTTGTTATTTCTGCTCCGGGCTATCGAATGCAGATTAAAGACAAATTCTGTGTGGTGCGGTGGAGGGGGTTGAGGGATCGGTAAAGGATGTGCGCTGATTAAAAAGTTGGAAATGTAGACATAAAGGCTGATTCAAACGGAGCTTCAGGAGAGACGCTTGAATGATGATTCGTAGACGTTTGGAATAATCTCAGGATGAACAGTTCGATATCCCATTCTCAATCATTTTCGGTTATAATTGCACGAGTGCATGAAAATTACCCATAATTTTGCAAGAAAGCGTGTTATCTAAAAATTGCAAGTTTATTTTCATATTTGGCGAAAGTGCCCGAGTCCAAAGGACGAGGGCTCTTTTATAAAATATGAAAATAACCGAATGCAATTTGTATAAGATATCACGCTTGAATGCAAAATTATCTGGTCATTTTTATGCACGAATGTTATTTATTGGAATATTTCACGAATAAATAAATTCTCAAGGAAATGTTATTTTTTGTTCATTTATGCTTTATAGATTGTATGGAGTACTCACCTAAACGCGAAATGTTTTTCTATTTTTGAAGTATATCTGACATTTATTTGTGTTGTTTACTGACGTCTAGCGATACGGTTTCAAATGTGTTGTTATGGTGACTTGATACAAATACAATTACCGCTGTAAGTTTTCGATAATTGCATTGCTCTTATGGGACATTTTATATATGAGAGAAATATTCAGTAAAATATTTCACGTTGGCTGATCATTCTGACACTGATCTCAAGTTCCATCCTCATTGTGTTTAATGGATTTTCCCAACCTATTATCCATTTTGTAGTCTATGTCTATGTCCTTACTCTTCTAAATCGAACAATGAAATCGGTGGTTTCTCCTACGTAGGTCAATATTTTATACTGTTTACTATCATTTTTCATGATTGGACAGACCTGATTCATTGTTTATTTCTGTGTTTCTTGGCCAGAATGGAGTCCACAATTTTCACATCTTAACAGTTACTGACTGCAATCTGCTTGAGGAATTATTTTTTTAACACTCTTTTATTAGCTTGGTATGATTGTAATGGAAACTTTGAACGAAGTTTTGACCAACTTTGAAACGTCGGAATAATTTTAATTTTCTCATACTTATCAAGGACCGATGATAAAGCAATAATATGAATAAATTGTCCAGATATCCTTACTAGTGACCTTGAATAGAACCGAAATTTTGGCGAAGGAGCCAGTTTGAATTTATGTGTAAGACCCTCATCATCAATAAAACTTAAAGATTGATAATCGACAGAAAGATTTGCAGTTTTTCATAATATTGTTTGTTGTGTGTAAATAGTTCGAAAAACTAAAAAAACACGCTATTCAAGAAATCTACCAGAAAAATGAGAAATCAATGATAGTTTTAAAAAAATAAAGAACACGCTTTTGTGAAAAAAATAAACTGATAAGTGAAAAAAATATTTTTTTAATTTTGAATTAGGAATAGTTTAGATGAGAAAAATATATTGTTATGTAAAAAGCACGGGCTGCTTTTGAAGTAATTTTTTACATTGCAATATATTTTTTATTATCACTATTCATAATTCAAATTTGAAAAAAAATATTTTTCACTTTTCAGTAATTTTTTTCACAAAAGCATGGTCTTTGGCTTTTTCAAACTATTATTTTATAAATTGTCTTCTTAAAGTGGAATATTTAATAATATGTGAAGCAAACTCTAGAGTGAGGCTACCTTGTGCTGGTTCATCATTTATTTCAGTGATGGCCAATCTCAAAAAAATATTTTTTTCTGTTATCAAGTTACATACAAGATGCAATTTTGATTTTGATATGAAATATCGTTTAATTATTTTCAAAGAGTAACATTTTCTTCTCAACAAAATTTTCCAAGCATCAAGTTCATTATTACTATCGGTCTCAGTTTGACGCTTTCCATAACTTTGTAAAGTTCGATTAGAACTGAATGTTTGCTGATTGAAGATACGGAAAAAAATGAAGGAAAACGGTCAATATTGAATATTTTATGCGAAGAGTCCATATAAATCTAGGATAAACTCTTGTGGGAACAGTGAAATGGAAGGAGAATGATATGCTTGCCTATTCCTGTAGCATTCTGAAATTTGATTATCCATAGAATGGAATGGTTATATTGAGTGCTTTGAGAAATTAAAATTATTCACATCAGGGTGTTATAAAGGATAAAAACATTAAAAAGATATCATGCAAAATTTTATTAAATGAGGACAATACGTTGGTGTTCAAAATCATCATAATAATAAGATATTGAAGGTTCAGGCACTGGAGATTGTGACATTTGTATCATATAACTATTTCGAAACATTAACAGCAAATAAATGTCCTGAATGAATTATTCTTTAGTTCAAAGTATATGAGTGATATCATTGCACTACTGACTGCGTTCGTTTCGGTTATTGAACAAAGTGATTTCTCGCCATTTCCGATAATTCTGAAAAGTGCCAATTTATAAGTCAAAAAAGCTGCCATTTTTTTTCTCTTGATGCGTGAAACATAGCTTTTCTAACAATGTGTTTTTTTTCACTGCTAGAAAACTATCGCCGCATATTAGTTATTTATGATGTAAGTGCTAAAAATGATATTTTATTTTGTGAGAAGGGAAGTTTGGGACACGACGCCGTAGGCGGAGTGTTCCATCCCTTCAAACAGAATAAAATCACTTTTAGCAGGTATATCATAAACATCATATATGATAAAATAATAGCCTCGAGATTATCAGTTTTGAATCCAATTTCATTCAATCTATTCATGAAGCAAAATGCCAAGGTAATCAGAAAAAGAATTTGTCGATTTGCCTTTGTTGACAATTAACGTCAATAAATCACGAACTATTCTTTTTCGTTTCTTCGTTCCTCAATGGAAAGTATCCAGAAAATGAAATTCTACCGCCGGAAATTGAAGAAGCTGCCAATAAAGGTGCTTTTAAATTATTGCCTAGTAAGTCAAAGCGACAGTACGAGTTTTCATACGATCGTTTCTTGAAATGGTGTGATCAGAAAAATGTCAGTGGCAAGGAGGCCGGTGGAAAAGTGCTTCTTGCATACTTTGAAGAGAAGTCCAAAATATGGAAATCGTCATCGCTTTGGTCGAATTACTCCATGTTGAAGTCGATGATGAACGTAAATAATCATGACATAAGCAGATATAACAAGCTTGTGGCTTTTTTTAGCGGCCATGAAGTTTCTTATCATAATTGTAGTTTCGCTAATTGTAAAAAAAATGATTTACTTTTTACACCAGTGTCATAAAATGGAATTTTAGACACTGACAGCATGCGTCAAAAATTATACTTTTACTGACGTTTGTAGAATAAAATGTTTTCCTTTATATTCAAAGTGCTTTTGAGCATAGAATAATGGCTACACAGTGTAAGCGCATTGAACACCTTGGATTTTTCTATGCGGTTTTTACATTCTCTGTTCGACACCATTCTCTACAACATACACAACATTTTTTTGGTAAAATGCAGAGCGTTTGCTGCATCATCATCTTGAGGAATTTTAGATATGACAATCAATATTTATTGATAACAGCGAGTTTCTATGATGATGAGAAATGAAGAAAACCTAATTTGAATTGAAAATATTTATTCATGTAAGTAAGATAGGGAGAACACAGAATTTATAAAATATCAGTACAATCGATAAGTGAATAGACACTCGTTTTTATGCATGAATAATGCTGAAATACAGATACAAAAATACAAAATACAAATAGATAATATTATTGAACACTTTTTTTATAATTCTCAATTCATAAACAATGAGCACTTGATGCATAAACCTTTTGAACAACGTGTATGTTCTGATGAACGTGGAAAAAAGCTCTGAAGAATTATTGAACGGCGCCGTTTTCCTAGAGGAATCAAAACACGTAACATCCGATCCGAAACCCGACAGAACCCGTCGGAATTATTCTGAAAGCATTTTCCCGAAAGTCGGTTGATATTTCTGGAAAGTTTACATTCTAATTCCCCCATAATCTCGAGACTCAAGATGCGTCAGTGTGTAAATTATTTTCGCACCATTCACCGCGAGCCGCCTTTCAGCTTTTACCGTATAATCTTCGATTAAATATACGCTTTACAAATTAATCCTCGCGAAAACCTCTCGAGGAGTAATTCTTGGCTTAAAGTGCTATAATATCTCGGATTGTCAGCTCGAACGCATTTGAATAAGTTCTGGAACAGGGAAACACTGTTAGAGAGTTCTACTTTGGAATCTGTGTTTGTACCGTCTAGTTCGTGAATAAACAGGGTGTTTTCGAAGTTGACTCATTTATTTAAAAGTCATGTAGAACACCTAAAGAGATCCACGACCCTTCACAAACTTCGAAAATCAAATCCTGGTGTCCACCCCAACTAAAATTTTTAGTTATAATTACGTTAATCTTACCTTCGATCAGGTCGGCGACCTTTCTGAAAGAAGACTAGATTACGTAAGTTTTACCTTGTAATTACCAATGTGGGGAAGAAATTCGAAGTAATTTGGACGTCAAAAATTGGAATATTTGGACATTTAGTTGACTAGGTTGGGGGGAAAAATAAGTAATTTTGACATGAAATTGGTCAGAAATAGGTAAATATCAAGCTTAAATCAACCTTTCTGTTACCAATTATTCCCTTGGACGAATGAGTAAACAAAGAGAGGTTTCTTTATATGAATAGCATACATACATATTATCTCTATCTCAACTTCTCATAATTTGGTTGCCACAACGAATCAGCTGAGGTCTACATAAAATGCTGATAATAAGTATGCGAATATAAAAATTATTGTCATACGGTAGCTACATGCTCTCTCCTCAACAATATTCTCCTTGCGGCGCGAAATTTTCTGTAAAATGAAGGTTCTTACCTTCATAAAATTCACGTGCCTCTTCAAATATGCGATTTAATGCAAAAATGATTTAGATTGATTGCACATGTTTAAATTTTTTCTCCAAAAAACACTCTTTTAGCAAAGTTATGGTTTTAAAATGTCATATGCAGCCATTATTTAGAAATAAATCGTCAGAATAAACTAAAATTCAATATATTATCGATATTTATTGATGGGTAAAACAGATATTCTGATTAAATATGGCGTAATTTTTGAAATGTACCTATAAGTCAATATTCTTCTTCTTACGGTATGAAATCGAGTTAATAATTGATCTATTAGACCTGTTAAATAACCTTTATATTCCCTGACCGTAACGGCTTACATCCAGTCACATTTAGGTAAATATTCACCAAGAGAGAATACCAAAACATTCATTGGGTTATGATGACATTTGCTTCGTAAATTATACCCTAAATAATACCAGAATTCAAACCGCCCCAATCCTTGCGACGGGTGGGTCATTTTTGAAGGAGAAAATAGGTAATTTCTCACATGTTTCTTGCTCTAAAGTGGCTTATTGAATTTGAAGGGGATTTACTGGTGATTTCTTTCCTGTAATTAACCAAGGTTGCTACTTATAAATTATTTATACTTTGAAGTTGAATATTCAAGGCCTGTACTACCAGTATTATCCTTTTTTTAGACATTTCTCCCCGGCATGTGGAATAACTGTCCTAAAATGTTAGTTGAGACGATTCAAATAACATTTTTGATGCTCTATCATGGTCGTATTGCTTGGCCTGCTCGTTTCCCGTATTGAACGCCTTGTGATTTTTTTCTGTGGGGCTATTTGAACGAGTTGGCGTATCATGATGGAACAGTTAATACTCTGGAAGAACTTCAACAACGCATTGGAAATGCTCGTGGACACCAGGATTTTATTATTGTGCGTTATTCGAACAAATGGGGAAAATTTCGAACAGTTCACCATGATAAAATATATTATAAAATGATAATAGTATATTACACACCGAGGTGGGAAGTGATCCATTCTCGTCGTAAGATCAGTTAGTTAACCGAGACGCAAAGCGTCGAGGTTAGCTATGATCTCGAGACAGGAATGAAACTTCCTACCGAGGTTTGTATAATATTTTATATCCAACCTTCACATTTCGATTGGAATTAATTAATCTCTGTTCCGTTCTGAACATTTCTAAAATATTACATTCAACGACAAATTACCAAGAACACAGTTTTCTCAGAATAATCAAGTAGATATATTGTTACCGTGACTACAGGGTATACAATTGTCACCAATATAAATAAATGTCAGATAAATTCAATAAATGACAGATAAAGTCTAGAATGAAAGGAATGAGGGCGGGAAGTAGAGGTGTGTAATGTGACACTTCCTAACCTCCAATAACGTTGGTAATGACAGCATTACATACCTATATGGTTTTAAATAAAGTATATTACACACGAGTAATGTACACTATTTAAGCAGATCGTGTATATTGATTTTCCTTACTAATCTTGCGTTTCATTTGTGACAGTCTTTGATTCAAAGCCCACTTAGCTTTTTGAATTCTCAAATAATGTGTCCGAGCCTGGTTCCCTAATCTTAGATACAGGTAGTTCGTATCAAAACCATCTACTGAAATGATTATGAATCGACAGTTTCAAGCCTTCGTTGTAAAACAGCTGAATTTCGCTTTGATGAAATGAAAATACAAAAAATATAATATTTAGATTGATGTAAATCGACTCAAGAGATATAAGTACATATATTTGATAACATTGATTCAAACTGAATGAGTTTAGTTTGTAGACTATTCGGTAAGATAACAACAAGGTTGAGGGTTCGATTTCCGGCGTCAACACTTATTTTTTTTTTCTCTTCTTCAGTTTTAAAAAATAATTAGTATTTCCAGTTTTATGTGAATAATATCAATGAGGAGAAGCAATTAAGGAGTAGAAGTACGATATGTTGGTTATTCTTCGCTCACAGATTCGTTCACTTCACTGGAACATCTTAGAGGGGTCGGAGACTTGCCTCTCTTCTATAGGTATTTTCACGGTCAGTGCTCTTCTGAATTGTTATCAATCATTCCACCCTTGGCAATATCAACACGGATGACATGACGAGTGCAAAATTCCCACCCCTTCGTTGTTAACCTGTAGACCTGTCGAACCTCTCTTTTTTCAATAGAGAATCTGAGCTTTGGTATTCCTTGACGAGAGAGGTTTTTCCTGAGGCTCACAAACTCCAAAAATTCAAAGTGAATGTTAATTCGTATCTCCTGTCCCTTGATACACGTGGTGTTCATTGAACATTATAGGGCATCCCTTTCAAGTGAATATGCATAAAAAACTTTCTTATGTGGTGGTAGGAAGACCAACTCATATGCATATATATTGGCTTCTGGTCAAACAGCAGCTATACAAGGCAGGGCAAAAAATATTGAATTTATTTCAAAAATGAAGTACCCCCATTTCAAGAAGATGAAGGATGAATTCATGGGGGAAATGTTGTCAAAAAATAATACTAATAATAATAAAAATGTATTAACCATTTTTGGTACAACCAGGTACATATGGTAGGTCAGAAAATATAAAGGAATGAAGAATTAGAAAAAAAGCAGACAAAAGCACCATTAACAATATTTGAATAAATATTTCAACGTCAAATTTTACATATATAATAATACATGAAGTACACAACATTAAATAAATAATCAAAAAGTATCATTTATATACTCCTGCACAGTATAGTAGCACCTGTCAATTAATACTGATTTAACCCTATTAACGAAGATGTTATCACTTTGAGAATTTACTATATGAGTCGGCAATTTATTGTAGAGAGACACAACATTGTAGACTGGGGAGTTTTTGAACTTGGCGGTTTTATGACTTGGCAGCCGCAGATGGCCTCCGAATCTTGTACTATATGTATGTGTTGATGCAATCGTTTCGAAGTACTCGAGGTTGTTTCTAGCGAATTTGACACATTTGAGAATATAAGTACATGGAACTGTTAGAAGTTTTTCACTAATAGAAACCGGTTTGCAACTCTCGCGAAAATCCATGTCAAATATAAGTCTCAAAATACGCTTTTGGCCCATAAAAACTCTATTCAAATCTGAACCGTTTCCACATGCCATTATGTTGAGTGAAATGTTAGAAAATGCCATGGCAAAATAAATGCTTAGTAAACTTTCTTTTGTTACGCAGGATTTCATTCGTTTGATTGCAAAGAATGCTGAATTCAGTTTATTGCAAACACTATTGATGTGCTGATCAAAATTCAGACGTTCATCTAGCAGAGTTCCCAAGAACTTTACTTCTTGTGTCATAACTATTTCTTCACTGAAGAGTATTTCGTTTAGTATATTACTTTTTCTATCAAAGAATTTCATAGATACCGACTTCTTAGGGTTCAGAATGAGTCTGTTACGATCACACCAAGATGCAAATGTAACAATGATTTTCGTTACTTTACCAAGTAAGTTGGCAATGTTAGAACATGAGACTGTGATCGTAGTATCATCAGCAAACATAGTTAACTGGCAGTCAATTATGTGTTCAGGCAAGTCATTCACGAATGTGGAACACCCATTCTAATATTTTGTTCACTCGACATAGCAGAATTATATTTGACAGTCATACAACGATTTTCCATGTATGATCTCAACCAAGTCGAAATATTTCCTGGTAAACCAAGTGCAGCCTGAAACTCAAAAAAAAAAAGTTTTTTCATTGTCTCCATATGGTGAATTGAAATTCTGATTGGTACGTATTGAAAGAAGTTATAGCTTCTTTCAATACGTACAAATCACACATTCATGAAAATGTTGGGTATGAGATTCTAGAGCTCTTTTTTTTTATTTCGTTGAAACAAAGATGGAATTAGGAGTTTTAAAAAAAGCATGTTAATTTAAGGAATGCTCCTCAATTCGATGAAATTTCAATACGTAATACGTACGCAAAACCTTCATTTCTTCAAATCAAATCAAATCAAATCAAATCATTTATTTCCTTGAATTGACAAAAAATGTATAGGAAATGGTCATCATATACGAAAGTACAATACAATAGGGGACAAAACAAAAAATGTATAAAAATAAATATGAAAAATATACACAGTAGTAAATCACATTGTCGCATTTAAAAAGTCGTCAAGAGTATAAAAACATCTTCCTAACAGAAACGACTTCAAACTCTTTTTAAACAACGAAAGGCTACATATTGACTTCAATTCCTTTGGGGTAAACAGTTATAAATTCTTGGTCCTATGCGTTTTGGTGCACTTTGAGTTATCCTATACTTAGCTGCTCTAACGTGTATCATTTGCTTTTGTCGAGTGTTTTTATCATGAATATCGCTATTGAGAATAATGAATTCATTCCTGTTAGTGAAAACATAAACTGACAACTCATAAATATATAGTCCAACCAGAGTTAAAATTTCGTATTTAGTGAAAATGTTTCTGCATGAATACTGTCGAGGAACATTGAACAAACAGCGTAGGATAGCTTTTTGTTGGATAAATACGTTCTTGCTCATTGCAGAGTTGCCCCACAGACATACACCGTAGCGCAACCTTGATTCGACCTGGGAATAATAAACAGCCATAAGTTGGTCTATATCGAGAATATTTCTCAAGTTATTGAAAAGATAAGTTAATGAGCTCAATTCTGAAACTAATTGATCACAGTGCACATTCCAAGAAAGACTCTCATCCATCTGAATTCCTAGGAATTTAACAGCATCATGGGTGCTTCTCAAAATATAGTCATTTACAGTCACCTGAATGTCATCGGTTTTATTCTGGTAGTTATGAAAACGGATAAGCTGAGTTTTTTTACATTAAAAAACAGGTCGTGACTATTGAAATAGTTAGAAACTACATCCAGAATAGATTCACATTTTTGTGTCAATTCATTCGTCACTTTGGCAGATATCACTAAACTAATATCATCTGCATAGGCAGTAACTGCAGAATATGGTATTTTCCTGTCTACATTATTAATATATAGTAGAAATAAGAGGGGCCCAAGTATAGACCCCTGGGGTACTCCCAACTGGACCGACCTCATTTCTGAGGTTGAAAATGAATAAACATCACCTCTGTCAAATTTGAGTGAGACACTGTGTTCTGTTGCTGAGAAAAGATGAAACCCATGACTGTGAATTTCCCCTTATTCCATAACGATCCAGAATGTCTAATAGCTTCACAACTTCTTCCCAAGAAATGATGCTAGATTTTCCAAATTTCGAGTACCTTATTCTTGAACAAATCAATATTGTTGGACTGCCATGTATAATGTTTGATCAGAAGCAAATCTAAACATGCACCAATTTCGGTTGTACAATCAACGAAAAAAAAATCTCATTTGTTGCATATTTTGTGGACCTTACTGTGTATAAAATATGAATGAATATCATTGAGAAAAAATGGGAATTATACCCTTTGCATCTTTACAAGCCAATTCATCATCAAGAAATATTAATCCGTCTACAACATCATCTCCGCAATTTCTTCAGCCCCTCTCTCCTCTTCTCCCGTGTAAGTCCACATTCTTACATTATTAAATCTGAATAACTACATGACTCCGGTGGATGCACACTAAAGCGGTGAAGTATTTAGGCGGTGGGGCAGGACAGGGGCGTACGCCAAAATTTATGGGGGAAATAAAAAAATATATAAGAGGTTGAGAAACATTTTGTGGAGAGGGGAAACTATTGAGGAACTTTTATGAAAGGAGTAATATCAAATATTCATTTTGAGAATGAAATATTATCCCAATTGATTTTTGTAAACGACCCTTTATTTGTGTGGGAGGAGCTGTTCAAGATAGACTCTTCTTCTGCTGAAAGTATAATGTAACTTTTTGAACTTCTTTAGATCTCCCTTCGTTCCACAAAATAATAATATTCATCAATATCACAATCGGAGGCTCGGAATGGTAATCATGTGAATATATGTGTCATAGTGAAGGGTCATCTGAGGCTATGATTAGTCCAGAACCTTTCTGTGCACTAGCGAAAGCATAATAGAAACATCTATCAATGTAAGCCGAAACGGAAGATTGGTGGAAAAATCTTCCAGGAAGAAGTCAGACGAAAAAGCTAACAAAGGAAACGTCGCCCAGAATCATGTGAGGCTGTCGATTCGCAAAGTAGAAGGAGTGTTGGGCTACTGACGGAGCATAACTGGCTCAAAAAACATGAGCTATATAAGCCTGGCAAAAAAAACTAATGTAGTTTTTGTCAGGAAGAGGAAAGAAATCGCACTACGTGTGCTCTGTGATTACGAAGCATTAGACACACGAGACACTGGAGAGAGAAACCAGAGGCTACTAGCTATATGAAGGGGCCAGCATATAAGAGCTGGAGTTACATCAAGAAGATCAAGCTAGACTACGAGCCCTAAAAAATCAAGCAGCACCAAAATAAATCTGAAAAGATCGCAGTGAACCACAGACTAGCTCCATGAACAATCTAATCAGTTTCGTAGATTATTGATATTTTGATGGTTACTTCAAAGCTCAAGCTTTAATATCATGCATGGAATTCTCATGTATCCACTAATTTGCAGTTTCATTGGCTTTGTGTCAAAATTTCAGTCAAACCGACAGACATAAATCTGCACCTTTTTCATCGTGCGTTGCTAAGTGAATGGAAATATTGCTGTAGATGGCAACACGAAAACGCCTCACGTGGGATCCATCGCTAAAGGTGCTTTCTGGAAGCTCGGATTTTTTTATTTTTGTGCAGGAATACTTCTCGTCGGCTTCTAATGATCTACAAGGCACAGAAAATTTATTGAAACTTCTTGATTCTATTCAGAGAAAGGCAATTCGTCCTGTTAGTGATTCTTCATTCACGGACTTGCTCAGTTTTTTGGAGAATCGTAGAAGGGTGGGAGATTTTTATCTCCTTTATAAATGATTTCATGATCGTTGTTCTTCTGAATTGTCGTCAATTGTTTCACTTTTGGCACTTTCAACACGGATGACCAGACAAGTGCAGAATTCCCACCTTTTTGTTGTGAGCTTAAAGAGACCTGACAAAACCTCCTGCTCAGGGATCTGTTTTCAATAAACGATGATAGGACGATCCTTTGGTGTAACAGTTGAAACTTTTTTTGTTTCAATTACCCAAACACCAAACTGATATTTTTGCACTCGACGCGCGTTTCGCTAACAAGGTTAGCATCTTCATAAGAATATCCAGTGTCAATTTTCTCCTCCTGAAGAAGATGACCTTCTTGGCCAAACGCGCGTCCAGTGCAAACATCAGTTTGGTTATAGGGTAAATGTTCTCTAGAAGAAGTTTCATCTTTTTTCAATACAACAGCTGAACTTCTTACCGAGGTAGGTTTTATCTGAGGTTTACAAACTTCAAAAGTTCAAGGTTAATGTTAATTCGTATCTCCTGTCCTTTCATTCAAGCAAGGTTCTTTGAACATTAACGGGCTTCTCTTTCCTGTAAGTTTGTTTATAAAAAAACTGCGTAGGACACAGGCCTTCTCTCACTTTCCATTTCTCTTCAAAACCTCACTAGATGACCCATGTGTTGGCGCTTATTATTTTTGTAAAGCAATTTACCAGGCTCATCACAGCTCTGTCTCCGCACTCGAAAGAGAGTTTTAAAGAAGTCGAAAATGTTATAAACCTCTTTTTTCACGTCTTCTATGAATTCTGCTGAAAAATATATCTTGAAAATTTGTAGTAGTTTGGACCTGGAAATCAAGTTGTCTCATACAACATTTGACCCCGTTTTTTACCCCCTTAGGGGTGGTATTCCGGAAAACAATCTTTTATCGGATGCCTACGTCATACAAAGATTACATCCTCTATGTTTCAGATCTCTAAGTTCAGTGATTTAGGCTGTGTGTTGATTAACCTTTGAAATAAGTTTCTACCTTTCGTTAACCCCGTTAGGCTATTAATTTCAATAAAATATGAAACACGTCTTCCATCAATTCTGTTAAAGAATTTTCATGCGAAATTTTGAGCTTATTGGACCAAGGCATAACGTTGTCTCGTTTTTTATCCTTTAGGGGTGGAATTTCTGAGGAGTTGTGAAAATGAGATTGAAAGTATCCTCTTTCTGCCTCCTGGTTCTATAGCTATCTCCCCACCAGTTTCCAGCCAAATCGGTTTAGCCGTTCTTGAGTTATAAATTGTGTGACTAACACGAATTTTTTTATATAATTTACAGATCATAGTGAGAACTTTACAGGAAACTGTACAAGTATTTTGTAGTATGAAAAAATGACCACTCATGCTCAATCGAAATTCAAATGCAAAAATATCAAAATATCGTAGTATTCATCGAAAACATGTGAGAAAAAAACAGATAGGATATAGTAGGGCAAAGTTGTGTGATTTTTGTCTAAATAATTGGAAACTGCAACAGGTTGGTGTTATTTGATTGAAGTTGCTTCAAATCTCTAGGGTCAATTGTGGTTCTTCTCACTAAGTGAGAGCCTTATAAGTCAGTTTCCTAAAGAAAGATAGTATTCATTACGATGTGAAAAAAGGGCAACAATGTATTTTACTTCAAGTTCAGTAGCTCAGTGCTTCTATACCCAATTGTACTAGGAGTTTTGAATAACTTCTCAAATGATACTAATACCAATTGAACTATGAAGTTCTTGATTATCTCTCAAATAATACGTATATCCCAAAAATTTTCCATCACATGAATATAATCAACACTTATTGACCATACTTCAACAATAGAAATCTATATTATACAAAATCGACGAAGGATATGAATACCCCAATGTTCTCCCCAAGTTATAATTCATTATACAAGACCAAAGATTTGTTCACTCAGAATCAAAGGATAACATCCATTAAAATTGCGATATAACCATTGATCATGAACTTTTCATGAAGTTTGGATTACCCTTTTACCTTTTCGTAACGTTACAAGAAGTGCACAATTCTGGGTACCTGTGGAAAAAAGCTATAGAATGTTCCTCACTATGATCAGTAATATTTTGAGAAACTCAACTGAAGTATGGTGAGTACTGATGATCCATATCCATGGAGATTGGATGAAATAAGGCAGCAGCTGCACCATCCAAAATGAAATTGACAACTAAATTCTGGTCATGCGACGACTTCAAATCTTCTTAGCATTGCCTGATACCCTGCAGAACGTCATGCAGATGCAAGCGAACCAGGCTCCTCCTTGGATTCATCTTTCCATTGAATAAGGAAGCAATAAAACCCTATAAATTTCTGATGAATTTCCAGAAACACAATTTCTATGAATTTGTTTACCCCAAATCGGGGGTTCAATATACTCAAGCTGGAGATGAGGAAAATAATTCAAATAATTATGGTTGAACTGATGAGGAAATCAATCCGACACACACTTCAAAGTGCTGAAACCCAAGAAGGAGAATCGATTATAACGATTACTGAGGACTCAACCTGAATTTGGCAATTTGTTCACACGGGGCATGGTCCAGCTCTTCATGTTGACTGACAGTAATTTGATATCTGAAGTTGAGCAACGCCGATCGCGGTTAGTACTTGGATTGGCGACCATGCAGGAAAATACCGTGTCGAAAGCCCGTACAGCTGCAGCAAAATAGCATATCATAGCTCGCAGGCAATATATCAATGAGCACAAGATATATGGAGGATATGCCGTCCTTCGAAGGGGACGTGAAGCCGGCGGTCCCGAGTTCATAGATGTTGGGCTCGTTAAAGATCCCTACCTATAGTTGGAATACCAGAAGGTTCGGCAAAATTTCTTGTTGGGGAAGTGTGCTTACCGGCGTCGGTGATTGGCCTTGGTAGCGGATATGGGCAGACGTTGAATGAAAAAATAAAAAAAAATGTTCACATCTGAGCTGTCAACAGATGAGAAAATATCCGAGGAATAATTCGAAATCAATTTCCACGGTGACTATGGGTTCAATTGATGAATGTGACCCTGAAAGAAACGATGATGGCAAGCACCAAGAACTTCTGGAAGATTACCAATGATAAGCTAGATTCGACATCCATGAAATATCAATTATTTACAAGTAAACTAGTCCAGTCTATGACCATTTTCCCGTGTATTTATCCCATACAGCACCGATTCGCATGAAAATTTGTATTCAGGATCTACATACACTCTTTTTCAGAATCTACCCTGTGCCGAGGGTTGCTTTCTCTCTGGGGGTGGATGCCACCCCTTCTTGGAGATGAAAAATTTTTGTGAAATTGTCGGTTTTCAGTAAAAAAAAACACATTTTCAGATCCTTTTTCGTGAATAACTGGAAAATAATGCATCTAATCGAAAAACCTGCAGAAAGCAAAATTATAGCTTTTGAAAAAACAAAGGCGATTGTTTATTTGTGATGCATGCAAACCCACTACAAACTGAATAATTGTTTGTTGAAAGTTGATTGGTATTCTCAAACGCCAAAATGGAAAGTTTCTACGTACAATAACCAAAAACCAATGCATTATGCAGGAAAATTCAATTAAACCTTTTCTGAAGTCCTTCGAAAATTCTTCATTTTCGTTATTTACAAAAGTTTCTAGCATCAAAACTGACCGAGATTGAAGGAAATAATGTTCAATCCTTTTTTTTCCTTGAAAAAAAATTGTGAATAACTCATCCTTGCCTCCCCACCCCCCCCCCTTTGGAAAAAATCATTGCCTAGTGGAACTATATGTATATATACATATATAATATGCATATAGTTCCACTAGGCCTAAAATATAGTTACTATGTGTATTCTTCAATATACTAATGAACAAACTGCAATTTCTACAAAAATCGTTTTTGGTTTTTTCCCATAACTCGCTCAGTCTTGAAGCAATTGAATCCACCAAAAAAATTTTTTGTAGCTTCTTTCAAGAGCTATAAGCTCATTTACATTATTTTTTGTTTCAAATTATATTTTTGAAAAGGTTCATGCTGAAAGGGTTCAAAAAAGGTACTTTGCGCGAACCCTCACAATATTTAACTGGCCATATCTTACTCTATTTTCATCCTGCAGAAAAAAATGAAACACTGAAATCTTCAGAGAAGACTAGCCTTCAAATTTGTACTCCCAAAATTTTTCCATGTGATCAATACTTTTCGACTTATTTCGAAGAAATTGTGATTTTTCGCTGACTTACGTATATGATTTTTTCTCTTCAATCTCAATTTTTTTCAAAACTACGTACTTTCAATTGATGAAAAACTCAGAACTCATTGGAAGAACATGAATGAAGTGAATTATGGAGTAACAACGATTTTTTCCAAAGGGGGAGAAGAGATGATGAGTTATTCACATTTTTTTTTTCAACGAAAAAATAGGATTCAACATTATTTCCTTCATACCTCGGTCACTTTTGATGCTAGAAACTTTTATGAATAACAAAAATAAAGGATTTTTGAAGGACTTCAGAAAAGGTCGAACTAGTTTTTCCCGAAAATTGCATTGGTTTTCGGTTATTGTACGTAGAAACTTTCCATTTTGGCGTTTGAAAATAACAATCAACTTTCAACAAGCAATTATTCAGTTTGTAGTGGGTTTGCATGCATCATTGATAAACGATCGCCTTTGTTTCTTCAAAAGCTATAACTTTGCTCTCCACATGTTTTTCGATTAGATGCATTATTTTCCAGTTATTCGCGAAAAAGGATCTGAAAATGTGTTTATTTTTACTGAAAACCGACAATTTCACTCGCGAATGAGTCGAAAAGTATTGCTTTTAAGAAAGAACTCCATTAAACAAAAAGTGCTTAGAATCAGCCAATCTATTGATTTCCGCACTTATTTCCAATAAAAAAATTTTCACCCCCAAGAATGGGTGGCATCCACCCCCAGGGAGAAAGCAACCCTCGCCACGGGGTAGATTTTGGAATAGAGGGTAAGTAGAACCTATATCCAAATTTTCATACGAATCAGTGCTGTATGGGATAAATACACAGTTTACACTTTTTTCACCGTTATAGACTGGAGTATACTAGTGAAAGTGAATGAAACCTATTATTATCCAAAGTGAATGTGAGTACTTGCATGTTTATAATGAAAACAAAATCAACAATTTGCACGAAATCAACCTTTACAAAACCGTGCTGAGGAATGGCATAGGGAGTTGGTAACAAGGCCAAGAACCTGACTCGCACAATTTTCTCAAAGAGTTGATATGGTTGCTATTGTGTTTCGCACG
This sequence comes from Zygogramma bicolorata, assembly GCA_032362365.1. NCBI lineage: Eukaryota > Metazoa > Arthropoda > Insecta > Coleoptera > Chrysomelidae > Zygogramma > Zygogramma bicolorata. Next base: position 1,023,327 of record JAVJAQ010005744.1, read on the forward strand.
CCTCTGCCCCTCTTCAATACACACACACGAAGCGTCAAAGGGCCTCCAGCCAGTGAATAATAGTTGTCTTTGCAAATAATTACAGCGTGCTCGGAGCTGTCAAGCGGGCGACAGCAGGAATTCTGGTCCATCTGCAGCCAAGGCTCTATTATATGCAACAACGATGCCCGAGGCCCACTCTGGAGATGAGGACAGAGGCGTAACTACGGTTGATGAGGTGGGCAGAAAATATTTTTGTAGAAGATGAACAATCAAGTGCGGCACACACAAACGATTCTTTGTATAGTTACTCATTCAATAACCAATTTGGAGGAATTGAGAAGGGGCGGGTGTTGAAAATATAAAATTCTAATGGAATGGGTTTTCAACTTTCCACGACCTGAAAAAAATAGGAAATCGATATTGGAATCTATACTTGGTGATATTTACATGGAGTACTCTGTAGAATGTTCCATAGAAAGTTATCCGGAGGTATGGTGGATATATATTGATAATGTTTCCGTTACATAAGGGCATGGCCGAAATTAACTTATTATTTTTGGAACTCACTATGACGATAAGCTGAAATGGAACATGCACATTGTATACCTGATAAAACAATTTGAGATTTTTTTTGAGGATATTCAAATACTTATCGAACCCGGTTTCGCAAGGATAAAAAATGATTATTGTGGGGTATCCATAAGAGGTAGATATCCATCGCGGACTTTTTTTTAGATCCAGGTTGTACAATAATGTAGTAGTTCAGTATTTCGATCTTATCACTAGGGTCCAGACAGGGTTTGAAATGTTAAAGCAAAGATTGTGTTTTTCGCAAATCGCTAGGAAATTTTGAATTTCTCAACGAAAAAGTCAAAATTTCCTTACTGTAAGGAAATTATATCTCCTAACTGTAACGATTTGATGTTTCCCTACAATTGTTAGTGTTCTACATAAATGATTGAACACACATTGTTTATTTACGATAGTCCATAAAATGTAAACACTTTTCTCTTGATTCCTTTGGCGATAATTCTAATGATTCATTATTTACTGCCTCAGTCCGCTCTGGAGGAGTTCCAAGATTGGAAGTACTATTATCACTTACTTTACCCACGAGAACAACTGAATTTATAAACGTCAAGTACAACAATTCAACCTTACGTATTAAGGTAACCCAAATTATTTCATTACGAATTTCGAAACACCATTCATTTGTGAATAAAATTATTAGCGATTTTATCAAAATTATTCAATGTCTGTCGAATGTTGAACGATTTGCGGAAAAATAGTTTGTTTACTTAGTAGGAAAAGCCATATTTCTGGACTCAGTGTTGCTAATTCTCGGCTTGCGCCTCGACTTAGACATCCAGCAATGTTGGTCTTTTTCAACCTGGCAAACAATGTACTATTAGTCACGACATCACATAACGTACCTCTAAAATTATCAGTGTTTCTTTTCTATATTCATTATGCATATAAACCTTCATCTTGATTCATTCTATCTATCGAAAAAACCGGATCAACAACTCTCGAAATGAAAAATAAATTTTTTCTGAAAACGTCCAAAAATTTAATAGAAATGGATACTCTTCCTCCATCATCATCGTATCAAAATATCGACATTTAAAATACATATAATAAATGAAACATTCTTCTTCATCCTCTTCAGTAGATTCGTTATTTCAGTATAATAATAAGGTAGGTTCATATTTCAAAAAGATTCCACTTCGAATTTTTCGTATAAGGTACAAATGTGATTTTTCATTCAGGAATGATCGTGATATCGATTTGTTCACTAATAGATGGACAAAGACTCAAACTTTTCATTTACCAAGTAAATGAGACCTCTGAAAGAGACCCCATCGTACGCCAAAGCCGTGACAAATGACATTTCAAACAATCAAAACTCTGATTCAAGCAGGTTCAATGTTAGAAAAACATCAACACAACAACCACTCTACGTGAAACACTAACATAACAAAAAACAAGGAATATGTATTCATCAAATGTTATGCTCTTGCGCTTCAAAGTATATCGGTGAAACATCAAGATCTCTGAAGGTGCAATTGAGTGAACATGAGATGTACAACCAGAACACACAGATTGGTAGTTCTGAACTATCAGAATACATCCTCACTGCCGATGGAGATCACACATTGGAGTGGAATGACACCCAATGATGGCAAGGGAGAGCTTTTGAATAACGAAATATTATGCTAAATCTCAGATTCTTTGACAGATTATCACAAAGAATATAGAAGAAAAAAATTTGTGTTGAAAATGGAAACAGATTTGGTTTTCAAGACGTCAACAAATATGAGTATATTTGTGAATATCAGAATGTGATGCAATTATATTGTTCCTAGTACTAAGTTTCATCAGGTTCATCACAGCTCTGCCTTCTGGGCGCACTCCAAAGAGCGTTTGAAATCTAATATGTTAGAATCTTCATTTTTTAGCCCGTTAGATAATGAATTTCAATGGAATACGAAACACGTCTTCTATCAATTCTGTTGAAGAATGTTTCTGCAAAATTTGAAGCAGATTGAAGTACGTTGTCCCTTCGACCCGTTTTTTACCCCTTGAGAATGGAATTTCTGAAAATGCGATAAAAGGGATGAAACGTCTCTTGTGTCCGTCTCCTGGTTCTAAGCTACCCCCCCCAGCAATTTCCAGATAAATCGGTTCAGCCGTTCTTCAGACATAAATAGTGTAACACGCACCTACTTTTCGGGGTAGATCAGATATATGCCCTTTCACACTCATATGGACTTCAATATCAATTCTTGAGTTTCACAGATTGTGGTACATCAATATTCGAATTAACGATGACTTGGTGAAAATAATAGTATAGTGAAACATGAATTGGTAGAATTTGATGTTAGGAACACCCAGACATGTCCCTTCTCGAGGAATGCCGATCTATCATCATCTATTATTCAGATGTCAGGAGTAAACTATTCCTACAAAGTCAAGTATCTCGATGCTAGGAATTACGATCAGTGATGATCTCTCATGGAAAGACCATGTGAAATCGATTGCTGAAGGCGCTTCTCAGAAACTTTTTCTATTTCGTGTGAAGAAATACTTCACTTCTCGTCAGCTTCCAATGATCTACAAGGTTCAAATACGACCTGTTTTCGAATACAGTTCTCATGTGTGGAGTTCGGCACCAAAACATTCATTGAGGCTTCTCGATTCTATTCAGAAGAAAGCAATTCGTCTTGTTGGTGATTCTTCGCTCACAGATTCGCTCACTTCATTGGAACATCGTAGATGGGTCGACACTTGTCTCTCGTCTATAGATATCTTCATGGTCAGTGCTCATCGGAATTGTTATATCAATCGTTCCACCATTGGCAATATCTACACGGATGATTCGACGAGTACAGAATTCCCACCCTTTTGTTGTAAATTTGGAGACCTGTTGAATCTCTCTTGCTCAGGGATCTTTTTCCAATAGAACAGCTGAGCTTTGAAACTCCTTACCGGAAGAAAACTTCAAAAATTCAAAGTGAATGTTAATCCGTATCTCCTGTCCTTTGATTCACGCTGTGTTCTTTGAACATTACAGGGCCCTCTTTTCGTGTGAATCTGCATATATAAAAAAAATAATTCTCTGTATTTCTTGGCAGGATGATCCCGTCCGTCCATCAACCCCTCAAATCAAAAAAGAACCCCCTCCCCTTCCTCCCATCAGCGAAACAAACTCATCACTTCAATAACACATTGTCCTTTCCACAATTTTCCCGCCCATCGCGAGCGCTGTCATAATTCACGGCCAGAAGAGAATAATACGGAAGACCGTTTAGCGACCGCGATGCAAAAAAAAAGACAATTAATGAAGAACAATAACGGCGGACGCGATATGCATTTCAAAGGCGGGGAGTGAATTGAAGAAGTCTGCTGCGGAAAGCGTCGAAATTAAAAAGATGGCCGGTCGGTACGTCGACGTACGATTGCGGGATGGCTGATGATGCTCTCCCATGATGAGAGTAACGCTCGAGACGAATGGGGTTTACATCTGAGGGGAACTCGGGGGTGTTCTCATATTGGGGAACTTGTATTCTGGAAAGAATTTGTCGTCTTGTAATGTGCTAAGCTGAATTGGTATTCAACACGGAAAGTTATTCGGGAATATGATATAAATCACTGAATTTTTAACTAGTTTTTCCGGATGTGATCGGCCCTAGGTCTCTTTCAGCGGCATTCGAAAAGTTTGTTCCTGTCATACAAACGAATATAAAAAGTTAATATGCATCTATTTTATCAGAATGAATAACAATCATTCATCACTGAGCATCATAACAGCGCTACTAAATCTACGAAATCGAGCCATGCGTATTATGTTAGAATATAAAAAAATAATACCTATATTCGGTAGATGGCTGGTTATGTCCAAAATCAAAATTGTATTACTTTTCAATGTTTTTCATTAATAAAATACTGAAGGGAGAACTTCCTTCTTACTTCAATCGATTCATTTCAATTGATAATCATTTGAATGATTACCACACTCTCAGAAATATTAATCTTTATGTGACTAGTACCAACTATAAATTTCTTGCTTCATGAAGGCCTCTTCTGATTTAAACTGAATTCAGTTGATTCAGATGTTATGGAAAGTCCAACTTTCCATTTTTCCGAAGGAAACTTCATGAAATTTATAAAAATCTAATTTCATTAACCAATTTTTTATATGTTCCTGCTCACGACTATGGTTTTTATCCCATCAATAATATCATGTTTGCCACTTTTAGTGTGTGCCATTTTCAAATTGATGATTTCCCGTTATCAGATATACCTATTGTTCTGTGTATTAGGATTATTCATTGAATAAATAATAATTATTATTATTGATATCTTTGCTATTAGGAAATATATTTTTCTTTATGGAGAGGAGTCAATTCAAGAAAGAGAAAACCTCCAGAAGAATTTACATCAAATATTTAGCAAAATTCCCTGTTGATATCTGTGAATCATAGACCTTTAAGTGATCAATCACATAGTAATCGCTTTTTTTAATATGCAAATCGAGCAAAAAAGTGATTCTAACTCAGTGCTCGTCGAGCCATACAGGTAGGGGTGTAGCTGTTTAAGATGGACCATTTTTTCCTTTTCATGAATGAATGAAACGTCTGAATGATATACACATATCAATAATGTTTGTTAAATATTTGATGTTACTGTTTTCGTATTCTTTTTGCATCGACTAGGAGGAGAAAAAGCTAAAAATCACTTTCTCAATATTTTTTTTCGAGGTTGTAATGGAAAAGATCATTCGGATCAATCAATCATAACAAATGGAACGAAATGAAAATAAATGTTTATCTAGTTTTTGGCGGAGGTAACCTAGTACGAGTTTTTATTAGAAGTAGGTAAGTACTATTCTGGACTCTTTTTTCTATGAATCGAAAAAGTAGAAAAGACAACCTCTATGAAAAAAGCAAAATCAAAACACTTGTTGATAGCTACGTATCAACAGAATGTTTGTGAATTATTTTGAGTTTGTTCCCTTCATAGAGGTTGTAATTTCTATTTTTCATTTGGAGAAGAAAAAAGTCCAAAAAAAAGTTCAGTTACCCTATAAGTTGTTCGACAAGTTTTATGGGTTTGAGGGGGGAGCATTCCATTCGTATCTTATGTTATATTGGGAAATAAGAGAGTGACTTTTGTGATTTGATGGGACAGATGAGGACAAAATAGGAGATAAAAATATATTCTATTTTTTGGCGAAGCGAAGATTTTATGTTTTGGCGGAAGAGCTTTACAAATGTTTGAACGATTTTATATTCATTTAACTTCTATTTATTCATTCAACGAATAATCTCAATTACAATGATCCATGAAAATGTTCCGACTGAACTTAAGATGATAAATACATAACCAAATACTAGAGACATTACCCAATGAAATATACTAGTACAGTACAATATTGTGGTAATACAATTCAGTGTGACAATTTGATATGAAATAGGGAATAATAAAATGATGAAATAATGCTACGAAACAATGAGGGGAAGTGATTTAGAAAATCATGCGACTCAGTATGATATTAATGGTTTTGTGTGGCTGCTAAAGAACAACCTGTTGACTCTCATTTCTGATTTTTATGCACAAATCCAAAGGAAAGTATTTTGTACAGCTTCAACTTGGTTTTTGTGTATCTTATAATATGGACACCAGTTCATTGAAGAGTACCCAAACAATGATCTAACTTTTGAATGCCCGGACAGCGTGGACTATATACTAACATAAAAAACAATCATTGATTGATTTCAATCATTTTTCAAACCGGCCCAAATGTTTATATATATATATATATATATATATATATATATATATATATATATATATATATATATATTTATGACAAATCATATACTGCCTATTAGTTTACAACTATGAGGAGACAAATTCGCTTCTCCATTGTGAGACCGGAGCTAGTAACGAAAATTATCAAAATTAGCAAATATCTATGCATTCTTATTTGATATAATAAATAGTCGTTTTAAATACAGTTTATCAAATCCATCTTGGCAAAGAAATAGTGAATTATGTGCTCAGCAATTTCTTTAAAGTATAATATGATGAAAACTCACCTAATATATGTGTTCAGTGTGTTGAAATTTATTCCTAGTAAGTGTTTTTTCTTTCGTCGTGGTCTACATTACCAGTGTGCAACTGGAAAAGGAGCTGAGATCATGCCAGGATAGATTAGGTAGTCTGTACCATTATCACTTTCGACTTCAACCTTAAACAGAGGTCCTGACCAGCTTTTTGGGAAGAAGCTAATCAGATTTTCTTGTAATCCTCATCATACGAGTAAGAAGACTAAGTGATGCTCCTCCAAGATTATTTCAGGTAGAAATAATTTGATTGAAGTGGGAAATATGGTGTTGTTTATAATTTTAAAGAAAGAGTTCTCATTTTGGTGAAGGCCACCAAATTCACTATCGTCTTTATATATTATTTCAAGAGTCGTTTCGTTTTCTACTTTCAGAATAAATTGGAAATAGATTGACAAACGACTCAATTGAATCGAATTGATACTACCATAATTGAGTGTCAAACAGTTAATAGTATATCCTTTAACGAGCTAAGAATGATAGTCATTTTTACTACGAGTATGAGCTGTAGGAACATTCCATACGAGTTATAAACTATTCACTTTTTCTACGGTTAAAGAAGATGAAATGAATCAAAAAAATAATAACGTGAACTTCAAATGTAATTCAAAATTTTCATTCACGTACAATTGAAATGAGAATAATTGATTTGTCATTGCTAAATATTCGACATTTCATGGATACCTGATAGATTGTGAGATAATAACTGAAGGGTCCCTCTATATGTTTAGGGTTATCATAGTAGACCATACAAAACAATTACGACAGAGATCAATATTTTTAATTTTTGGTGAAGGCACCCTAGACTAGAACTAATTTTTTAGGAAGTTTCCTTCTCGTTCATTATTCTCAACATGCAGGAGATACTAAAGTGCTTCACGAATTCAAGGATTATGATGGCAGATTATTGAAGACGATATTAAGGAGTAACTCTACTTTCGTAATTTCTGGCGAAAGCCCAGACCTAATTTTGGCGAAGGAGAAGTTTAGATAACTAACCTAAGATGATCAATTCTTTGTTTTCATCATTTCCCTCATTCATATTATGTTTTTTCTTTCACTGCAATACATGACCTGTAACCAACTTCAGTCGATTTTGAATCTAACCATATGATTTTTTTCAGGTTTATGTTTGGAACGAGACTGAGAGAGGCAGCAATAGTGTTCTTTTTTTGTAATTTATTTGTTGGCGGTCAAGATCTTCTGGAGGTAAGATATTTTCATTAATTTTTCATTTCAAGGTCGAAACCATGTGACGTTCTGTTATATTCGTGAAAGTTTGAACAGGAAACTTACTTACCTATATTACAATTTTATTCCAATTAGTTTTTAGCGTTACTATTGCTACTGTTGAGTGAATTTCTTACCACCAGTTACTTTCATAATGAATCATTTTGCATTGTTTGTGGTGTTAAAAGTGCCAATCTAATATCCATCCCCATAATATATTCAGTAACTACAGCAGGTGAATTATTTCTGAGTGATAGAAAATGGCGATTGGGTGAAAATACCACTTCTGCACATATTCAACCTTATCATCAAGTCAAGTGTTTTTCCAGATTTGTGGAAAACTGCTATAACAACACCTATCTATAGAAGTGGTAAAAAAAGAGACATTGAAAATTATCGGCAAATTTCCATAATGTGTGCTCCTGCCAAGTTATTTGAACAAATTATTTATACACGAATATTCCACTACGCAAAAATATATATCACGGAAGACCAGCACGGATTTGTTACCAATAAATCAATTAATACCAATTTATTCATTTTTACCTATCATGCATATAATACATTAGAATCAAAGAGTCAACTCGATACTATATACACGGATTTCAGGAAAGCTTTTGATAAAGTAGACCACGATGTTCTGTTATATAAACTGAATAAAATTGGATTTTCTGAGAATTTATTAAAATTATTGAAAAGTTATTTACAAAATAGATACTTCTGTGTTAAACACAATGGTAACACATCAGGTAAATTTCATGCTAGCTCTGGTGTTCCTCATAGATCTAATCTCGGACCACTACTATTTGTTTTGTTTATAAACGATCTCCCTTGCATTTTGGAATTTTCTGAATTTTTCCTTTTTGCCGATGATCTGAAAATATATAAACAGATAGAAACAGTTAGGGATTGTGTAAATTTGCAAAGGGACATCGACAGGATTCATGAATGGAGCATCAAAAACAAATTGAACTTTAATATTAAGAAATGTTGCATCATCACAATAACTCGTTTGAAGGATCCTGTTATTTTTGATTATATGATGGATGGGGAAATCCTCCACAGATGTTCTGAGGTTAGAGATCTTGGGGTAACTTACAATAGTACCTTATCGTTTGCCAAACATATTCAAAATATTGTTAAATCGTCGAATCGAATGTTGGGATTCATTATTAGACAAACTCAGGACTTTACGAATATCAATACTATTAAATTACTGTATAACTCACTTGTGAGACCTAAATTTGAGTTTGCAAGTTTAATATGGTCAGGTGAATATCGGTCTACAATCAGTGCAGTCGAGAAAATACAAAATAAATTGCTCAGGTACTTATATTACAAACGGTATCGTATTAGGGCTGACTATCAAGTTATCAGATCCAATCAACTCAGACATGACTCCAAAGTCCTCTCTTTAGAAACCAGGAGATCCCTTACTATGATGTATTTTTTGTACAATTTAATAAATAATAGGATGAATGCACCAGAAATCCTATCGTTATTGAGATTCAATGTCCCCTCCCGTAGAACTCGAAGAACATATCCATTTAATATTCCGTTGGTGGTTACAACAAATAGATCCCCTCTAGTGACCATGCTGCGACTGGCCAATACATGTAGTGTGCTTGTAGAATTGGATTGGACTCTACCACAGGGAGTATTTCGTAGAGCAATAATAGATTATTTCTTGAACACATCTGTTTGACAACAAATTTTCTATAATTAGTATTTTGCATCTGTTATTGAATATGATTTTCTATCCATGAGCTTCATATTTCATTATCATGAATTTTATTTCACAGCCATATTCAATAAAAGAGTACATTGCTGTTCGGCCTCAAAGTTTTCGAGTAGGTACACAACTGACGTTCATTATTGTATTTATTGAAATGTGAAGATTATTTTATATCCATCATCCATGTAGTTAGACTTTTGGTCTGTTTTCTATACAAATAAATAAATAAATGTGATATGTCCAAAATATAAGATAGTTTGGAAAATTCCAGAATCAAAATTGATGTCGATTGATAATTGAAACTTTTCCATGAAACAATTACCCTAAAACCAAACTGATATCATTTGTACTCGATGCGCGTTTCGCTAACAAGGTTAGCATCTTCAGGAGAAGAAAATCGATACTAAATCTAAAGCTAGGGTTATTTGTTTATATACCTAAAGTTTTTTGGTTCGATATGGACTTTGTTTGTTACTGTGAATTATTCTAATGAATTAATTGATAATGAACTAGTGCAGTCACTACCTGTCAAATTCATTGGTCCGTCATCTGTAATTATTGATTATTCTGATTACCTTCTCAACAATAAATTGAGAAGAGAGCTGGAAGGAATGGTTCCCTTGTCACCATTCATGCTGTTTTTACATATTGCTATTTCTAGACTCTCATATGCATCGAGTAGTCTTGAATCATGCACATGCATCGAGTAGTCTTGAATCATGCACATGCTTGATCAGTTTAAGATTGCTTTCACCAATTTTGTGATCATTGTGTAGAGCGTGTTGGGCGACACTGGATTTTTCTACCCTTCCGTATTTCATGTGTGCTCAATTCTCTTTGAAACGGTTTTCAATAGCTCGTCGGTTTTGGCCGATGTATTCGTTGTTGCAATCTTGACAATTGATTTCGTAAATTCCCGACTTCTCTGAGTTTTCTAATTCATCTTTCGGGTTACCAAGAAGCTGTTCTAATTTCTAAGAAGTTCTCTATGCAACTTTCATATTCACTTCATCAAATATCTGTTGGAAGTCCTCTAGTGCAATGGGGTTCATATAGGATTAGTATAACCTTTTCAATTTTATCATCTTTTTGAAAAGTTGAAGATTTTTGAAGTGTGTCTTTAAATTTACATTTTCTAATTATCTTATCAACTATCTCTGGGTCTCATCGTTCATTTGATTGATAATAGAACGCGGGGTTCTTCTGATGACGAGGAGAATTGTTCAAAATCAAGAATTCGAGATATCGAGAATTCGGACTTCAGATTTTTTACGCTCTTGACTGGTATAGTGGAAGTACCAAAACAAATGTTATATTTCCCCCCCTTTCCTCATTCTGAAATCCCAGGTAGGCGAACGTTTTCCGCTCCTCTTTTTCGCCACCTTCGCTCCGTAACCGGCGGCGTTTATTATTCAAGACGGCGAAACATTATCGCATCGGAGAAAGGAACGCCGATTCCCGGCCGATGTGATGTAACGCTTTAATTTCCGACCCGAAAACTGAAACGCATTAGCTCATTGTTCGACTTGATTTAATAAACGAGAAGTTTACCTCAAAAGTGCCGTTCCACGGGGGGATCGGATTGAAGCTATGTACGGTTGTTGTGGAGAGAGAGACACGGTGGGGAAATTATTGGAAATATAATTATGTGTCGTTACCTTTTATCTAGGTTTTTTGGGCTCTCAACCCTACCACAATCTGATATTTACGAAAAAAGAACCAACAAAACGAAAGTACAAGGGAATAATTATACTTTCCTCTATAGATTGTATGGAGCAATCACCAAAACGCGAAATGTTCTTCTATTTTTGAAGTCTATCTGACATTTATTTGTCTTGTTTACTGACGTCTAGCGATACGGTTTCAAATGAAATGTTATGGTGACTTGATACAATGCAATTACCGCGTATAATTATATATAATTATTTCCAGAAAAATTTTAAACTCTTCCCTAAGAATGAATAAAGCTTTAAATTCTTATAATATATCAGTTTTTCGGGCAAACTGGTATATCTGCACGAAACGTATCTGTAATATTATAAAAAGCAAAATTGCCTGAGCATTTTATCGGTAAAGTATGAGAGAATGAATGTAAAATAGTAGATTATACCACGAGTCGATAATATTCAATATTGCGAGTGGTATACCCTACTTTACTCACGACTAATTTATTTATCAAAATATTCAATTCCAGAAATTTTGTGATAGGACTACAAGATGAATATATTCATATAAAATTATACCTCAGAAACCATGAGTCCCTCTCCATTATTTCCTAAGGGAATGATATATGGCATTATATTGCACGAATCATAAGTATAATACTTACGTTATGTATTAGTCGTAAATAAAATATTTCCTAACCCCTTGGCGACGTTTAGGGAACTATACTCTGCTACCTTCTTCGAACATTTTGCAATAATATATCGTTCTACGAGCATGGAATCACATATATTTCTTACGAGTATGAAAGCTGCACGAGCTGCAGGCGAGTGCTGCAAAATATACTCAAAAGAAATGGTCATTCCATGCGAGTTTTACACTATGCTTTTTCTACGACTGTTATTATGTACAGTGTAAGTGAGAAAACAACAACATGAAATATGTATTTTTATTAATTATTTGAAGAAATTAACGTACTAGTTGAATGTGTTAAGCACCTACCACAATAATCGCAAAAAAATATCTTCTCAAACTTTATCAACAATATTCAATGTTACATTGGTACAATTATTGAAAAAAAATTTTGGGGAATTAGGGTTTTTTTGTAAGGGAAAAGTTGACGTTATTGACATTTTCTGTGTCTGATGTCGATGAAAGATCTGACAACTTATTGATCGACCCTAATATTTTATTGCTTATTTTATTTCGACTAGTCAGGGACTCTTCGATCTAACCCTCAGCTACTGTTGTTGAGCACCAGCCAACATGCGGTTTTAATTTCGTTATATCCTCGTCACTATCTATCGATATTGTAGCTGAAGATCGGCATAAACAGTGGCCGGTGTATAACTCAGAATCCGGAAGTTTCAAGTATGAAGCAATTTTTTTCCCCATATTCACTATTTTATTTATTCTGATTCTCTGGACAGTGTATTTTCTTTTCTGATAATTTAAAAAAAGACAAACATCGTTGACATCAGTTGGTCACAGGTGAAGTATTTTTTCACAATGTTAGCATAATCTTCCGTTACAGTGAATTTTCAAGAAGTTTTTGTGATAGTGTTCGGAATGTGGACCAAAATTGCGGCACCGGAATCTTCGAAATCGTGAATTTTTATTTTGTACATCTCATCTCTCTTACAAGAAACCATAATTCCCATGGTACAACCTGCAATTAAAAAATATGAACAAATTATAAATAATCAAGTAATTATTGTGGAACTCACTTTTGATACATAATATTCGTTGTCTGGGGCTTCTTTGATGAACGTATCAATCTCCTTCGTTGTAAAAACTACTACTAATATCCACACCATCATTGATACTAAGCATCGTTTTTAACATACTATAGTGTGCCCATAAAGTGAAAGATTTAAATTCATTTGATATACTTCCAGAGTAAGCCATCAGAACATTCTCTGAACGGAAACTGTTCTTTGCACCAGTCCATAAATAGGGTATAAGGAACTGTATATTTGTCTTTAGATATTTCAGGCACAAAATTCAATGAAGCGTTATTTGCTGCATCCATAATACTTGGCAGAGTTAAACTTCTTTCACTATCACTAGTTTCCATGCTGAACTGAATTTGAAACACCTTTGAAATATCGTTATCAAAGAAATATTGAATTATCACTCATGTTTGTGATTATATTGTCTCTATGGTTACGGCAATGTTACCTGGTTACGGCGTCTTTTGTTTTATCTACGCCACACCTCTTTTGCCGTGACGAAAATTGTAACGATGTACAGCTTACCCAATTCATCCTGGCAATCCTGGCACAAACTCAGATACTTTTCCAGTGATACACTGGTAGTGTAGACCATGACGAAAGAAAAAACACCATCTAGGGATGAATTGCAACACAGTGAACTCATATAATAGGTGTTTTTTTCATCTCAGTAAACTTCAACAGAGATGGCTGCGCATTTACGTTATTAGTTCTGTACCAAGATAGGTGTATTTCTTTAGTATGTGTATGAGTTAGGTTATTACAGAGCAATGTAATCTGCCATGGACAGGCTCTCTCAGAGCCTATATGGTTTCCTTGTATTGCAATATGTGATATTTCATTCATAATATGTACTATTGAATTTGAATTTGCAATAAATTGATTGATTGATTGATTGATAGATTGGATAAGCTGTACCCGTGCGAGAAAAGGAGTACCTATTAAAATTTACTATATTCAGAAATCATCCTTGGACATACAATGAAGGTATTTTGCAACAGTTGTAGAAAAACATTGTTTTAGTTATTCTGGTTTTGTGTGTCGTGTCAGTTGCATATCGGGTATATCAATTTGCCCTACAAACAGATATTAGAAGAATTCAAAGCTTTTTCATTCTCTGCAAGAGAAGTCTATCCTTCAACTACTTTAGGATAATCATTGTAATCCGCTTTTTCTTCTACTACGACGGATCTGACTGAATCCATTCTCCATTTCCTCCATCCGAGCCTCGAATAGTCCCCCCGCCCCTCACGAGGCCCGTAACTCACATCGAATCCAGTCGCGCAAACTTTCTGAGCGCCGCCGATCGAGACGTCTTGCCGATGTTTATGCAAAAATAACAGGCGAGAAACATCTGTTGCAAAAATGCGGAATATTAATTCGGCAACGGCGACCGTAAAGTGTGGCGCTGCCTCGGCCGGAGCTTTTTATTCCGCTATTACCGACGGGCGAAATTATTGTTTTACTTAAGGCTCGCCTCTTTAGTAATTGATTGGATTGCAGGGGGAGGGGGTGGGTGCAGAATCCCGCTCGGAAGGGGGCAAGGGAAAGCGGTGGAGTTCGGAGGAAGTGCTGGTCGTGAGATTTTTCGGTTTTTACCCGCTTCGACTTGAAATTAACTTTGAATACATATTTATGTAATTAGGTGGAAAGTAGCACATTATGCAACGATGATGTAACGACGGTTGCTACACATGAGCCGAAGGTTTATGATCAAGATGTATATATTCCTGGTGTGATCTCCGATTCGATATTGTTTTGTCAAAAACTCTAGACACGATCTATCATATCGACGGAGTTTACTGCGATTTCCAGTAGATGGTACAAGAATCGAATTCTGTCATCTTTTGACATTGTTTTGACATTACCATTCGAATTGTACCCGGTTTTCCATAATTTCACAGTTCTTTTCAACCATCTATTCGTTATTTGTCGTTTGCAGTTTAATTCTCTACCGTAGTTTTCTTAGTTATTTGTCGTTTATCTACCGTTGCTCTCAATTATTAGTTGTTTTCTGTTTGTTTAGTAATCAATTCAAGTGTTGTTTTGAATTTAGTCGTTAATCGTTTTCGGTTTGTTTACCATTTAAATTAAGTGTTGTTTTGAAAAGTGTTTCATAATGGATATTGAATTAAATTCAATAAATCATTTCAAAATAATGCTGATATTTGAAAGAAAATTGGTATTTGGGGACTTTTCGATATAAGAAAGTCAGACAAGTCAGACAAGTCGGCAGTAGCCGAGCATGCACTCGGAGAAGGCAATCACGCGATTGCATTTGACGAAACGGAAGTGATTGACAGAACGCAGAGCTACTATCCCAGGTTACACAGAGAAGCGATAGAGATTCACAAACATAAAGACAATTTCAACCGAAAAGAAGAAGGCATACACATCAACAAAGTCTGGTTACCAGCTCTAAAGCACACACGACCCAAACCAGTCAAGAGGAAACAAGCCACGCCCACTTCCAACACGATAGTATCGGACGTCGAACAGGAGAACAGGTATAAAGCCGATCATAACGTCAATAAAGTAGTATCTACTGTGAGAACGAGATCATTGCGTCCGTTACCTCACAGACTTTGATAATGCCTACCATAGTCGTAGGCGAAACGTCAGGAATAAAAACCTGTGGACCACGGCCATCAAACCCGGAAAACACCCAAGAATCAGTCACCTCCGGCCGTGAAAGTTTACGTTCTTTAATTAAAATTTGGTTTCAAATTGGCACTTCATTTTAGAGGGCGCCACCTACAGGTCTTGGTCTCTTTTGGGAAGTCAGAACTTTGTCGTGCATGTATATATCAAATTTTCCAGACAAAAAGTCGATTCCTTATTTTCACGTGAAAAAGTATTGCTTGTCCTCGCGGACTTGCGGACCCGTGCTCACATAAACCTTTTACCTTATAAATAACGGAGGAATCGTCGTATAACACTTATTACATTCCACCTTGTGTAAGTAAACTTTCATAATAATTATTGATTTTTCGAGATTATTGGTGAGTATTCGAATTTTTGGGTGATACATCCATAAGGCACAATATATAAAAGTTTCCCAAAAGTTCCGAAAGTGGATAGCACCCCTATTTACGAATTATTCTATCTTCACCATTTTTTCAATTCATGCTACATATTAAAAAATTAAAGAAATCAATAAAAAAATATATTTGGTAAACGAGTTTCAAAAACCAAAACTGAATTTTATAAGAAAGAACTGGAAAAAAATAAAAACGACTCATCAAAACTGTGGAAATCAATCAACAGAGTGACAAATAAAACAACACAGAATAATTCGATAATAAAAATTAAGCTGGCTTATGAAGAAATAACTAATGAACAAAAAGAAATTGCTGAAGGATTCAACAAATTTCATTTATCGATAGGGGCAAAACTAGCTAATCAAATCCAGAAAATAGGAGAGAACCCATTCTCAAATATTAACTTGGTTAACTCATTTGTCCTCTATGACGTAAATGAACATGAAGTGTTCAATGTTACAAATTCTTTGAAAAATAAAAAGTCTCCAGGATTAGACGATTTGAGGGCTGAGCATCTGAAACTGATTGCCAACGAAATAACTGCACCATTAACATATTTTATCAATAAGTTATTCAGAGAAGGATATTGTCCCGAGGCATCAAAAAGATCAGCTGTGAAACCAATCTATAAAAACGGAGAAAGGTTGAATGTGGCTAACTACCGGCCTATCTCATTGATATCAAATTCAGCTAAAGTTTTTGAAAAATCCATAAAAAACAGACTCGTAACGTTTCTTGAAAAAAAAACAAAGTTCTTTCAAATAGACGATATGGATTTCGGTGTGGAAAATCCACGCAAGACGCAATATTAGCACTAACAAATGAGATAACGAAGAATATAGACGAAAAGAGACCTGCCTTGTGTTTTTTTGTAGATTTGGCGAGAGCATTTGACACGGTTAGTCACAGGCAACTTCTTGAAGTTATTGAGAGATGTGGTTTGAGAGGAACACCATATGCGCTATTTGAAAACTATCTTGAAAATATACAACAATGTGTTGAAATTTCTGACGAAATAAGCAGTTTCAAGACTATAAAATATGGTGTACCCCAAGGAAGGTACTAGGCCCAATCTTTTTTACTCTTTCTCAATGACATATTCCAGATTGGGTGCGAAGGAGAGACCGTCAGTTTTGCGGATGACACAGATATTATATACATTGCTGATAGTTGGAAAAAATCAAAACAAATTGCAGAAAAAGACTTTGCTAATATCATGAAATGAAATCAGTATTTCAGAATTGGTTCGACTGCCGTTTACACACAATGAATACCAATAAAACTCACTATATTCCGTTTTCCTCCTACGCTAAATACTTACCTGACTTCAAAAAGTTGAACATAAAAAGAAGAAATGAAGAACAAATTAGCCTCTTCCCTGTAATGAGTATCAAATACTTTGGTGAACATGTAGACGCCCACCTTAAGTGGGATGTACATATAAACTACACCGTTAATAAATTGAGAACTATTCTATTCAAAATAAAATACTTACCTACCATCTACAATATTCAACAATTACGAATTATATATTCTTCACTAATAGAGAGCCACTTGACTTATGGAATCATGGGGTGCAGCACTAAGATGTCACATATCAAGACTTGAAACTATTCAAAGATCTATAATAAGAACGATTCATCAAAAACCCAAAAAGTATTCCACTAAACTACTATTCGAATCCTCAAAAATGTTTGATATACGACAACTTTACTTCCTCAAAACTACAATATATCAGCACTCTCGAAATTTTCAACTGCAAACAATAAATCATTCCCACAACACAAGATATAAAACTTCATGTTACACAATTATTAAACCTGAAAAAAATATTATGCAGAGAAGTTACCTATATCTTGGACCAGAATTATATAATTTCCTTCCAAATGAAATAAAACAAAAGAGACTATCGAATGCATTTAAAAAAGTAATAGGAACTATTTGTATAATACTACAAGGACTGAAATCCACCGTGTGATAGAAAACATCCAAATTCATGATACCGCTCAGTAGTAATTTGATAAATTTCATTTATCATCGATGAAACAACTGAAAAATTATTAATAATTCATGATCTGAGATTGTTTTACTAGTTACTAGACCTTTTATTATATTTATATAAATGAGTGTGCATTTGTGTAAATTAATGTATGTGTATATGTGAATATTTTTATGTATGTTTACCACCATAACCTATATGTACATTGCATTATTGCTACTAACTTGTCAGTGTTGCTGTGTATATTTCATTTCCAAATCAATGATGTTCCTCAATCTTCCCCTACGCATAGACTTGATCATCTGTAGAGTCACCAATTTATTATTCTTTCTTTTATTTCATAATTGTAATTTTATACTTGTTTGTCAATTAACTTTATGTTGTATGATTTTATATTCAAATGATATTATATGTAAAACTAACGACTTTTTATATTTGTACTTATATCTATGATTTTATGGTGTGACTTTATGTGATTTTATTTTATTTACTTTATATATTATGTATTCCATCCTTATCCATGAATTGTTTTCATACTTTATATCATATATTTATTCACTTTTCATTGTTTTCACCACAAACAAGCAGCATCTGATGCTTCCGTGGTTTTTACGATGTTTGTTCAACCGTATGTATCACTTTAGTTATTTTTCTGTGATTTGAATCTGAATAAACGTCATTTATTATTATTATTATTTATATGAATGCATATTTTCGCGATTCAGAATAAAATTATTATTAAACACCCAGTATAGTATTCCACTCGCGAAAAGCAACCATTACTCGCCTCAGTGATTTATGACTTTCGCGGGTTTCGCCAAAAAGTTATCATATCTACATTCTTTCAATCGATTGAATATTCGTTTCATCGCTGAAATATATCGATATCATCTTTCACCTGAATGGAGAATAGCCGAGAGATATTACAGCTGGTTCACTCGTATTATTAATCGGGCATGTATCGATTACAGTAAACTCCTGCGGGCTTTATTCAAACAAATAGGTATAATGGTGCAAGATATATCAAACTCGCGCACAATATGTGTTACAAAGAGATGCCAATACCCCGGGGCTAGCTTGAATTCAATACAACGCAACGGTGGAGAAGAAAATGGGTTGGCTGCAAATAACCTAGTTTGGAGTCAGTGGTTTGGAAAGTGTTTCAGGATTTGAAACTGAGGTGATGAAAGAGCATTTTGTAACAATATAAAGTATGTAATCAATAAATGGTAGAAATGAAGAGGTCATGAAATCCATATTTTGGGTTTACTTTCCTTTGATAATGGAAATGAAAAGGCTTCAAATTAATATATTATCTGTTTTGATACACTTGGTATATGTGGTAAGTCAAGGTAAATATACTATAAACAACTATAAACAAAAGAGGACAATAAGTCAGCCTAACATTCAGAGAACATAGTCAAACAGAGAACATGGTCAACAAACAAGAGAAAAAGCGTAATATACGGTTAATAATTACAACACTTCAAAAGAGTTCAAAAATTGATAAAACATGAATATGTAAACATATTGTATGGTCTAAAATTACCTATCATTCACAACCCTAAAAAGAAGTGTTCAAACACATCGATAAAAACACGAGTATATAGCATATATAGTTTAAAATTCCTTATCATTCCTCATCATAATCATCAAATTCATCCGGTAATTTGTTGTAGCACAATATAGCGTTGTACTCTGGAGATTTCTTAAAAAGTGTCATGTGATGTTGAGGAATTCTCAATAACTCTCCATTCCTGGTATTATAATTATGTATAGTGGCATTTTCCGTGAAGAGATTCAAGTTTTGCCTAGCAAACGTAATACATTTCAAAATATATATGGAAGGTGCTGTTAAGATTTTTTTCTTTACAAAGATATGACGGCAACTGTTCCGGTAATTCATATTGAAGATGAGCCTCACTATTCTTTTCTGAGCAATAAAAACTCTTGTAAACTCCTTCGCCCTACCCCACGTCATAATATTAAAATTGATATGAGTATATACCATCGCATAATAAATGCTGAGTAATGCTGATTCATTCAATGTTGATTTCAGCTTCTTTATGGCATAGTATGCTTTATTGATCTTTGAGCATGTATGATCCACTTGTTCATCCCAGTTTAGATCATCATCCAAGTAGGTACCCAGAAATTTCACTTCCATAGAATTCTCAATCTCATTGATGACAGGATCATATGGAGTATTTTTCCTAAAGTGGAATAAAGTGGATTTGCAGATAAGCTGCTCAACATTTTTTCCCGATAGAGTTATAGTGGTGTCATCAGCAAACATAGTAATATGCCCGTCTACTATATATTGCGGTAAGTCATTTATTTTGGACTGAGGTGGCCTTTACTTGATGGAAATCCATAGTTATTACGCTATAAGGTAGACACGATTAAATTTCCACAAAATTTATTGTCTTCGCGACATGTTTCGGTACACTGTACCTTTATCAAGCGAATGTATTTAAACACTAAATTATTCTTCGCTAAAAGTTCCTTAAATATATCAGGGCCTACTCTAATTATCTATGATTCCTAGAATAATACCACTGACAATGATGATGATTCCTAACTGATGCTGATAACTGATACTGATTCCTAATAATAATTATGATATCGGACCGTAGTTACTACTTATTGATTGAATAAGTTCAACAAAGGGGAACTATTGAGATCCAATTGATCATTTAGCAAACGATTTGAATTTTTTAATTTATTGATTTCCAAAATTTCTAAATAATTAAGTCTAATGCCCTTATTTTCAACATGCAGAATTTCGAAATTTTGATCGAAGTCATGGCCTTCCTCCAAAATATGATTGGCATATGATGAATGAGTTGTTTTCTTTTCATAATTCATACGATGTTCACGTATGCGGTTTTTGAATGGTCTACCTGTCTGGTCAATATATACTATGGAGCAAGATCCACAATTCAGTTTATAAACTCCTGATTTTTCATCTTTTATTGTTTTATCTTTGTTATTCTTGATAAACCTTCCCAACGTGTTATCTGTTCTGTTTGATAAAATTACATAAACAAAACTACCCTATTCGGCCAGTAGTATCATTTGTTACAGCACCATCAGTTAAGTTATCAAGAAAGCTAATACATTTAATAACAAACTATTCTAAATTCGAACCGAAATTCAGCCTTAAAAATTCTTATGATTTGATAAATAAAATACAGGACATAACTGTTCCAGATAACGCAAAATTAATATCATTTGACGTTCAAAATCTTTTCCCTAGTATACCTCCACAAGATACCATAATCTTAGTCGAAGGTTTACTAGATAAAAATCATGTTAATCCGCTCATTAAACAAGAGATATTAGACCTTTTGTCGATATGTCTTGAACAAAATTACTTTCAATTTGACAATAAAGTATACTCTTCATCTGACGGTTTGATCATGGGAAATCCGCTAAGTCCTCTACTGGCAGAAATTTTCATGGACAATCTGGAAAATATAATTCATAAACATCCACTGTCGCAACAGTTTTTGTATTGGTACAGATATGTAGATGACGTTATAGTTTGTTTTAAAGGCACCAACAGACAATTAGATACATTTCATAAATATATTAACACTATTCATCCAAATATTCAATTCACAATAGAGATGGAAACAGATAATTCAATTAATTTCTTAGACTTGACAATAGGTAAAGCCAACAGCAAACACCACTTTGCTATTTTTCATAAACCTTCCCACACTGATATCACTATTCATAATAATTCGGTACATCCATATAAACATAAAATATCAGCATACCATAGTATGATACACAGATTAGTAAACATTCCTCTTTCTGTGGACAATTTCAACGAAGAATTAAATATCATAAAACAAATAGCAGTTAACAATGGATATCAAGTCAAATTAATAGAAAATATTCTTGCTAAAAAACTACATAGAAAAGCTATCCAAGAAGTGTACCCCACTTTGAGGACCCATGACAATAATTATAGAATCTTAACTTATTCAGGACCTGCTACGGAAAAAGTAGCTTCATTTTTGCATAAACAAAATTTAAAAGTAGCATATAGAATAGATAACACGTTGGGAAGGTTTATCAAGAATAACAAAGATAAAACAATAAAAGATGAAAAATCAGGAGTTTATAAACTGAATTGCGGATCTTGCTCCAAAGTATATATTGGCCAGACAGGTAGACCATTCAAAAGCCGCATACGTGAACATCGTATGAATTATGAAAAGAAAACAACTCATTCATCATATGCCAATCATATTTTGGAGGAAGGCCATGACTTCGATCAAAAATTCGAAATTCTGCATGTTGAAAATAAGGGCATTAGACTTAATTATTTAGAAATTTTAGAAATCAATAAATTAAAAAATTCAAATTGTTTGCTAAATGATCAATTGGATCTCAATAGTTCCCCTTTGTTGAACTTATTCAATCAATAAGTAGTAACTACGGTCCGATATCATAATTATTATTAGGAATCAGTATCAGTTATCAGCATCAGTTAGGAATCATCATCATTGTCAGTGGTATTATTCTAGGAATCATAGATAATTAGAGTAGGCCCTGATATATTTAAGGAACTTTTAGCGAAGAATAATTTAGTGTTTAAATACATTCGCTTGATAAAGGTACAGTGTACCGAAACATGTCGCGAAGACAATAAATTTTGTGGAAATTTAATCGTGTCTACCTTATAGCGTAGTAAGTCATTTACATATAGTAGGAAGAGTAGAGGGCCCAGGACCGAGCCTTGAGGCACACCGAGTTTGATATTTTTAGACGATGACTGTGACCCATTACAAAGTACCGTCATGTTTCTTTCACTCATATATGATAGTAACCAGTTTATTATATTTTTCGGGCAACCCAAGCTAGATAATTTGGGAATTGAGAACTCCGAGCACACAAAAAATAGAGAAAGGACATATTTTCTATTATCAATATATCGATATATAAGCTCATCAGATGGTAAGAAGCTGTTTCAACAGATTTTTTTTCTAAAGCCATGCTGAGATTTGCATAAAACATTATTATTTTTTTTTCCCCTCCCCTTCCCCAAAAAAGCCCAATTGGGTAATATTGTCCCAAAACGCACCACAATCTAGGTTAATTTTTACAAAGTATGTGTTTTTTATATGTATGTGTTTCTAGTCAGTTAAATAAAGCCTCAAGTACCCACGTATTATTATTAGTATCATCACTCAATAAACAAATATCACACAAATGGTCCATAATTCTAATATAGTTAAGGCTTCCGTGGCCGAGGTTTTCAGTATCACTACTTTGGTTCGGGTTTGAAGGCTGTCGTTTTTTGGATTTTTCCTAATGTTTCGCTGGCGCGAGTGGCTAGCTTTTTCAGAGGCTTATACAACTTGAGTTAAACTCCGATGACTGGGATTACGTCTTCGTTAAGCATATTTATGTGGATTCGGGTAGCCTGGAGTGATAATTACTTTTTTCTACAAACGTCAGTAAAAGTATAATTTTTGACGCATGCTGTTAGTGTCTAAAATGCCATTTTATGACACTGGTGTTGAAAGTAAATCATTTTTAGCACTAGTACTAAAAGTGATTTATCTGTAGAGAAAATATAAGAACATAATTCAAAATGAAGTGTTTATTCAATTGAACGTACAATTAGTGAAACTACAATTACGATAAGAAACTCCATGGCCAGTCTCATTGGTAGATGTAACAGAATTTACTTTGGTGAAGCTTGTACCAGGGCAGAGAACAATGTTATCCGCCGAAGTTTTGGACAAAATTTGATCCTTGTCAATACTTTTGTCTTTTTCAGTCGATATCCTTCACCCTTTCGCTTCAAAAAAGCCACAAGCTTGTAGTATCTGCTTATGTCATGATTATTTCTGTTCAGCATCGACTTCAACATAGAGTAATTCGACCAAAGCGTTGACGATTTCCATATTTTGGACTTTTATTCATAGTATGCAAGAAGCACTTTTTTACTGGCCTCCTTGCCACTGACATATTTCTGATCACACCATTTCAAGAAACGATCGTATGAAAACTCGTATTGTCGCTTTGCACAATGATGCAAAATCAGCTTTATTGGCAGCTTCTTCAATTTCCGGCGGTAGAAATTCATTTTCTGGATCACTTTCCAGCGAGGAACGAAGAAACGATAAAGAATAATTCGTGATTTATTGACGTTTTTGATTACCTTGGCAACTTGTTTCATGAATAGATTAGATGAAATTGGATTCAAAACTGATAATCTCGAGGCTATTATTTCATCAATTAATCAATGTAAAATAAGTATGCGTTAATTTGGACTTTTAATGGTGTTTATAGAAAAAATAGTGTATGATATACCTGCTAAAAGTGATTTTATTTTGTTTTTTAGGGACTTCCCTCACAAAATAAAATATCACTTTGAGCACTTATATCATAAATCACTATTTCTGGATTCGGAGAATTTCCATTAATATTAGTTGCCGTAATTACTGGATTCGGAGAAGTATCATCAGCATAAATTACCGCACTACCTGCCTTATGATATTAGTTATTTTTGATTTTCATATCAATTCTTTGAGAAAATTATTATGCAAAATTTTAAGTAGAATCACGTTGTCCCATACAAATTTGGGGCCCGTTTACCATCCCGTTAGGGATAGAATTCCCGCAAACACGGTTGAACGGGATGAGAAATATCCTATGCCCTTCTCCTGGTTCTAAGTTACTTCCCAACCATTACTTAGTCCAATCGATTCAGCCGTTTTTGAGTTATAAATTGTGTAATTACGACTTTCTTTTATATATTAAGAAGATTCAGGCTCTCTGCGCCATAATTTTTATATATCACAAGTATGTTCACTTAGTGTACTGTTGCTGTATCTAATGAAGTAATTGATGTTTTTCATTTCATACATCTAGATAGCAAAAATCTTCAAATTGATCTGTCTGATATCAAATTATTAAATTCTTCGAAAAATCAGTAAGACGTCCTAGATCGCTACGGAACTCAACAACATTAGTCGTCCCCTGTGGTACAAGTCTTCTGGGTGCAGTCATAATAGTATTTGCTGAAGAGAAATGAAAAATACAACTGATATAATGATATTAAACTCCTGTAAAGAGTTATCATACTTTTAGTTGAAGATAATTTTGTGTTCTATATTATAAGCTCCCGTATTATGAAAGCTTGGGCGGTAAGATGTGAATAATTATCTAAATTCTTCGAGAAATTCGTAATGATAATTTCGAATTAACATAGCTAGCTTGAAATGTCGGAACGCCAAATGAAATTAAGTAACATACATTATCAAATTCAACTGATTATGAATCTTCGAAAGAGCTCAATAACGATATGGAGCTTTTAAGAAAATTAAGATTCCTTTTCAAAATCCACCTGTGCGTTTCTAACTACAGTATTATAACTCTTTAAGACTCTGAACCCATTACACAATATAAATAATTAATGAGTTATGTATCTTTCTTCTTTATGCTAATGATAGGTAGGAAGGAGGTATTTTATTGGTGAGCTTTATAAAATTCTGAAGTGCAGTGCACAAGGTACAATGAGAAGATTATAAGAGAATATTGAGAAAACGGATTGTTGATTATCGAGAAACCTGATGACCTTGTGTGACTGAATTCTGACATTCGTCGGGATAGAAAGTATGACATCAATTCCTTGGTATATAATACATTATAATAACGTTTATATGCTGTTGCAAAATAGTTGAATGATACAAATCTCACAATCTTATCTGAATCTATGATGATTGTGAACACAGACGTATCATCTATAGTAATTCACTTTTTCACTTGCTTGTTATTATTCGAAACTCCTCAAAAAATGTTATAAGGTTAATATATTTGAAGTGTCTGAAATGTTGGATGGCACATTAGCGTTTGAAATTTTCAAAATTGTGGAAGACTTCAGACTGAATAGCAATAATAATAACTTTTTTCAGTTGGTTGCATAAAAAGATATTGAATATCTAGAGATCCAGCTATATCTGAAAGGATAATACATAAAAACCAAAATTCTTGGGATTATACATCGATCCAACGTTTTAGAGGAGAACACTTTTAGGAAATCTTTGGTGAAAAATATCTCTAATCATTAATGACGACAAACCAATCATTGGAGTATATAATAGATTTGTGAGAAAAGTTTATTGAAAGTGTTGCTTCGTGTAATCTATCTTGTATTTTTATACCTGTTAGTGTATATCCTTTTTCGAATTGGGTAATTTATTTATTTATTTATTGATGTAATACAGACAAGGATGCCTAATTTTATAATTACATCATTGAATTTACTTATATAGATTTTTAACAGAGTCTCAATAGTAGAATGTTTTCAGAATACATTGTAGAGTCGTACCTATAGAAGATACAGAGTTGTTCATCAGATTATACAGACTTTAACACTTCTTTATTGGCAATCAATAATATACTTGTAGCAATCAATTTTGAGATTGCTCAAAGATTCATTAAAAATATTCAAGGCGGAACCAGAACATGCAGAGTTTACATAATCACTCATTCTAATGATAGGAGAGTATTTTCTCAGGTTAGTTCTATAGGCTGTGTGAAACAAAATAGATTTCGGTCGGGTTCCTCTATACGGTATCCAAAAATTCAATTTTTGTAGTATATCTGGAGAGGAAATAAAACCATTAATGAGCTTGGCTATAAATAAAACATTGTGATATTTTCTTCGCACACTCAATTTCGGCAGATTGAGTTGATTTCTCAACAGGTGGAACTCATGGAATTGAGGGTAGGTCTGATGTTGTTTGCGATAGAGAAATCCCAAGAATTTGTTCTGTATAGTTTCAATTCCTTGTGAGGCTATCTGCGTCCCAGGATCCCAAATTTGAGATGCAAACTCTAACTTTGATCTCACGAAACAGGTATATAAGTATTTAGTTACATCACAATTGAACTCAGCAGAATTTCTCATAACAAATCCCATCATTCTGTAAGCCATTTTTATCATTAATTCAATGTGGGTATTGGAACTAAAATCACAAGAAAAAGTAATGCCTAAATCCTTATGTTCTCTAGCTCTTTCTAGAGAAATTGCATCAATGGAATATGTATTTTCAATACATTTTTTTTTCAATGTGTATATCATATAGTAGCATTTATTTATGTTCAAAGATAGTTTGTTGTTCACGATCCACTCATATATTTGACTGAGGTCAACCTGTAACTGTGAACTATCATTTTCATTTTTTATTTGCTTATATAGTTGGAGATCATCGGCAAATAAAAGACCCTTTGAGAATTCAATGTTTTCAGTTATATCGTTAATAAATATTAGAAATAAAAGTGGTCCTAGATTACTACCCTGTGGTACACCAGAAGTTGCCAAATATGGATGAGACAAAGTATTCATATATTTTACTTGCTTAAATAAGTTGTTATGAAAAGAATATGACTGGGAATATGAAAAAATAGCTTATTGAAAGTTAATCGGACATGTGTTTATATGTTATTATCCCATATTTTCATTACATTTGATTTCCCTTCAGTATATGAATATGGTTTTCAGATGTCACCCTCTGTTTTCAGTACTACAAACCCAAACCGGGGCTACCTAAAGAGCTCAATGCATGGCTAGCAAATGTTCAAAGGCACGAAAACGACTTCAGATTGATAAGAGCTATAGCGGAAAATCCCACCAAGTTTGGCTTGAGCTTAGATGACGATGAAGAAGTTAACAATGATGAGGTGAGAAGAGAAGCTATTTCGTGAACTATCTTATTCATTGGTTATTGATGTTTGTCAAAAACTTCTCTTTCTATTTCGTATTCGAAACTTCTTTAATGCAATTATTCATGGGCATGCTTGAAGACTGGCTTTAAATCAAATATTCAAAAAATGAACAATTTGTTCAGGCCAGCCTCAACTCACCTACACTGTAGGTTGAAGAACTAACACCTATTAGAAAACAACTACTCCCCTGGCTAATACCACGAAGGGCATTGGATTACATCCAACAGGTGTTAGTGCGGGATTCTTCACAGAAGAAATTCCACATATGCTCTTGGCGATACAACTACCAGAATTGATTTCCAATTATTGGGACGGGACACACTTGCAGACCGGTTTCGGGCTATTTGGCCTCTCGTCAGTGCAAGGCAGTGATCATCAACATAAGTCGATGACTTATGGTGATTTGCATATTTTTCAGCTTGAAATACTTTTGGAATTGTTAACTAAACTCGATTTTGCAGCAGCTTCTAGATAACCTAGAGGAGGAATACTTGGACTACGGCCCCACAAACGACATCTACCCCCACGTTTACAAGCGGAAAAACGCCCATCCCCAGTCATCCCCAGACGAAAAAACAATAGCCCCATCGGACCACAAAAACCAACAATTGAGACTAAGGAGACACTCCGACACAGAGAGCTTTTTCGAAAAGAGACACGACATAGCGGTAAATCCCAAAAGCACCAACGGAGAGGTCAAACGTTCTGACGATAAGTATCCTGACAGATATAGCAATAGTATGGACAAGAGGGACATCCAGATAGACGTGCTCAATGACGGAAAATTGGTAAAGCAAATCAAAGATTCAGACCAAGACCCGAAGGCGATAGTTTTGAATATCCAGACTCCGGATCAAATTCTGCCAGGCATCAAGGAACTACCGATTGAATCAGCCGGAGTTAGAGCCGTGGAAAAGGATGACATCAGGGCACAGCTTTTCGACAGCCCTCTGAAAATCTACACGCCTAGAAATACTATCGACTTGGACAGTCTCACTGCCAAGAACAAGGAATACTCTAGCAACTTCAAAAACCTCTTCTACGCTAACGAAAATTTGAATACTGATAGTAGTATTGCCAGAGACAATATAGCTAATACCGCATTGGTCTACCGAGTGACTTTGCCAGATCCCAACTTCGTCTACCAACCTCCAAACGATACCCCTGCCACTGTCAGTACTGGTAGCTTCAACAACAACGGTTTCAAAGACATGAGCCACTTTTGGACAGTCTCCGAGAAAAACCAGATGCAGAAGGGCATAGACTTTGCTCAAGATCTTTGGGACAGGAGATTACCGCCTAGTCCGCAGAAACAAGTGGACAATGAAGGATTTGAGTTAGTCAAGAGCGTTGTAGTTGATAGCGACAACCTTCTCAACAAACAAAAAGCTGTTGTGGGTGGTCAAGGGAACATCAACAACCCTCCTAACAAGAGAGAGTCTCAAACCCTGGAGGGGCATGTAGACTTAGGTAGTGGAAACAAAGAAGCATGTCCTGGTGGAAAATGTACTGGCGTTCTCCACGTGGATGATATAGAAGTGGAAGAAGGAGACAGAAAGACCCAGTTCGAGGTGAGATCCGATGTGATTGAGAAAGTGTCCCAGGTCACTACGAGTATCGCTTTTATTGATGTTGAATCTGGGGTAGAAACTTTTGGAGGTGATGCTAAGCCGATTGAGGTAGGTCATCAAATGCCCGCTGCTGAGGAGGCTGGGGATTTCGGTATACCTGATGAGGAGGTGATTTCGAAAGAGGAAGAGGTTTCAGAAAGTTTTTCGGGCCACGAAGAACCAGGTAATTTTCTCTGTTGATATTTTCAAAATGCCAGTATCGATACTGTTACAACTATTTCATTTCCATCTGGTATTTCTGCTCATCATCAAGCTCTTTACAGACTGCAATAATCACAACAATTACATCATTCATGTTTTGATAGATATCACAAGCATAAAATGGTTGAGTCTTTCGCGACCGAGGTTATTAGTACACCTACTTTTCTTCGGGCTTGAAGGCTTCGGAAGAAATTTCAAAGAACGACGGCCTTCAAGCCCAAAGAAAAGTAGGTATACTAATCACAAGCATACTTGATAAAATTAGGTTTATCTGGGAGTGTTCCATAGATACTGTAGTGTCATATACAAAACGATTTTTCAAAAACATATTTCTGTTTTTCCTTCTGGAAATTTCCAATCCTATCAAATTCAATTTTTATATAATTTGTTCAAGGGATTCAAACATTTTCGAATAAATCATTTGGATTCTATTACAGGCGAAGAACTCAAAGAGGAAGTACAAACAGAAGAAAAACCGGATGTAATTGTAATAGATGAGAATCAAGAAACATTTCCTGAGTCGAATCCCCCTGAACCAGAATGGGAACCATCACCGAAAACCGTGGATCTGGAACCGCAAAGTCTTGATGAATTGAATCCTCCAGACATATCAGGAGGCAATATAGAACCACATCATGAAATCAACGTGGAGATCAACAAAAACGGATTACCCCTAGTATGCGCAGAAAATGTTGAGGAGAAACACAAAGTACATCACCATAATTCCCCGCTAGTTAAAATCCATAAGCTGGATCAACATATTGATAATCACATTTCCGTGACGAAAATTGAAAGCGTGACTGTACTGGAGGGGACAGAAGTGAAACACTTGAATGACGAAAGACAACCTATCCATGGTGAATTACTCACTCATGAAGAACACCATGTTCATGAAGACATTCCTCTGAACGCCATCTTTCCTGAAGAAAAACATGCTCATGGGGATCACCCCACTTACGAGGAACATCACGCTAACGAAGAACATCTTTCTAACGGGGAACATTGTGCTAACGAAGAACATTTTCCACATGCAGAGAACTCTATGCACGCAGAACATCATCTACATATTGCTAGTGACGAAGAACATGGTCGTGGTGAATTCCCTGGACACGAACAACACCACATTCACGAAGAAATTAACTTGAACGGGGAGCATTCTGCTAACGAAGAACATTCTCCGCATGCAGAGAATCATGCAGAACACCATGTACATATCGTTAATGAAGAACATTTTGATCATGGGATTCATGGTGTTCACGAAGAACATCATCTACATGAAGGACATTTCCTGGGCGAGGAACATTCTGGACATGAACACGAAGACCATCATCATCACGAAAAGCATCCTATCCACGAAGAACATCTCTTGTTTGAGGAACATAACTCAGCAGGTGAAGAATTACCCGTTCACGAGGAACATCATGGCATCAAGGAACATCCTCAGCTAATTGAAGAAAATAGATTCTCACATGAGGAACATGTTGCTGGTGAGGATTACCCTGTACATGAAGCACATCATCTGCATGGAGAACACCATGTACATGAAGGAGTTCTTGACGAGAATATGGAAGAAGCTAGGGGACATGAAGAGAAAGCTGATGAATGTGTGACCGATTTAGCTGGAACGGACTTTCAAGATTTACCTGAACGTCAGGGTAGGGGATATCCTGGAGATTCTGACAACTCAGTTGTAGGAGGATACCAGAATCCTCCTCCAGAACGGAGTTTTCAGAGAAGTGATAGATTCAATAGTAAAATACTTGATGGGCAACAACAAAGGGGTCAGGCTAGGTTGATACCGAAGCCGAAGCTTGTACCATCTATTCAATATAAAGGTCCAGCTGATGTGAGTAGAATTCAAAAATACCGAAGTAACAACTTACCCAATTCTGTGCGCCGTTGTGAAAACGGTATTTGTGGTGATAGTGCCAATATTCTGGAGTCCGAAAGGTGAGTTTTCTTCTGAAGAAGCTGTAATGAATATTTAGTTTTTTAGAATTTATGCAACTACAGGAAAACATAAAAATAACTGAATCATCATTGGTTTGAGTATTTATACGAAACTAGATTCATTCTAATCAATGTATAACGGAATAGCATGATATACATCTTGTCACTATTTCCTCAAATACCACATCAATTTGTTTCATACATTTTGAGCACGTTAATTTCACATAAAGAGCTTCCTAGTAGGAAAAAAAAAGAGATTCTACTCTATTGGTCAAAAAAATTAGATGCTCCACCGTTTTTCGTTTGCTGATCAACAGATTCAGTCCTCCGATGTTCATAAAATTACCAATCATGGGTGGTTGATTCTGATCAGCTTGCATGAACTGAAGAAATTATTCAATTTTATTCTCCATCAAGGATTGTCCCATTGAATTAGTTGAAGATGTATAAAGTCTCAAATTCAAAATAAAAAAGTTGACTGACCTGGATTATTATTCATAATTGAAAAGAAATGATTTTCCAAATGCTTTAGATAAATGGCAAAGGAAATGATGAACATATTTAATGTGATCCTTGAGTTGAGAGAGATTCTATGAGAAATTTCTTACTTCTTATGAATGATGAGGTGAATAAGCGTTGATTTCAACACCATTCTGAAGCAATCGAATTCATGACAAATCCTGTTTTGACTTTGTTCAAATTTAGTTCATCAGTTCATCTAGTACTATAGTTATGAATATCAGAATTATCTGTGAATTTGAGAATATTGACCAATATTTTTCATTATATAATGAACGACTGAGCATATTTTCATCATTGATACTAGAAGAATTTTAGATGTTTTTCTTGGTTGACAATACCTTAAATTTTTTTGTGAGGTTTTTGAAATATTTCATGTGGATTTGTCCGCGATTCCTCAAGCAGAACTTTGATAATGCATAATAATGTAGTTTTTATATGTCAATCCAAGCTACATTAGTTCTGAATATTGCAATGCTAAAAAATTCCAATTCGATACATGACTGTTGAATTTAAATATTAACCCAACATTTGATTAATTGCTTTTTCGATCGTTAATCTATGATTTGGCAGTGAATTTTGGTATCAAGGTAATAGTTACTCGGAATTTGCTTGAGATTTTATTTGTGAAGACTTTTGGAAAACCATATTTCCAGGAATTTGGGAGACATCCACAAGTTAGCTGATAGATCCGAGTCTTCCCACCAAATTGTTCATGACAGGAAACTCCATAAACACAAAAAGAAATACACGAAGAAAAAGCACCGAAGCAAGGCACGTGATTGGCCGAATGACAAGGAATTTGAAGACTACCCGACTTACTCTCGAAGACAACTGAAAGCTGTTGAATACGTCTATGACGTTGATCTAGAGAGCCCGAAAAAAGAACACTTTGAAGAGAATACTTTAGGTACCATAGGCAATAGTATTGTTACGATCAGTGGTTCCTTGAGAACTATTCCAACAATAAAGAGTTGTTTACACTATTCTCCACTTGGAACAAAAACATGATACGAAATTGTATCACAGTCATTACACTTCGATTCTTTCTGGATAATTCCGCGTGTTTTTTACTCAACTGAGCTTCCCTTAGCAAATGTGAATTTGCTAAGGGAATTGAATTTTACGTATAATCACGAATGCTTGAGTATGCGAAATTGGTTATCTGGGAGTTTATCCGTTGGTTTGCGGTATTGACTTTCGACGATTCGCCAACATCTCAGTTGGCATTTTCAAGAATGTTACTGCTCCTACTTGGTGCTAGCAACTGTCGTATGAAAAACTTTTTCCAGTTTTTGAAAAGTTTCTCGGTCGCAAATTGTAGCCTATATGATTCAGCCGTCGGGTCGATTGTGGTTGTCGGACTTTCGGCTAATGACTGTTCAGGTAATAACGGTCGGTCTGGTTCGTGGTGGCCTGCATTCACCGAAGGACCATTTCCTGAACTGTTTTTTTTTGTTGATGAGGGCCCTCCAGACATTTGGAGTATTTTGAGAGTCGTCGCTTTTGTTTATTTCTCCGTGTTTTTTTTCCCGAATCCAACCATCACCCCACACAACTACAATCCGTAGTCAACTCGCTGGTATCCCGATCTTTTCGTCTGACGGAAACGACGAACAGACAAGCAGAGCTAACAGAGACGACTTCGACAAAATGGCTATGGAACACACTCAATCAAAAGGGCAATCAATGCGCAAACAAACCCAAGAAAAACTAGGACGGAAGACCCCCCAGAACCCAAAAAATCAGTGACACTACCTTTCATCAAAGGTGTCACCGACAAAATCGGAAGACTAATGCGAAAACAAAATATACGAACCGTCTTCAAACCTCAAAGGACCATTTCGTCTTGCTTGTCGAGACCAAAGGACAGGATTCCTCTCGTAAACCAAGTATTATATAGCATCACATGCGGGAACTGCGATAAGCAATATATTGGCCAGACGAATAGGAGAATGTCAGCTAGAGTGCAGGAACACAAAAATAGCATAAGGACAAAACAAACATCTTCCGCCCTCTTTCAACACCACCACCAGACGGGTCACAAAATAAATTTTGAGGCAGCAAAGCAAATAGCGCAGGTGAACCATTCCAGAACACGCCAAATTAGGGAAGCCATCGAGATAGAAAAACATGGAGGAATAAACAAAAGAGACGACTCTCAAAACATTCCAAATGTCTGGAGGGCCCCTCATCAACAAAAAGAAAAACAGTTCAGGAAATGGTTCTTCAGTGGATGCAGGCCACCACGAACCAGACCGACCGTTATTACCTGAACAGTCATTAGCTGAAAGTCCGACAACCACAATCGACCCGACCGCTGCTGGAACGGATCATATCGGCTACAATTTACGACCGAGAAACTATTTAAAAACTGGAAAAAGTTTTTCAAACAACAGTTGCTAGCGCCAAGTAGGAGCAGTAACATTCCTGAAAATGCCAACTGGGATGTTGGCGAAACGTCGAAAGTCAATACCGACAAACCAACGGATAAACTCCCAGAGAACCAATTTCGCATATATATATATATATATATATATGAATATATTAGTGTTTATTATATTTTGATAGGCAAAATTTGAGTTAGTTTTATGAGAAGTAGATGACCAATTGGACTTGTTCTATCCAGAAAGAACTTTTTTTTAATAG
Source organism: Zygogramma bicolorata (assembly GCA_032362365.1). NCBI lineage: Eukaryota > Metazoa > Arthropoda > Insecta > Coleoptera > Chrysomelidae > Zygogramma > Zygogramma bicolorata. Next base: position 1,058,044 of record JAVJAQ010005744.1, read on the forward strand.
ACGCAGCGACTTTTTGGAGTAGATTGAAAATCTGCCCTTCTACACTTGTATAGATTCCAGTATTAATTTTTATTTTTTCAGATTGTGGTAGGATACAAACTCAATCACACCTTGTCTAATTTCAAATCAGAAAATATCTGTTGATTTTTGGCAATCATCAATTATTGTACAGCTTATGCAATCCATCCCGGCACAAAATCATCTACTCTTCAACACAGTGAACACATATAATAGGTGTTTTTTTATCTTAGTATACTTTGGAGAGATTTCTTGGCATATACGTCGCTGGATCTGTGCTAAGATGGATTGGATAAGTTGTAATTCAGATTCGTCAATGTTATTCTGAAAATATCGAATGGAATTCAGAAATTTTCAGTTGATTTTCAGAAAATCACAATTCCATGTCGAATTAAATCAATTGTTGGTCATATATATATATATATGTTGAGATTAGGTTTAACCACTTCCCAAGTCTGCGAGTTGGTTCCAATTTGTGAACTTATTTATTTTCTGTATATTTCTCAGAAGACTGTGATATATTTTCATCAACAAAAACTTCGTTTCAAAAAGAAAGATACAGATACCACATATTTGCAGGTTTGGACATTTGTAAAGTGGGAGTTCATATAACCAATACGTTCGCCAAATAAATCTACTCTAATGAATTGTTAGGTGCTTCCGGGCTTCTGAGCCGTGGACAACAGGTTTTGAGGCCTGACGTTTCGTCTGCATCTGCGGCAGACATTTTCAAAGACGATGCGGCAATGGTCTACGTATGCTTCTCTGCTGCGAGGCTTTGATCTGATGTGGTTCAGATGATGAGTCACCCTTTATCGAATCTGGGTTCGGACGGTCAATTGATCCTAATTGATTATTCGAAAGCGTTTTTTCTCTCATTGGGAGGGTTCGTGCATTTTGAACTGCTGGCATCCATGTTCTATGGATGTTCAGGCTCTCTTCTTCGCGGTTGAAGTTGTTTTAATGTTTATGAATTTCTATGGCCTCCCTATAGAGCCTGGGGTAATAGCTCCTACTTTTGTCCAGCACTTGTGTTCCGTCGAAGTCAATGTCATGACCTTCCAACAGAGCGTATTCGGCTACCGCAGATTTTTGGGTTTGGCTAGATCGACAACTTCTTTTGTGTTCGGTTAACCGCGTTTTTATGCTCCTTTTTGTGGTTCCGATATAGACAGAACCACAACTGCACGGTATTCGGTACACTCCTGAGGTAGATAATGGACCCCGTGGGTCTTTTGCGGATCTTAGGCTTTCTTGAATTTTCCTCGTGGGCTTGAAAATTGCTTGCACCCCATGTTTTTCTAAAAATCTTCCAATGCGGTCCGTCACACCGTTAATATAAGGCAGACACGCCCGTCCATTAACGGCTGGTTCGGGGCCATTCATTGAAACTCCTCGTCTGGGTCGCAAGGCTCGGTGAATTTCGTCCCTGCGGTAGCCATTACATATAAAGGCGTTTGCTAAATGACGCATCTCTTCCTCGAAATATTCTCTTTCTACCAGGGTCTTGATTACTCCTCTCTTTTGCCTCGGGTGATGGTTGGAATTCTTGTTGAGGTACCGATCTGTGTGTCCACGGCTCAGAAGCCCGGAAGCACCTAACAATTCATTAGTTGCCGGCCGTGAAAGTCTTCAATCTTTGATGAAATCTACCCTATTTTGGTACAATCAAAAGCATATACAGAGTGATCGTAGTCAGTGAAAAAAACAACTCTTTCTTTTCGAACAGCTACCACCAAACGTACCGAGGTTCTCCACAAGAACTCCGTCGAAGGCGACTACGGCGACGAAGAAGACTCCATCACGTCTAAGAGGAAGAAGGGCAGCTCCAAGTTGGTGAAGAAGACCGACAACGCCTTTGCAGACCCTGTGCCAACCACCACGGAGGCTGAGGATGACGAGGAATACTACGACGAGATCTCGAACATTGCGGACAAGGCGGGGCGGAGGAAGGAGACGAGCAGCGCGAAACAGGGTTTGCACTCCAAAGACGAGAAGCTGGTCGGTTTCGGAAGGCACCTGCACAAGAAGATGAAGCCGCCGAAGAAGGAGGAAAAACCGAACGTCGTCGACGAAAATGACGATAAGAGTCAGGACGTGTTTGTCACGGTGGTTTCTGATCTCAAGCCAGCTCAGAATAACGTGAGTTTCAAAGAATATGATAGTTAGTGTCATTGCAGAATGAATACAACACATCAATGAAAGGAGTAATATCAAGAAATCAATTTTATACAATGGAGTGTTAATATATAACAAACTACCAAAGAAATTAACTGAAGATTTTTTTGGCAAACGCTTTAAAAGAAACTTGAAAAAGTATTTGATCCAGTAACACTTCTCTTTTTCCATCTGACATTGGATTGATTCATAATGAAAATCTTCTTTTTAATGAATGAATTGTAATAGTGATTCAGTTTTAAGATTCCTTCTTTATAAACATTCAAGTTTCTTGGGGTCAATAAAGATTTATTGATTGATTGATAAATATTCAACAATCACTTTCTGTTCATACGTGCGTGTCATTCATAGTCGTTTGAATAATTCCCAAGAAGGAAGAGAGAGTCTATCGTGAACCTATTCAGACTTCGAACCAAACAGATATGATTCATAGAATATTTCTACACCAATATAGAGTAGTTTACCAGAAAAATTATTGTATTGGGACAACATTTTTTCTCAAATCAAGGCAAGCTTGTTTCATCAGTAGAAACATAGTTAAATTATTGAACTTTTTCAGTACTCAAAAATGTTATCATTGATGATGTAGATTTGAAATAAAAAAATACGAAAAAGCAGTACAGGGGTCACCATTTGAAACGAAACAAATGAAAAATCTGATTCCAAGTTCATTAAAAAAAATCGGTCCTACACTTCATTACATTGGTCAAAGGGGACATTTATCGATAAGATTTTCGATCCTGCAACTTTAAGTCTCTAGTAAGGGTGGGACCAACCTTTACTCTTTCACATGGAACACTGGAATCAGGTGATAACTTTTTTGAAATCAAAATCACATCTCACTTGTATAATTTGGTTCGATAGCTTCTAGAGTCTCTTTCCGAACTTCTGATGTATATAACGATCACGAATCTCATGCCCTTTGAACTGACAATTCAGATATTTAATTAATGAGAGTATATCATACACCAATTGATTGAAGTCACAATTCCTTCCCTGAGGCGAAAAGTTTGTAGCCCGACCGCACGGACACAAAGGGACTTCATTCCAGTGATGTATATAGTAATTTATGCACCTTGGAAAAGTAAACGGAAAAGGAATACGTATAAAAAAAAATCTATACGCTGCGATGTGGCGGAAAGTTATAAAAAATTTGATATATCGCGATCAGATTTCTGAAACAACTGTGTCCTGCTGTTTTTTGCAGAGTCAAGTTACTGAGATAACCATTTATAGCTATGTCTATGAGCTGTTCTATCGGTATCCACCAGTTCTCCATGCTTATATTTGATTTTGTTGAATGTGTTATGTATGTATGTGTAAACAGGTGGTCCTGTAAATGAAGGATAACCTTTCAAGTGAACGAGAACCACGTTGATTTTTTTTTCAACTTCAATATCGTTAATCGTAGGACATTCTATAGCACTATAATATATTTTCTGAACGGTCTAACTATCTTGTACTGGCAGTTGAAATGTTATCCATCAATTTCGATACACCCTGTATACACTTTGAAGAATAACATTCAATAATTATGCGATTAGTTGTGGATCCTATTTGGAACATGTGATTTTTCCTGGGACCATGAAATTTGTGGTATATCGGCGATATTACCAATTGGGAATCATTTCCCCCTCAATTTTCATTTCCCATTTTTCCATGCTAGAAACTCAGAGAACCAAGGAATCTACCCAACCAGCGTTTCCTCGAAAACTCCGAATTCCAACAGTGGCCACAGTTCGTGAGGAACGACCAAATCAACGAGGAAAACTTACGGAAAAAATCCAGCAACAAAAGGAACCCGGTGAAAAATATCTTTCCTCTAGCTTCGAAAGACTACTTCCAGAAATCGGAGCCGAAAAGAAGCGAAAAAGTATCTCCACTCAACACCGAAGGTACAGTCACGGAAAAAACCTTCGTGCTCAACAACAAACACACCAAAGACGTCATCGATGAGAAATTCACATTGAGCTTGATCCTCGAAGACAAGAACAAGCAGAATGTTGATGATTTGACGCTATATTCGGCAACGACTAGAGGGCTACCTGGGGCAGAGACCGAAACCACGCCCACTGTAGACGAGTGCGAATCAACCAAGGTGAAGGTGACCAACGTTTGCGAAGAGAACGAAAACTTCAACAAGACCAAAGTTTCACTCACTACCGTCTTGTCTATCATACCAGAGAGTCAGGAAGAGGTGAGGCGTTTTCTCAGTGTAGATTGCTGAGTTACTTTCTTTTCAGTGTAGACCTTTATTCATCCCTTTTTGCAGATCAATAATGGGACCTACGTTACCGAAGAATTCGAGAGGTTGGACGAAATCCTCAATGGGCACTTGCCCTTGAAGATCTTCGACTCTATATACAGTCACGTGATGCAGTATAAGAAGCTGAAGGACAGGTTCAGTAAGTCCATGAAGATGCCACAACCGAAGGTAATATAGTCTTTATTCGTAGTTTTTTTGAGTTAGCCTACCGAAATCTGAGAAAATAAGGATTTGATACTTAAATCTATATTTTTAATCTACCTCGGAAAGTTGCTTTGAAAGCAGTCTTTCCAAATGAAACACGCCCTACAAGTCGGCAACTTCTCCTATAACGTGAATATATGAATACTTTGTAGAAGTTTCTGAGAAAGCTCACATCCGCCCTTCTTCAGAACGATTATTCCTACCCCCAGATCCAGAGAACCATTCAACGCCAACAAACCCGCATATCGCATCCCAAACCGCCGAAAAACCTGGCTGAGTGCCTGAAAGCTTTCCTTCCTTTCATTTGGGGAGTCACTGATAAAGTGATCCGAATTCTGACAAAACACGACATCAAGACAGTTTTCACAGCAAACAATCGAATATCCTCTTTCCTGTGCTCACCTAAAGATATAATACCCAACGAATCACAAGTAATATATAAAATTCCTTGCCACGACTGCCCGAGAACATACATAGGACAGACGAACCGACGAGTATCAAAAGGTCCTACGAGCACAAATTGACTTCAATGAGACCATTGCCACAGCAAAAACACTCCACTCCAGAATAATTTGCGAAGCAATAGAAATTGAAAAACGCCCTCAATGCCTCAACAAACGAGACAACTTACGTAGCCTTCCCAATTCCTGGAAACCTTTACTACCCCATCGAACAAATCCCTTGATGAATCCTTTTCAAAACAGACCTAAATGGGGTCCGACAGTTTCAAGTCGTTTTTTTGTTGATTTCTCCATTCTTTTCTATCTCGATAGCGTCTAATTCGGCGTGTTTTGAAATGGTTCACCTGCGCTATTTGCTTTGCTGCCTCGAAACCTATTTTATGACCCGTCTGGTGGTGGTGTTCCTGCACTCTAGCTGACATTCCCTTTTCTTCTGTCCTATATATGCTTATCACAGTACCCGCATGTGATGCTATATATGCTCCTTGGTTTTCGAGAGGAATCCTGTCCTTTGGTCTCGGTAAGCAAGAAGAAATGGTCCTTCAACGTTTGAAAACGGTTCGTATATTTTGTTTTATCATACGTCTTCTGAGTTTGTCAGTGTCTCCTTTGATGAAAGGTAGTGTCACTGACTTTTTGAGTTCTGGGGGTCTTCTGTCCTAGTTTTTCTTGGGTTTGTTTGCGCATGGATTGTCCTTCTGATTGAGTGTGTTCCATAGCCATTTGTCGAAGTGCTTTGGACGTCTCTGTTACCTCTGCTTGTCTGTTTGTTGTATCCGTTTGTCGAGAAGATCGTGTCACCAGCGTGCTGCAGTTGTGTGGGGTGTTTGGTGGGATTGGATTTTCTCTGTGTTGAAAGATAATTTGTTTGCATCGCACCACTCTTTTTCAATTTTCAAGTCTGTAGATATGAATTAACATTGTTTTTTAGGAGGCGTTTGAAAGTCTCCAAGACATGACGAAAGACGAGAGCAGGAAGCTGGTCGCATCCATGGCCAGCATAATGAGTAGGCTGCAGTTGACCACCACCTGCCAGACGTTGCCTCCAAAGCTGCTGCGCTACCTGAAGAGCGTCACCAGGGTGCGCATAGAGGACGTCCTGGCCAAAGCGAAGGAAATGGAGGAGGTGGAGTTCGACGACTCCCAGAACCAGGACAACTTCATCTTCCAGTCCAATACTAGGGGCGACAATTTAGAGGGCAAGGTATGATGATTCTATAAGTACTTGAATTACTCTATCCTTCTTAACCTCTCTTTATCTGCTACATTGAGGAAGGAATTCGCTTGGAGCAAGCGCGTATACAGCTCAAGTTTATTTGGGGGGGAGGGGGTAATAACTAAGAAAATGATGTGTTTCCACCATTTTATCAAAACACAAATGCAAATTGGCCTTTTTGCAAACTTACCTTACACAATAACTTAAATCATTAAAAAACTGTGGATTAAAACTTCAGATTTGTTTAATCTTCATTTTTTTCATAAATAAAATTGGAAAGTAGAGAAAACAATAATTTTCGATGATAATAAATTTCAGACTTTAGAGATAACTAATATTTGCCTTGTCAACGTAAGTAAAAATAAACCGTTATAATGATATTCGTTCATGTATTTATCATACTACATATCAGTATGAGTAGAATGAAAAGTGTGTACTTACTGAACACAAGATAATGCAACAGAAAAATCAAATAATAAATTTGAATTCAGGTTTATCAATTTCTCCCGAAATACCAGAGACTATATAATCTTCTGAGATATTCTATGATTTTGATAATAATTTTCAATTTAATTACTGGGTCCTGCGATCTTACAGGGTTACAGGGAGAAAAGGTGATATAAAAGTGATTCGATTTTTCATTCATTTATTACAGTTCTTTATATCTCCCTTTATTTGTTAATATGTATATTGTAATATGTTATGTGACTGACTGATCATAGCGGGGGGGTAATTACCCCGTTCACCCCCCCTTGTATACGCGCCTGGCTTGGAGGTTATACTTAAAATATTCTATCTTGCTTACTCTGCAGACCTCTCTCTCTTAGGGCCAGTCCATTACTTATAATGTCTATGATTCAAGTATAAAATTTCCATTCTATCCTTCGAAATATCATTTCAATTTGCATATCCTCTCTCTTCCTAATATATTTCGCATCATGCTGTGGAAAGCTGTCATTATGGCCAGTCCATTAGTTGTAATTAAGATGCCTAAGAAACCCTGGTTTATCTAGTGATTCGATATTGTTTATAATTTCTTAGCGAAAAACAATCGACGATTACGAAAGCTTTCTGATTTTTGTATAGGGGGCGTTTCATGAGCATTTTCAAAAATCTGTCAAATGCCGGTTTTGTCAGATTGACGTAACTTCATTTATTGTTGTCACAGAAAACTATCTGAAATTATTTCTTCGCATTCAGTGTTTAAAAGTCTATATACGTAGAATGAGTTTTGAAGTTATTACAAGTACTTTTTCACGATGTGTAGAAGATTTTGTATTTTGTGCGGACAGTCAAAATCTGGGGATCCAGATATTCTTCTTTATTCAGTACCCTTGATGGGTAGCGACGTAGCTAATTTTATTCAGCTTGAGCGAAAGTCTTATATCGAGGAGGAAACATCTATAGCTTTTATCAATGAGAGATTGAAAACAAAGATTTGTTTGAATAAAGAAAATATCGATGTGATACGTATTTTGAATCGTTGCAAAACTGATGTGTGTATCCCCAGTTCCAAGACAGTCTATCACTTTCAATACACTAGCATGTTTTTTTCACAGAAGGCAACTTTGTCGTACATTCTCATGCGAATGGGCAAAGTATATTTTCTCGGAATTGAAGTCTAGTCTTAAAAATTGATATAAAAACAATAAAAACTTGTAGAGGTAGCAGGTGACAGTGATGGGATTGACAGGTTGTTAACGGTAGGTTTCCACGTTACATGCACGTTTTCTGAAACGCATTTGATTGGCTGTCAGAATCTCAGTAGGCAAAAAATAATCAGTAGTAGAATATTCGGTTGCACATTTCTCTCTAGTGAAAATTAAGCTTCATATGGTATATGACTGATCGCCATCTACAAAAGCGATCTGAAGTTTTTATGAACTAAAAAACAAGCAATCGGTTTTCGCCGAGTTAATCCCAAAATTATTCAGGTATAAGTACCTACACCAGGGTTTCCTAGGCATCTCAGTTGTAATGTCTATTAGCAGCAGTGACATTTTTCATCAATGTCGTAGATAATTCATGTTTTGAAGAATATTTCAATTCTCAAACCCTCATTTTCTCCATATACTTCTATAGTCAACTCTATTCTGAAGTTCCATTATCTCTCTTTCACCATTTCAGTCAAACTGACAGACAGAACTCTGCATCTATTTTTTCCTTTAGGGAAGTGAACTAAGTCGTACGGAAATATCGATATCATATCGTAGATGACGTAACAAAAACGCTTCAATCCTTTTCACACGGACATGACATGGAACCGTTTTAGGGCCACTTCTATTTAATATTTATCTCAACGACCTTTTTAATATTGATACTGTAGGTGAAATTCAGTTTCGCAGATGATACTGTCATATTATATGGGGAAAAAACTGGAATGAATTACAAACCAAAACTACATAAGATTTTGAAAAGATTAAAAATTGGTTTGATTATAACTTACAGTAAATTTTGAGAAAAAATATGTCCCATTCTCATTTTATAATATTTTATCACCGGACTTAGGACCACTAATACTTCATGATAATACTAGCATTGAAAAAACTGATAGTATCAAGTACTTAGGAGTTATAATTGACAAACATCTGAAATGGGACAAACACATAGCATTCCTTTTGAAGAAATTACGAAGTTTATTATCAAATTTCAAGTTCCTTAAAACATTTATGAGCGTAAAAACCCTTAACATTCTTTATTTTTCATTAATGCAGTCCCAATTGAATTATTGGATTCTGGCTTGGGGAGGGGTCATGAAATCCCACATATGAAATCTCTTCAGAAACGGTTTTTGAAAATAATATATAATAAGTCTTATTTGTATCCAAGTGAAAATCTGTACATAGAAACACATAAAATGGACATAAGACAATTATTCGGATATAACATCATGATTTATATCTATAAACACAAATTGTATATAAATTTCAATAATCATATTTATAATACAAGGAATAAAAATAATATCACATTGAAAAATAGAGTTAAAACAACAACGTCTCAGAAAAATTTTAAATATTTATTGCCATTCTACTATGATTTGATTCCAAATCATATAAAAATGATCAAGTCATTAGTATCTTTCAAACTACAGATTAAAAAATGGATTCAAGAATCACGTCGAAATTTATTTCATGAAATCTCTCACTTCAATTAAAAAAAATTAGTCAATTTTTCAATATTATTTCGTTGAATTCTACAAATTTATCAAATATATTATACATAAATGTAATTCGTATCTGCCGCAACAAGTTTTTAACTTCGCGGGTATAATTGAACTGTTTTTTCACCTTTTTACAAATTGATGGATATGCTCTTTTTTATGAATTTTGAATAAACATTATTATTATTATTATCTGTCGTCTAAACAAATCTAGTCGTGTCCGTACTCCCCACTGCTCCGACCCAGTGGGCGAACGCGCTAGTAAAATTAACCAATGACCACTCCCCGCACCGCGGGCTAAGTGGTCACTGGCTCCGAGAATCGTGAGTCCTGAGCAGACGCAACGAACTGAGAATAACGGCCTTCTGCATGCGGCCGGCCAAGTTCTCTGCCGCATTACGGCATGCCGGTATGATCTTGAGCTCCGAGAGTAGCGTTGGTCTGGAACCACCGAGAACACCTATAATCAGAACCACTAACTTGACAGAATAGTCCGGGTGGAGCCTGCGGAGTTCGTAAAGTAAGTCCTGGTACTTTGTTCGTTTTTCCTCCTCTTTTCGGACGATATTCGTTTCGGCAGGGGCCGAAAACTCAATAACGAATATCGTCTTACTTCGGTGGTCGAAGAGGACTATATCAGGCTTATTGGCCTGTATTCGCCTGAGGGTGGGGAATGAAAAGTTCCAAAAAATTCGACACCTTTCATTCTCCACTACGGACTCAATATCCCCTGGAGCGTAAGGCAGCACCGGTGTCCTGTCTATTTCATACGAGTGCCGAAGAAAATAGTACAGCACTCGTAGGGCCGCGTTATGGCGATAGATATAGGCCGAGACCGCATATTATTATTATTATTATTATTATTATTATTATTATTATCATTATTCTATTAGTCTATAAACAATGATATTACTCTGTTGCGTTATATATTGTCAAAGATACCAACTGAGTGAATGTCAAATTTGAAAACAATAATATCACATTAACCCGTTTCCAAAACTACATATGTCATAGGGTGAGAAGCCTCAGAATTGATCTCTGTAATATTTTGGGTTTTTAACCTACCACAATCTGATGAAATGAAGAATCAATCTATACAATATCAATTCCATTTTTATTGTTGATTTTTTCAGATTGTGGTAGGTTGACAACCCAAAAAATCCATATATCCACCACAAAATGATTTCTTCCAAACAGTGTTTTTATACTTTTTGAACCTCATTATTTTGTGGTGGATCAATATTTGTTCCGTATTTTTCTGGGTTTGTAACCTACCAGAATCTGAAAAAATAAGAATCTATACAAGTGTAAAAGGGCAGATTTCAATCCACCCCGAAAAGTTTCTGCGTCTATTGAAAAACAGTTCTTTCTGGATAGGAATTTGCGTATAAGTTTTGAGGACGGAAACGGATTCAGTTTCCGAAACGTATTTTTTTGATAGGCAAAATTTGAGTTATACGAGAAGTTGCTGACCAATTGGACTTGTTCTATCCAGAAAGGACTGATTTTCAATAGACGCAGCAACCTTTTTGGGGTACATCAAAAATCTGTCCTTCTACACTTGTTTAGATTCCAATCAATCCAATAATTCAAATTTTTTCAGATTGTGGTAGGTTACAAACCCAGAAAACTACGGAACAAGTATCTCTGTAGTATAATTATTTGATCCACCAACTTCGGTAACCCTCTGATGATTAGTTCATCAATTTTTAAAATGCATGAAAATTCCGAAGATATTTTATAGTTCAATAAATGTTTGATCTCATCTTTTGTTTAGATTTACACTTGCTCTCTGAACCTACATGAAAAACCCGAAATCCTGCTCCCTGATATTCATCGCATTTTTTATGTTATCAAACCTTATCAGGAGTTCGATGTTTAGAAACATTTTCAAACATCGAAATTCTCATTTTATTTTGGGGTTGCAGCCATATCTGCAGAGCTAGAATTTTTATTGTTGGCGTGAAGACTCAACGCTTTGATTTTCAAGGTACATGTGCTGAAAGATTTGTTGGTAAAATTCAACCACCTGCCGGATAGATGCAAAGCCAGAGCCGAACCCGTGAGGGAATACATTGAAAACCACTTGGCTATGCTGAGCAATATGCTTGCTGGTGGTCCAGATATGTACGCTTCCAGGCCGAAGAAGACGATTCCGGAGAGGTGAGAAATAATGTATTCGAAAATGAAGAAAAAATTTTTACTAGCTAGCGGACGGAGAAGTTATGTTGACCCATGCACCAATGATTCTATCTTATTATTTATCTGTGGTGATATCCAGGATCAGACTGCATACAGACTGGTCCAACGAAAAGTATGCACCTCCCTTTTTTCGTTCGTTTGTAATTTAAAGCAGTAATGCTGGGACACGTGAAGTTTTCTTTCTAAGGAAACAAACACATTTATACATGTTTCTAAACCTTTAGCTCCTAGCAAGGGGGTGTCACATCTTTAAAATTTCAAATCATCCTGGAGTCATGTGATCTAGTGATATAGTTGGTTCAATTAAATGAACTCAAATTGAACATTGGTTAAAATCAAGAGATTTTGATATCCTTCCATCCGACCATCTCCACTGATAACAAGGTTACATTACTAGGTATAGTGATTGATGACAATTTGAATTGGGCAGCTCACATCGACCAGCTAGTAAGTAAACTATCCAGTACTACTTTCTCGATCCGCAGGATATAATTCTTTGTGAATTCCGATGTCCTTAAATCCACGCAGTTCATTCCACAGCCACATAATATATGGTATTCTTCTATGGGGAGGCTCCTGTCATTTTCAGAAATTATTTTTATAATATATATAATAATCACTATTTTTTTACTTCACAGTGTGGAACCAAAATATGTGTATATGTATTGAAAAGAATCAATCTTGAAAATCCAAAACACAATAAAATGCTTTCTCTGATAAATATTGCTTGAACTTGAGTTTGAATTGTTTTTTGGTGGTTTTCTGAATTCTCTGAGAACACTCGAAGCTTGAATGAAAATATTCTTCTGTACTCGGACAAATCGTGTTTGTGGTGATTTGAGTTTTCAATATATGGTGTTGTGAACATTTTCTGTTTCATATTTCTTCATGAATTCTTCGTAATTTTCCATTGCAAATTATGCGTAATCTCAAAATCATGCCAGTTCGTACAGTTTTTCTTCATCACACTCTTTTAGAAATTTACAAGAACAATAATGGGTATGAAAAAGAAACCCTGGCACACCAGTTTCTCACCAGATCACGAGATTTGCTGAAAAAACTCATGCATAGACTGGCGATGTCAGATAGGAACTCTATGAATATTGGGGTATTCAATAAACTACCCAGGAAAGTTAGACATTCGAATGCACAAGATTTCAAATCCGTTATTGAACACTTTTTCCTAAAGCACTGTTTATATTCTGTTGAGGAATATCTCAATTTTGATATTCGATAAGCACTACTTGATGAGTTAGATGCATCTCCTTCTCAAGTTCAATTTTCATTTTGTATTTTTATATATTTGAATTTTTTATACTTATTTTATTTATACAAGGACTATTCAAATTTTATAGAGTTTGTTATCTTTCTTTTATATTCAAAACTATATATAATTTGTATTTCCTCCTAGTTTGGATGTATCGTAAATGAAATATGACATGCTACATCAATAAAAATTTCCTTGATAATTTCTTTATTCGTGGAATATTCCAATGAAATACATTCGTGCATAAAAATGACCAGATAATTTCGCATTCAAGCGTGATATCTCATACAAATTGCATTCGGTTATTTTCATATTTTGTAAAAGAGCCCTCGTCGTTCGGACTCGGGTGCTTTCGCCAAAATATGAAAATAAACTCTTGCAATTTTTAGATATCACGCTTTCTTGCAAAATAATTTTGAACCTTTTCACATGATATATCTCTCGACCCCACTTTCCATTTGAATTTCTAGGGTTGTGACACCCTCTCGTTAAGGGTTCGAAGGCAGAGGTTGAAAAATATGTGTAAAATGTGTCCCCTTCGGAAGCAAACTACGTGTTCGATCCTCTTTGCTTTAAATTCCAAATGAAGGAGAAAAACTAGATGCATACTTTTCGTTTGACCACTCCATATAGCATCTGAAACCTCGTTGAGCTGAATCGTGACTGAGAAATGGTCGAGAATTTTCAGATGAGTCTGTTCTCATATTGTTGTTTAACTGTTATGTACGCAGTTAATTGGAATATGGAGTATTGATATGGTATCCCCAATATTCAACACAAATAAATATCATAGAGCGTGTTCAGAGAAAATTCTTGAAATATATATATTATAAAAAGCATGGCATATACCCAGAACGTAACATTGACTATTCAATATTACTCAATGAAACCAATTCCATCTCATTGAACACAAGGCGCATTATTTTGACGATAAAATTCCTCTATAACTTACTGCATAATAATATCAGCTGTGAGTTTCTTGTGGCAAAAATTCCATTTAATGTACCACGATTGAATAGTAGGCATGCATGTACATTTTATTGCGATTATGCTAGAACAGATATGATGAAAAGAGCACCTATATCAATCATTTGTAACAATATCAACCTGATTTGTAGTTCATGTGATATCAATTTAACATCTTGGTCTGTTATTCTAGATTGCATTAAGACTCTTACGTTCAACTTGTAATAATTATGATATATATTTTTTTCCATAACATACCTCATTTTTGTTTTTGTTCTCGATTAGTTATCAGTTATTTGTCATAATTATATGAATATTGTACATTTCCTGTTATTGGGTGTACTCACCTGTTGGAAATAAAGAACTATCTATTTTATTCTATCTATTCTATTCTATGACTTCCGCTACCAAAAAATAATATCCCCAGTCCTTATACCACCTAGATCAGAACACGTCCAAGAGAATCCCACCACAAGAGCCAACGAGAGACAGCAAAAAGACGACCTCGTCGAGATGCAACTGGAGAGCCTCGGACTCGGCAAGCGCCACAACTTCAAGCCTCACTTCAACCTGGACGAGCTTATAGAACACAACAAGCTGTCGGCGGAGTTGCCGGCCACGGAAAGAGTGAAGAAGAAGAGCAAGAGAGAGTCCGATTCTACCGGTGAGTCCGATTCTATCAGAAACTCCGATTCCGAGAGGGAAATTTCAGAGAAGTACGGCAGGTTGATGGACGCTGTGGAGAAAAAGAGGTCGAAAAGGAGGGTGGCCGAGACCTTCGGGAGGTTGAGTGTGGACGACTACAACGGGGTGAGCGGCAGGAGGGAGGTCAGGGACAGCTTCGAGTCGCCGGTGGTTTATAGTTTTTAGGACGTAGTGGTGAGGATGCACTCTGTGATTTTTACGACGTATATTTTACTTGGTACGAATAAAGACTTTTATAGGATGTTTGTTTTGTTTTTCGTAATTTTCAAAAACTTCCCAAGATGATCATTGAGTGTAAATAAAGACAACTTTGAGAAATGTCTTCATTATACACTTCCAAATCGGAAAAAATTGGAATGAATATTGGAATCTATACAAGCGTATGAGGGCAGATTTTTAATATACCCCGAAAAGTTGCTGCGTCTATTGAAAAATAGTTCTTTCTGCATAGAACAAGTCCAATTAGTCAGCAATTTCTCGTATGACTCAAATTTGCCTCTAAAAAAATTACAAGAACAATACTCATCGGTAAGTATATATACATCAACATACTAACATAAATTGTTTAAGTTTTCTCAAGAAAATATGAAGAGACCTGAAGGATTTCATTCCTTCTGACAATGTGGTCTCGGTAGTGTAGTGGTTAGCATATCTGCCTATCAAGCGGAATGCCGGGGTTCGAATCCTCGCCGGGCCACCGTGCTGGGTAATCGCACGTTGAAAGATAAGGCCTTGTTGAGCCATTGCTCGCACAAGTTTCGACTTCTGAGGGTTGGCATTCGTCAGCTGGTTAATGAAAACGAACAATTTTAGAACAATTTATTGAATATTTCAATTGAGCTTGCAATAGTATTATTTTTTCCTTCATCTGGAAGACATTGTTCAGATGAACCTGTGAATACTTGAGTTTTTCAGGAACGGAAATGTTAGTTTCATGGATATTTTTTGTTAGTTTGTCGAATAATTTGGCTTTTTTTAATTTAATTAGGCAGTTTGAAGTTATATTGTTGGTCAATTCATATAGTTCTGAAGATGGGGTGTTCCAAGGTTTTTTTGAATATTACATTCATTGCTTTATTCATGAAACGATATACAGAATTTTTTTGTTTTTGATTATCCAATCGTGATTAAATATCTGATGTGAAAAAGTATGTAAGAATTTTATATCAGAATTTGAACGTGTTTATTTATTGAAAGCATTCTTTCAATTGCACTCAAAAACGGAATTGAACATTTTTAATTTCATTCATATGTATTAATTCAATTCATTGTCAATGATGAGGCCCAAATATTTTTGACTTTGAACTTCAGTGATAGGTTTATCATTCATTTTTATATTTAGTTTGATATCAATCATATTTTTTCGTTTGAAAATAAAATATACAATATTGTCTGAATTGATGGTTAGGTTTATGCTATTTATATTTATCCATTTAGTGATCCAAAAACTTTCAAATATGGTGTACCACAGGGTACAGTTTTAGGTCCCTTGTTATTCAATATTGATCTGAACGAACTTTTTTTACTCAAATCCAAAGGAAAAATTCATGCGTTCGCTGATGACACGGTTATATTTTACACTGCTAAAAGTTGGACAGATTTAAAAAAAAAACAGTACAAGAAGATTTTAAAAATGTTGAAAAATGATTCGATAACAATTTATTGACAATAAATTTTGATAAAACAAAATATCTTTCCTTTTCTTCGTACGAAAATTTTCTACCAAATTGGGGCCCTGTCAAAATTACTAATACTGTACAAATCATTGATAGCGACTGTATCAAATACCTTGGCATATTGATAGATAGACATCTGAAATGGGATCAGCAAATATATTTTATAGTAAAAAAACTTCGAATTCTTCCCAAATTTCGACAATTGAAAGGATTTTCAACAATACCACAACTTGAAATTCTATATTTTGCCTTAATACAATCCCAAATAAGTTATGGAATATTAGTCTGGGGCGGGGCGTCAAAAATATATAAACATAAACTGGAAATAATGAACATAAATGTGAAACTCGAAATGAAACTGTAATTACATCTAAAAAGAAAATAAAAAAAATGCACAAAGAAACTACAAGTTTGTGATACCATATCTTTATGACAAAATACCACATGAAATAAAAAAAATTAAATCATTATCATCATTCAAACATAAAAGTAAAATATGGAATATCAAGACCACTCGAATTTATTTTGACACATTTTTGAATAGTTTATGAAATTGATTTATTTAAATTGATGATTATCTAGGTATGTAACTTTGAATGTATTGATTGAAAATTGTTATTACCAACAAGTTCTCTCCGTAAGGTTTGTTTTTCAGTTCATTTATAAAAATGTATATTCATAAAATTTTCGAATTGTTATTATTATTATCTATTCATGAATAAACTTATTATTATTATTTAATAATTTTTATATCACCAGTCACATTATTTTCCAAAATTGTAATATTCTTTCCAAAATAAAATATAGCAATGTCGTCTGCAAAAGAATATTGTTTTCCAAATATATTCAATGTTTAAATACTGTCAACATGAATTTGAAAAAAAAATTGGTACTGAAACTGAACCTTGTGGAACTCTCATTGTTGATAGTTTTTCATCACTTTTGCAATTGTTTATTGTAACATATTGTATACAATTTTCAAAATAATTTTGAAATAAGCTATATATAAAGAAAATTTTGTGATTACCTGTGTCAAACGCCTTTTTGGAGATCCAAGCATATTGTTATTACATAATTACTTTCATCAAGACTTCCATAAATATTGTTCATTAGACCTGTGACTGCAGAAGTTGTGGAATTCGTTACTTATATTTTTTTCATGTGCAAGAATAGAACCATTTTTAGATTTGATTTAATCTATATTATGATAATTCTTTCTGTATATAATTAATGTTAGAATTAATCATTTCCCAATTTTTTCGGAATTGGTTCCAGCTTGTATAAATTGAGTATTCTTTACTCGAACAATTGATTTCATTCTTGAGTTTTTTATGAGAATCCATTCACCACCACTACCGACTAGTTTTTCCTGAGGAACCCGCCATTATTTTACCAACTTCTCTGCTGACTCACCTCCCACTGATTGAACGTCAGATTTCCCATCAGTTTTTCCACGATCTCCCAGAGGCACGACGTTCGTGATACAATTATAGGGCGTTAAAAGATTTAGAGGTAATTCCTGCCACGGACGAACTGAAATCCATCCCGGATATAGAAATAATAAATCAAACATCTCTCTAACTCATTCTCGATTATTTTCCGAAGATTGCTTGGAGGTTAGAGATTCGTATGCTATTTCTGTATCTACGAGAACGGATCAGTATGAAATAATTCCCAGGCTTTGAATAATATAACAGGTACGTGTTCATGATAGTACATTTATTATGCGTTATGCTATCTCCAGTGATAATAGCCAGCTAGTAAGACAACTCAGACCTAGACGCAAGGTCACTCAGTCTTGAAAATGGCTCCGAAATGGGAGCCGAAACGTAGACAAGTAAATCTTTCCAGACGCGGATCAACCGGAAGTTCCAGCTAGCATATATATAAATATATATATATATGTATATATATATATATATATATATATATATATATATATATATATATATATATATATATATATATATATATATATATATATATATATATATATATATATATATATATATATATATATATATATATATATATATATATATATATATATATATATATATATATATATAGGAGAAGAATTAGTGACTGGCTATAATATAATTCGATTGATTTTGTGAGGTTGCAGTCAAGTTTGTGGGCAGTTACAAAGAGGACTCTTTGTTATTAGTCAAGCTTTCGGTAAATTTATTACCTTCGTCAGGACAACTAAAAATAATACATTCGATGATATTTTGTAAAGATAGAAATATGGAACACTTACTAACGTGAGAATAAAATATAAATTGGTGCAAAACAAACAGACAAAACATTGAAGAATATTGAAGTATATGATTGAAGTATGTCAAATTTTGATGTAATGTTATGTGGGAAAATTCTGAATACCAGGTGATTTTTTTCTATCTTTTTCGTATTCAAGTAGAAACGTATAAATTTGGCTTAAATTATTGAGATCTGTTTTTTTGTTCATAGAATGTTCTTCGTTATTAATATGTGTCATTTCTAAAAATGTTCTTTTGGTTATATTTGTTTCTCTATCCAAAATTTCTGGGTGTTCAAAATCCATCTTGTGATCCTCAATGTTGACGTGTTCACTCAAAGCGCAAGAATTAACGTTTCGTCTACAGTCGCTTTTATGTGAAATAATGCGACTATTTAAGGGTCTAGATGTTTGGCCTATATATGTTTTAGAACAATCCATGCATGAAATTTTGTATACTAAGTTGGATTTTTGTTTGTTCAATATTGGGGTCTTAACTTGGCTATATAATTTAGAGATAGTGGTGACATTTCTTTTGGAAATTATAAAGTTATTATTTCGGAATACATTAATTAATTTTGGTGTTAGTTCTTGAATATAAGGTAATGATTTATACCTTATATTCAAGAACTAACACCAAAATTAATTAATGTATTCCGAAATAATAACTTTATAATTTCCAAAAGAAATGTCACCACTATCTCTAAATTATATAGCCAAGTTAAGACCCCAATATTGAACAAACAAAAATCCAACTTAGTATACAAAATTTCATGCATGGATTGTTCTAAAACATATATAGGCCAAACATCTAGACCCTTAAATAGTCGCATTATTTCACATAAAAGCGACTGTAGACGAAACGTTAATTCTTGCGCTTTGAGTGAACACGTCAACATTGAGGATCACAAGATGGATTTTGAACACCCAGAAATTTTGGATAGAGAAACAAATATAACCAAAAGAACATTTTTAGAAATGACACATATTAATAACGAAGAACATTCTATGAACAAAAAAACAGATCTCAATAATTTAAGCCAAATTTATACGTTTCTACTTGAATACGAAAAAGATAGAAGAAAATCACCTGGTATTCAGAATTTTCCCACATAACATTACATCAAAATTTGACATACTTCAATCATATACTTCAATATTCTTCAATGTTTTGTCTGTTTGTTTTGCACCAATTTATATTTTATTCTCACGTTAGTAAGTGTTCCATATTTCTATCTTTACAAAATATCATCGAATGTATTATTTTTAGTTGTCCTGACGAAGGTAATAAATTTACCGAAAGCTTGACTAATAACAAAGAGTCCTCTTTGTAACTGCCCACAAACTTGACTGCAACCTCACAAAATCAATCGAATTATATATATATATATATATATATATATATATATATATATATATATAAAAAATAACGATTTCGTGACTGGTTCGAGTATAGGTCTTGCTGTAGTGAGGTTGCAGTCAAAAAAAGGGGCTAAATTCAAAAGAAAACTCTTTGTTATACGTCGAGCTTTCGGTAATGTTTATTACCTTCTTCGGGACAACTATATAATGGTTGATTACGATATATATAAGTTATTTTATAAATGGAGTACTTACTAACGTGAGACTGATATGAAATTGGATCAGAACAAACAGAAAATACATGAATGAAATGAAATGACAATGACAAGTTTACTCAATCAAGGCGGAAAATTTTGGTTAACGGGTGTTATATTTTTTTCGTTGAAAAGTAATAAATAATAATAATAATAATAATAATATGCTTTATTATCATAAGACATAATCTTGTTGACAAAGCTTGGGTAGTAAATACTTACTTAAAAAATGCGATATATACCAAAAGATAACAAAAATAAAACTATAAAAATACATACAAAACATGGTAAAATGGAGATTGTAAAAAGTATGTATATATAAAAGAGTGGAAGTCAAGTTCATATAAAAATAGACATAGAGAGTAAAAATTTAAAAGCTCCTTAATGAAGATAAAAAACATGAGCTAGTCAATCAGTTAAAAGTTGTCGTCAAAAAATTCATTCAAAGTATAATAGGATAAGTATATATCTGACTGAGGTTGTTCAAGTCGGTTCGTTTATTCATAGACTGTTGTTCTTTATGAATATGAACCATTTCTAGAAATATTCTTTTCGAAAGATTCTTCTCTGTGTCCAAAATTTCAGGATATACGACCGATAGATCTCACATGGTTTTCCCATGAGAGATTATTACTGATAGTAATTCCTAGCATTGAGAATCTTGACTTTGTTGGAATAGTTACTCCTGACATCTGAATACTAGATGATGATAGATCGACTTTCCTTGAGAAAAGACATGCCTGGGTTTTCTTAGCATTAAATTCCACCAAGTTCATGTTACCCCATCCTTTTATTTTTACCAAGACTAACAAGAAGTTTTCTCGAGCAAATCATTGATATGAAGCAGAAACAAAGTGGGCGCCAGAACTGAACCCTGTGGAACACCTACATTTATTGAGAGAAAACCATGAGACGGCAGTTTAGAATGGGAATCCCGATGCCAAACTCGATCAATCGCTCTTGAAATATCGAGTGCAACAGCTAACGTTTCTCCGAATATTTCGATTGAATGCTGCCAAATATGAGAAACATATGTCAATAAGTCACTGGTTGATCTTTGATGGCGAAATCCGTATTTTCGATCATTAATTATTCCTGATTACTCTAGATATTTGATAAGCTTCATATTGATTGCTTCTTCCATGACTTTGGGAATGATGGAAAGCAATGCAATTGGTTTATAATTACAAGTTAACACCCACAGTCTCCGAATATACCCGAAAGATACTTGTTGCAAAATTCACCGAATATTCTGCAATTTTTTATCAACCTAACCTAACCTAACCTAACAGAAGGAGGTGTTTCGATATTGAAGATGACGAAAATGCCATTGAAAACACTTGATTCAAATTCCTCCAACGTTTGGCTCATCTTTTAGAAAATTATAGGCCTATCACTGTG
Organism: Zygogramma bicolorata; assembly: GCA_032362365.1. Classification (NCBI taxonomy): domain Eukaryota; kingdom Metazoa; phylum Arthropoda; class Insecta; order Coleoptera; family Chrysomelidae; genus Zygogramma; species Zygogramma bicolorata. The sequence goes on from JAVJAQ010005744.1 coordinate 1,079,640, forward strand.
CCCCCTGGCTTCTCAATAATATTCGAATATGCATATTTAGAACGAGTAATGAATTTTGTTGAGTGTCAAAAAATTATTTCTTCCTCGCAACACGGCTTCCGATCTAGAAAATCGACTATAACTGCCATCACAGCCTTCTATGGAAAGATTCTGGAAAACATCGAGGGCGGTGAATGCCCTGTCGGGATATTCGGTGATCTCGGCAGGGCATTCGACTGTGTCGATCACATGATCTTACTGAATAAGTTGTATTCGTACGGCATAAGGGGTAACGCCTTTAATTGGATCTAGTCCTTCATTAAAAACAGAAAACAGTTTGTTTCAATCACCGACCACCACTGTAAATTCAATTCAGGTACTCAAACTTTGGAAATTATTATTAATTATTATTTATATTATATTGTAATGACATGAATACCGCAGTCGCTGAGAATACATGCATTATGTATGCGGATGATACTTCATTATTGGTGTCTAATAAATGCGATTCTGCTTTGGAAGAGGAGTGTAATCGAACTTTAAATAATTTAATCTCTTGGTGCAATTCTAATTCTCTGCACTTCAATTCTGGAAAAACATTTTCTATTCGATTTCACCATCGACAAAAAACTTGTTCTGACATCAAAATAAATGCCAACAACAACGTTCTCTCTAATGTCAGTGAATGCAAATTCTTAGGTCTTACATTAGATCACTGTCTGAACTGGAAAGGACACTGTAACCAACTAACTTCAAAATTATCATCTATTACTTATTTAATGAGAAATCTCAAAATGATTTTAGCCAGGGATCAAATACTGAATTACTACCACGCCCATGTAGAATCACGAATTAGATACGGCATTTGCCTCTGGGGCTGTTATTCATCAGCACATAATGTTTTTGTCGCTCAAAAAAAGATTCTCCGAATCTTGGCTGGAGTCGACCCACGAACATCATGCAGAGACCTATTCAAGGAATACAAAATATTAACTCTCATTGATATACTCATATTTGAAATGTGCGTTTATATTTATACTAATCAATTAAAGTTTGATCGACATAGCTCCTATCATACCATTGACACGAGAAATCGTAATAACTTTTACGTGAAACCTTTCAGATACAACCTAACTGCCCAATCTCCTTTTTACTTGGGATTGAAGATGTTCAATAAGGTACCTCCTTCCATCAGAGAGATTGATAGAATCCATGTTTTTAAACGCAACCTGAAAATGTTTTTACTGAATCACAGTTTCTATACCGTGAACGAATTTTTTAATGTGACTGTTCGACTTTTTTTTTGTTTTATTCTAGTTTTTTGTTTTGTACTCACTCGACTATTCCAATACATGTTCATGTCTTATGGAAAATAAATGTTATTATTATTATTATTATTAATAAATTTGTAGAATCGTGCAGGATTGGTGAATATGGTTCAATGTCAATTCATACAGCAATTGATATAAAGTGTCCATAATAATTCCAACATTTAAGCCCAATATCAGAATTTTCTCACCATATATATAAATAAGGAATAAAAAGAAGGAAAAACTGGGGATATATGATATTAGTTATGGAATCTGCAAAAAAAATATATTGGTCAATGTTGGCAAGATATAAAAACCCGCTTCGAAGAACATCATGCAGAAGATCGAAATAATCTAGTGATGATCAGCATGGTTTCGATTAAGATCATAAGATCAGTGAAAGAAATTCCAAACTAGTCAGAAATGTTCCTGAAAATAGGTATTTCGATGGATTCCAAGGTCTAGAAATAATAAATGGAGTCCTTGATGATTTTTGTGATTCTCTATGGTCCCAGATTTGATTGTTTGAATTGAAATGAATTGAACCAGTTGAGAAAGCTTGCCATGATCACGAATGCTCGCAGAAAGCTGCTTCATGATTATATTGAGGTTAATGGCAATCGTAACAGTCAAATATCATGCACGACAGAAACGTCAAGTGAGCGAACCCCTACTACCAAAGACGTTCACTAAATCTGCCCAGTTTCATACATTAAGTGGGAACGGAAGGCGAAACGGAGGCCTAACGTGCTCTACTTAATTGAGAACATTACTTCGCCAGAATTTATTTGAGGAAACGACGTATTCATAAAGTAAATACTGTTATTGTGTATGTTTCGATGAGAAACGTGACACGTATTGAGGCCCATGTAAATAATTCACACAGAGAAGTCGTTTTGCGATTGTTCGGGTGCAGGGGCGTAGCGAAGGGTGGGGATTTGGTTGAAATTAATGAATACCTTCCTGAGGAAGGAAACTGAAATGATTCAATTGCCTCAACATCAATGAGTGTCATTGTAATGAATGAACTCTAACCTAACAAACTGAGGAAATATACTTCGAAACAAAGTCTCAGGGAATACACCACTCATGAGAGAAATATTTTTTTTTATCATACTTCATTGGAGAAAATATGTATCCTTTCTGACTCGGGAAAGTATTAGCCGGAAATAATTCCCCAAGCTTCATTCTCTACACCAAAACACTCAATTTCAGAATATTACTGAACTGAAACTTTTCCTAGAGATTAATCACCCTAACACCAAACTGTTGATATCATTTGGGTGTTAGGGTATTTGATCCCTGAAAAGTTTCAACTTTTATCTAGGATTGAATTGATCAGTTCAGGTCAGTATTTCAAAAATTTGTTCAAGTCAGCATAAAGAAAGATTCACCAGTTGCAGAAAAAGTACTACTTTTTGCCAATCAAAAGTTTTGAAACTACGAATCAAATATCGGCACAGTATACGAAGTATGCTATAACTGAAAGCATATGATTTATACAAGAAAGTAACATTTACATTATGCGAAAACGAGCAATAGGATGAGGTTCAGAGAAATATGTTCAAGATGATTAAAAGTGAAGATGCATTCTTTGAATAATACATTGAAAAAACTGAGTTCAACAAAGCATAAGCGTATCTCTTCGAAAACCATCAACATTGTAGAAAACCATTCTTCTCAATCTTTTGATGAAGAGGAACTAGCCTTATTGAATAAAGGAAATATGGTATCAGATCTCCCCAGCATGATTTGGAAGAAGCAGTAGTACGTTTCGGAAGCTCGATCCAGCATCTGCCGGAGACTTCGAAAGGATTTGTTCGAGAAGCATGTAAGAAACAAATTTCCAAATCTGATTTTTGAAAGATTCATCATAACGACGCGACGCTATGTTGTCACGTTTCGAAACAAACTTCCCGATTCGTAATTATTGCTTATATATGGAATCCAGGGAAGGCCAAGTGATCTTCATGAAAGCTGTTAGACTGCATTGTCCAAAGCTTATATAAAAAATTTGAAGAACCAAAAAGTGCAATCTTGATCAAAACAATTTTTAACAATTAACTGAAAAATGAGAAGGACACAAGAGGAAAAAAATTGAGGTAAGAATTATAATTTAATGTTAAATTCTTCATATATAGCAAAAAAAATATTATTATAAACTATATGCATTGAATTTCTTTGATGTCCTTCCACTTTAATTTTTTGAACAGGTCAATTCAAATAATTGAGAATTGGGATTACAGAATTGATGCATGAATACTATATTTTGGAGTTAAATTGAGAGATGAAAATTTCAAGATGGCGACTGTGCGTCATCTGGAAGAAAAAATTTAATGGAATGGGGGGTCTTGTGACACACACATCCTTTTGAAGCTGCTGATACCTAGAATAATGAGTCAATATCTTCACTCACTTCAAAATGGCGGAACATTTAATAATCACATGAATATATCGACGTGCAATTTCATGAAATAGGAGAAAAATGTATGGCGTGAAATATCGAATAGGCTGTTTTTATGCCTAGAAGTTCAAGGCAACCATTTCGAGCATCTTCTGAACCGAACTCAGCTCATTTCCTCAAATTATGAAGTTAACGATGTTTTCAGGCAGTTATTAAATGTTCCACCATTTTGTAGAAGTTGGAGATATTGACTCAATATTCAAGGGTTGTACAGTATTCATAAGCAGCTTCAAAGAGATCGATTACCCTAACACCAAACTGATATTTTTGCACTCGACGCGCGTTTCGCTAACAAGGTTAGCATCTTCAGGGGAAGAAAATTCATACTGAATCTAAAGCTAGGCCTAAAGTTTTTGGTAAAATATGGACTTTGTTTGTTACTGTTAATTATTCTAATTAATTCCTCGATAATGAACTCACTACCTGCAAGTTCCAAAAAATAAACTAGAGAACTCAGAGAAGTAGGAATTTACGAGATTAGTTATCAAGATTGCAACAACGAGTACATCGGCCAGAGCCGACGAGCTATTGAAACCCGTTTCAAAGAGCATTTTGCACACATAAAATACAGAAGGGTAGAAAAATCCAATGTCGCCCAACTCGCTCTAGACAATGACCACAAAATCGGTGAAAGCAATCTGAAACTGATCAAGCATGTGCATGACACAAGACTACTCGATGCATGTGAGTGTCTAGAAATAGCTAAATGTAAAAACAGCATGAATGGTGACAAGGGACCTATCCCTTTCAGCCCGCTTTTCAATTTATTGTTGAGAAAGTAATCAGAAATCAATACTAACAGATGACGGAACTTGCAGGTAGTCAGTTCATTACCGAGAAATTAATTAGAATAATCAACAGTAACAAACGAAGTCCATAACGGACCGGAAAACTTCAGGTATAAAAACTAACCCCAGCTCTAGATTTGGTATCAATTTTCTTCTCCTGAATATGCTAACCTTGTTAGCGAAACGCGCGTCTTGTGCGAAAATATTAGTTTGGTGTTAGGGTAATTGATCTCTAGGAAAAGTTTCAACTTTTACACAAAAGGTTCCAAAACTCATCGTTTATTTTAGTGTAAACTGTTATCTGAACCAGAACTCCCATTTATTCACCATGACATATCTATTTATTTGTTAATATGTGCTTAACATCATACAATAATTAGTATCAGTATCATGTATAATATCCCGATCTCTGATGTACTCATTTCGTCATAATGGTGGATAATAAAATTATTATTATTATCATTAATGTCGCATCCCACAGCCATCAAACAATCATTTGTTCCGCCGCTGTGTGCCCGGGAGGCAGGTGCATAAATACGTTTCCGTTCAGCGGGGGTCCATAAATTGATCCGAATTAAACGATATTTAATTACTCTGGCCTCCTAAGTAACTCGGAAGCAGTCGCAGCCTACTCCAATGATTGCCACGCAACCAGAGTAAATTTTATAAATTTATGCTGAAATCATTATTGCTAATCTTAAATTACGGAAATTTGTGTCGGCTCTAATTAATTTCGAGTTTCTCGAATGACGGGGCGGCTGGAAGTTCTCTTGTTGGCCGGTTTGCGAGGGGTTTCTTGGTTCATGAGATTTGACGGGTTTCTTGTTACATTTCTCGAGGAATTGGTGAAGAGAACAATGATTATGGATTGGATGTCATTGTTTTGTGGATTATGGATTCTTTCTACTACTTTTTTTGTGGGTTCTCAACCTACCACAATCTGAAAAAAATAGAATTAAGTTGGAAAATATACAAGTGTGAAGAAGGTCAAATTTTCAATCTACCCCAAAAAGTTACTGCGATAATTCAAAAACAGTTCCTTTAGAAATCGTCAAATCCACTTTAGAGACCGGAAAAACTAAATTGTTAAAAAACATATTATCAGTTTCAGTATCATTTAGTATATTTTCAGTTTAAAAATGATTTTCAATTCTGAGTAATATTTATATGGAGGATTCTTTCTCAGGAAACCATCCAAATGGACCAAAAGTATGTTGATGATGTTTTTGCTATATGGAGTCATGGTCGAAATGGATCTTACTATAATTCAAATCACCATACAAGTATCAACAATGGGAAACAAGTGTTATATGCTTCTCGGAAGGTTCAAATAAAATATTCTGAGATACTACATCCGAGCTATTTTGAAAATTCGAGATTTCTCCATATTTATAAACTGCGAATACTTACTGTGTTCCTATGTAGTAAAAATATTGTAACGTATAATACCTATATCCAGTATAGCTGTATTTGTAAGCCTCTTGTTGAACTTTGTTATCTTTAATTTTTTGAGAAATCGCACTGACAGTATACGTAATTGACTTCAGATCTGCGGCAACAAGATAAAAATGAATGACTGACTAGATTTCGAATATAATTCACCATGACAATAAAATTAACGACGACTTGGTAGAAATAATAGAATGGGGTAACATGAATTTAATGCTACGAAAACCCAGGCATGTGTCTTCTCAAGAAAAGACGATCTATCATCATCTAGTATTCAGATGTCAGGAGTAATTATTCCTACAAAATCAAGTATCTCGATGCTGGGAACAACGATCAGTGATAATCTTTCATGGGAGAACCATGTGATATTGATCACTAAAAGTGCTTCTTAGAAACTTGGATTCCTATTTCGTAAGAAGAAATACTTTACTTCTCGTCAGCTTTTAATGATCTACAAGGCTCAGATACGACTTGTCTATAGTTCTCATGTGTGGAGTTCGGCACCAAAACATTCATCGAGGCTTCTCGATCCTATTCAGAGAAAGCCAATTCGTCTTGTTGGTGATTCTTCGCTCACACACTCGCTCACTTCATGGGAACATCGTAGAAGGTTCGGAGACTTGTCTCTCTTCTATAGATACTTTCACGGTCGATGCTCTTCCGAATTGTTATCAATCGTTCCACCCTTGGCAATATCTACACAGATGACTCGACGAGTACAGAATTCCCATCCCTTTGTTGTGAATTTGAAGACCCGTCGAACCTCTTCTGCTCAGGGATCTTTTTTCAATAGAACAGCTGAGCTTTGGAACTTATTGCCAAAAGAGGTTTTTCCTGAGGCTTACAAACTTTAGAAATTCAAATTGAATGTTAATTCGTATCTCTTGTCCCTTGATTCACGCGGTTTTCTTCGAACATTACAGGGTTCCCCTTTCGTGTGAATCTGCATATAAAAAAAAACGTTGTATTCAATTCAGCTCTCTAATAGCGGCTGAAGAGTAGCGAAGGGACATTATTATCCCGCTCTCTTTCGAAAAAACTAATCGATAATGTCACCAACTTTTCGACAGCGATAGTTTTCAGCTCTTTTTGCATTTTTACAAAGACCCTGAGACTGATACTTTCTATATAAGCATCGAAATGCACAGTTTATGATCATAATTATCTAATTTTGAGTACCAAAGAGACCTTAACACAGAAGCGTCATTTCTGAATGAAAATAATTGTCAATTGATAATGAACAGACCTGAAACAAAATGAGGTAACATCGAGAGTGTTGCCAACTGGTAGAGTTGATTTCATATTGTCATCGATGACATGCAGTAGTTTTTATATTGCATTGACTATAATAGTTATTCATGATATGAGTGCTAAAAAGTGATATTTTATTGTGTGAGATGGAAAGTTTGGGACACGACGCCGAAAGCGGTCATAAGCAGATATTACAAGCTTGTGGCTTTTTTGAAGCGAAAGGGTGAAGGATATCGACCGAAAAAGTCGAAAGTATTGACAAGGGAACAAATCGACAAATTTCTCGCAGAAGCCCCGAATGAAATATATCTAACGCAAAAAGTTGCTGCAATTTTCAGTGTTTTTGGAGCCTGTCGTCGAGAAGAACTGTGCGATTTGACATTAAATAATATCGAGGAATCCGGAACTTCACTAGTTGTGCATATACCAGACACAGAAACTAATGTGCCACGCACCTTTGTTGTAAGTGGTACATTGTATATGAACTACTATAAAAAGTACATAGCACTTCGTCCAGTGGATATTAATCATTCAAGAGTTTTTATAGAATGCATTAAAAATAAATGTGCCAGGACTCCAGTTGGAATCAACACATTTGGTAAGATGCCCACCAAAATTGCTGAATTTCTAAATTTGCCTGATTCCCTTCTTTATACTGGACATTGTTTCCGAAGTTCCTCAGCAAGTTTGTTGGCGGACTCTGGTACTAGTCTTACTACAATTGAAAGACACGGTGGATGGAAGTCCAGTACAGTAGCAGAAGGTTATATAGAAGACTCGCTACAAAGGAAACAGAACATTGCGGATCAAATTTTGTCCAAAACTTCGGCGAATAACATTGTTCTCTGTCCTCGTACAAGCTTCACCAAAATAAATTCTGTTACATCTGTCAATGAGACTGGCCATGGAGTTTCTTATCATTGTAGTTTCATTAATTGTACGTTTAATTGAATAAACACTTCATTTCGAATTATGTTTTCATATTTTCTCTACAAATAAATCACTTCTAGCTCAAGTGCTTAAAATGATTTACTTTCAACACCAGTGTCATAAAATGGCATTTTAGACACTGACAGCATGCGTCAAAAATTATACTTTTACTGACGTTTGTAGAAAAACTTGTGTCTGTAAACTGCGATATCGATCATTCTGCTGCATTTTCAGAACGGATCGCTCAGAGACACGTGCCTCCTCCCGTCTCCTTCTCCCGATGGAGACACAGGTGCAGCGCGCCCAACTTGGCATATTATTTCCAGAAAACGAACCGAACTGGATAAACCGAGTTGTGCGTCGTGCAAAATATCCAGGAGATTATTCGCCTGTATTATTTTAGTGTTTCTATGCGGCTCCGGCAGAATAAAACTTTCGGGAGAAATATCGCCCGGCTTTTGAGCACTTTGTTCGTTTCGAGGCCGTAAATTTTCTGGGGTTTTTAATATGCGTTCTGCGGCGGCCTGCAACAGGTTGGATAGTTAGATCTGTACAGGAAGGTTCTTGTGGTTTTGAGTCGAACGAAGTTATTTCACTCTTCATTGGAAAGAAAATAGGAAATGAAACTATTTCTAGAAGCTGATCATGATTCAACTGAATATTTCCCTCATATATAAATTGTCCCATTAGAGCAATGCAATTATCGAAAACTTACAGCGGTAATTGCATTGTATCAAGTCACCATAACAACACATTTGAAACCGTATCGCTAGACGCCAGTAAACAACACAAATAAATGTCAGATAGACTTCAAAAATAGAAAAACATTTTGCGTTTAGGTGAGTACTACATACAATCTATAGAGGAAAGTATAAATGAACAAAAAATAACATTTCCTTGATAATTTCTTTATTTGTGAAATATTCCAATGAATTACATTCGTGCATAAAAATGACCAGATAATTTTGCATTCATGCGTGATATCTCATACAAATTGCATTCGGTTATTTTGATATTTTGTAAAAAAGCCCTCGTCCTTCGGACTCGGGCATTCTCGCCAAAATATGAAAATGAACTTGCAATTTTTAGATATCACGCTTTCTTGCAAAATCATCGGTAATTTTTATGCACTCGTGCAATTATAACCGAATATTTCCCTCATATATAAAATGTCCCATAAGAGCAATGCAATTATCGAAAACTCAAGCGGTATTTGCATTGTAACAAGTCACCATAACAACACATTTGAAACCGTATCGCTAGACGTCAGTAAACGACACAAATAAATGTCAGATAGACTTCAAAAATAGAAAAACATTTCGCGTTTAGGTGAGTACTCCATACAATCTATAGAGGAAACTATAAATGAACAAAAAATAACATTTCCTTGAGAATTTCTTTATTCGTGAAATATTCCAATGAATTACATTCGGGCATCAAAATGACCAGATAATTTTGTATTCAAGCATGATATCTTATACAAATTGAATTCGGTTATTTTCATATTTTGTAAAAGAGCCCTCGTCCTTCGGCTCTGGCACTTTCGCCAAAATATGAAAATAAACTTGCAATTTTTAGATATCACGCTTTCTTGCAAATTTTTCGGTAATGTTTATGCACTCGTGCAATAATTATAATCGAAAATTTCACACCAACAGTTTTAGACCTATTGTTGTAACCTGCCTTATCGTGAAGGTTCACAATTGATTACAAAAATGTTGAATTATCGGTGGTGAAATGATAATCCAAAATCTCATGGACGCCGTTTATTCAAACTTGGAGTTAGTGTCGTTGACAAGAAAACGGGTTATTTGTACAATGTCGGTGGTCTGGAACTAACTGACTTACCTATCGCTATGCAGGATCGGATGCTCGCAGGCTCCTCAAGTGCCGTGGAAGTAAATTTGATATTTTAGATGTAGAGAAATTTCTCGAATACAATACAAATTTCAATGAGTAGACAAAAGTTATTCTATATTTGTTTCTACCTCGAATTCTGCTAGTAAGCTTCTGCTGAGTTGACTCGCATGAGCAAAGAACAATTATTAATTATAAAATTATAATATCTACTGGGTCACAGCAATATGAAATATATATTTTGTTTCGCGTTACCATTGCAATTATTGGCAACTCAGGCATTTCATCGGAGATTTTTTCCATCAACCCGAAAGAACTTTTTCAATGGATGAGCTTCCATATTTCAATGAAAGATACACACGTATCTATTAACAATAAAGCTATGTACAAATCTTCGATTCTTCTTTCATATTCAAGGCGTCACATTAATTTACTTTGAAACATGTGTTGCGCTTTTCTACGAACCGTGCGTCTACTGGAAATCGCATTATGAAATGTTATTTGATTATGAAAGACCATGATGGGACAATCACGAGCTGAGACAGCTTCGATCGATAATGGGGTTAGTGACTATGTTATCACCATGGTTACCATAGTTCACAACAGAAAATTACCCAATCAACAGCAAAACCACTGAGAATTCTTTTGGTCCCTATGGGATTGGTGTTTATTTTGTTTATATGGACATGGGTTGCCAATCAGAGCAAAGCAGTCGTTGTTATTGGTTCATATCAACACCTGTAACATAGTATGTCCAATTGGATTTGTACAATGATGTTATTGGAGGTTGGTAGCTCCATGGGGTCCAAGGACAAAAAGACGGCTGTATTCTTAGGAATGAAAAAGTATATTATACACCTAGACGGGAGTCTATATAATACCCGAGGTATATTTAATATTTTTCATTTACAACCATATATGTAATGCTGTCATTACTGACGTTACTGAAGGTTGGGAAGTGTCACATTACACACCTCTTCTTCCCGCCATCATTTCATTTCTTCTACACTTTATCTGTCATTTATTAACTTTATCTGACATTTATTTATATTGGTGACAATTGTATACTCCGTAGTCACGGTAACAATATAACTACTTGATTATTCTGAGAAAACCGTGTTCTTGGTAATTTGTCGTTAAATGTAATATTTTAGATATGTTCAGAACGAAACAGAGATATACTGATTATAATCGAAATATGATGGTTGTTAATAAAATAGTATACAAACCTCGGTGGGAAGTTTCATTCCTCTCGAGATCATAGCTAACCTCGACGCTTTGCGTCTCCATTGACTAACTGATCTCACGACAGGAATGAATCACTTCCCACCTCGATGTGTAATATACTATTTCCTTTACTAACACTGAAATATTAACATTTTATCGATTCCTATTTTGATTTTGAAGTAGTCTAGAATCCAAACTAAAACTAAAAAAAAAAAATAGATAATATATTAAATTTCCGCGTGTGTTTCTGATGACTGAACTATTTGGTATAGCAAAGGAGCAAGAAAAATAGACTTCAATGTGATTCTGATCTTCGAGTTTTGAGGAAAATTCCCTGGTAACGACGTGAGATGTCATATTCTACACTTTCTTGTGCGAGCTCGTTAGACCGGGATATACAGGGTGTTATTTGAGTACGTGGCTAAACTTGAAGGTGCGATTGTTTGAGTAATTCTAAGACGAAAAGTTCGTGAAAACATAGGTCCGGTAATGGTAATTCAAGACACAGGGTGTTAACATTTGTAAAAAAAATGTTATTTCCTGAATATCTCTATAATCCTTCAGCCGATATTCCTTAACTTTGACGGTGGTATTTATGGTTTTGAGGGACTGATTTGGCTATGACTGGATTGAAATTATCATGTCAAGTGGCGTCCCGGAAAAAAACCTAAACAAATACTTTTGACCAAATAAATGTCCTCCACTGATTTTTAGCAATTTTTATATGTTCGAATTGAGGTTCTGAAAGTACAATTTTTTCATCTCTATCTTTTTATTTGTATCTTTCTCTGTTTTTGATACAAAATAAAAAGCACTTAATTGTATGTCCTTACTGGCAAACCATCAACAACAGGGTTGTACTTGCATGGACATACAATAAAGAGCCTTTTATTAATGATCGAACAAATAACATAACACGAAATTTCATCTTTCAACTTTCTCATCGAATGCTTTCGATGAAACACGATGTTGAAATGAGACACTTTTTCAGCTGAACAGATTCATATCCATTCATTGAAAACTGTCGCCAGGTTTCAACGTCAAATCATTTCTCATCTTCAAATTCTTTATAATTTTTTATATCAACATCCTGTGAAAAACAATTCAAATTTTGTTGTTGCAAAGACATGCAATGAAGTGATTTTTATTTTCTTTCTCATAAACAGAGCAAGATACAAGAAAAAAGAAAGATATGAAGAAGTTTCAGTTTCGGTAGCTGAATTACAAAAAAATAAAAAGATTGCAAAAAAACAGTGCTGTACATTTTTTTTGGTCAAAATCTTCGGGGCGCCACTGGACATGATGATTTCCATCTGAATGGTAATGATTTGGACTTCCATTGTGTATATTATTAACTCTATTGAAACCTGTTGCTAAGAACGGAAGGATTAAAATACAAATCGAGTGAGAAAATCAAATCAAAATACAATTTTTGGTCAATAATGAAATTAAGGGTTGATTGATCAAAGAAAAATACTGTTGTTAGAAAAAATCGAGATATGGAATATGAGTCAAAAAAAAAAATTTTTTTCAAATAACGAAATAAATGAAATAATATTTTGAGAAGAAAATTGAGGTATCGAATGTGATTTACTAGTCAAAAAATAAAAAAAAAAAGAAATTGAATGAAATATTGTACGTGAGTACACTCAACTTGAAACTTGTTTTCAACATTTTTTCATAATATTTCATTTAATTTCATTATTTACATTTTTTGACTAGTATTTCACATTCGATACCTCGATTTTCTTTTTACAATATTATTTCATTTATTTCGTAATTGAAAAAAAAATATTTTTTTGACTCATATTTCATATTTGATATCTCAATTTTTTGTAACAACAGTATTCTTCTCCTATCAATCAATCCCTTATTTTATTGTTGACAAAAAAATTTAATTTTCATTTGATTTTCTCACTTGATTTGTATTTCAATTTTTCCGTTCTTAGCAAAAGCTTTCAATAGAGTTAATAATATAGACAATGGAAATCCGAACCAGTACCATTCAGCAAGGAACATTGTCAACCACTTTCAAGCAAAGATTTTCATCTGGTTATGGTCCAATGAGCCCCTCAATGACAAATCGTAAAAAAATCGGATGAGGGATTATTGATATATTTGGGAAAGAGCGATGTTTTTCAAATCCTTTGGCCAGAAGCTTGAATAACACTTTGCCTAACTCCCTAATATTTTTCAACTATACTTGATAAGTATTAGTTCACAATCGGTCCAATTTTCTCTGTCGAAAAAGTTCCATTCAGAGCAAAACCTGTGCTCTTGCTTCATTCCCTTCAAAAACCAACCACCGTCCGAACCGCCAAACCCGATTATCAAGTAGTCGCCTGCAACAAAAACAATCGCCGTCGCTACCCTAATTTAATTTCCAGGGCCTCCTCGAAATTTGGTGTCGATATTGGAAAATCGAAAAATAAAGTACGTCGTACGCGTCGGTGGGGAGGTGGGAGGGGGGAGGGGGGAAATATATGTGGATGCGGGAGTGTAACTTCACCCTGGAGCCCCTAATCGGCCTCATTTTTAACTCGGAGCCCGCTCCCTCTTATCCTCTTTATAAACTCCGGATACGCTACCTGCCAGGTCCGGGCCCGCAGAAGGGATCTGTTTCGCTTTATGGGGCGGCTTTTGTGGAGACGTACCAGGTGCGACATAAATTTTTGGAGAAAATTATAAAATGGGGTAACATCAACTTTGTGAAATTTGATGCTAGGAAAAAACAGACATGTCTAAGTACTGTTTGAAAGTTATTATTTTGTGGTGGATCAATATTTGTTCCGTAGTTTTCTGAGTTTGTAATCTACCACAATCTGAAAAAGTAGGAATTAATATCGGAATCTATACCAGTGTAGAAGGGCAGATTTTCAATCTACCCCGAAAAGTTGCTGAGTCTATTGAAAAACAGTTGTTTCTGGATAGAACAAGTCCAATTATTCAGCAACTTCCCGTATAACTCAAATTTTGCCTATCAAAAAAATAATAGAAACTAATATATATAAGGAAATAATCATCGTTGACTTTTCGTTCTCGAAACTTATTCGCAAATTCCTGCTCAAATGCAAATTTCTCTTGTAGGCAATCTCCGTAATTGACATATGTCAAATATTTCAAATTTGGCATATCATTTTGTCTTTCAGGAGGGGCAGCCATCCGCGATCCAAATCAAGCGAACTCATAGATATGCATTCTTCACCAGGCAGCATGATGAAAGCGGATTCCTTTAATTTTCGTTTCCTGCCATTGCTCTTTCGTCATAATTTCAGTGTCGTTCTATTCTACTGTGTGATCTCCATCGGCAGTAAGAATGTGTTCTGATAATTCTGATTGAAGATCTGCCCTTCTTCACTTGTATAGATTTCAATATTAATTCTTATTTTTTCAGATTGTGGTAGGTTACAAACCCAAGAAACTACGGAACAAACAGACATGTTTCTTCTCAAAGAATGTCGTTCTGTCTTTATCTAATACTAGCCGACCCGTGCCCATTTCATTAAGGGTTAATTATGTTTGCAATATGATTATATTATGTAGTTAGTACAAAGTTTTATCAGGTTCATCATATCTCTGCCTTCTGGCGCACTCGAGAGAGCCTTTGAAAGAAGTCAAAAATGTTATAAACCCCTTTTTTCACCCCATTAGACAATGAATTTCAATAAAATACGAAACACGTCTTCCATTAATTCTGTTAGAATATGTTGCTGCAGAATTATTAGATTGGACCTAGGAGTCATGTTGTCCCATACAAACTTTGCGCCCGGCTTTCAACCCCTGACGAGTGGAATTCCGAAAAACTGGTTCTTACCGGATATCTACGTCATATACAGAACAGATCCTCAAAGTTTCAGGTCTCTACGATCATGGTTTCAGGTTGTACGTTGATCCGTCAGTCAGTTATTCAGGGCAAAGCATTTTATATGTATAGATTAACAAAAACACCTTTGTATTGAATCACATATAAAAGCTAGCTATATAGTAGCGCTGACTTTTTTGTTGAACTGATAGAGACCAAACTTTCTAATGAACGTTATATTCGTCTATACTGAACCGTTTAGTCAGCGTACGCCGTTAAAGTATCAAATCTCGTCCATTTTTCTCCGACTTGATTTACATTAACTATCATTTCTCACTGAATTTTTCATTCAATCATATTAAAATATAACCTTTATCACTCCTGAATAGTGTAGCTTTCTTTTAGTGAAAGAATGTTTATGATTGGTTCAGTATTTCTGAAGATCACCTCTTCCAACAAACATACAACCGAAGGCAGAAACGGACCTCTTAATAAAATAAGTATAGATATGGATACAGATTATTATAGACTTAGAGTATAGATTCAGATGTCAGGAGTCACTATTCCTACATAGTCAAGTATCTCGATGCTAGGAATCCCGATCAGTAATGATCTCTCATGGAAAAACCATGAGAGATCATTCCCAGAAGCTTTGATTTCTATTTCAAGCAAAGAAATATTTCACTCCTCTCCAGCTTACAAGATCTACAAGGCACAGATACGGCCTGTCTTGAAGTAGGTATAGTTCACATATATTGGGCTGGGTACCAGAATATTCATTGAAACATGTTGGTTCTGTCCAGAGAAAGACGATCCGTCTTGCTGGTGATTCTTTGCTCATGGACATTCTTAATTGTTGTGAGCTAGGAGATATGTCGAACCTATCTTGCTCAGAGATTTTTTAAATATAACAGCTGAACTTTAAAACTGCTCACCAAACGAGGTTTTTGCTTGAGTCTTGAAAATTTACAAAATTCAAACATTTAAAGTTTATGTCAATTCGTATTTCCTGTCTAAGATGGTTATTTACTGGTGCTTTCAGTGTTGCGATATTGTTTCAGACGAACCTGTAGACAGGGTGTAGTTGTTCAAAATTACGTCTTAAGGGTGCGCTTGTGGTTCAAATTCCTAAAAATTTTCGAGATCACTCGATCCATGGAACACGTTGTTGCCAATACAGATTGGTTAGAACAGAGAATAGAACGCGAGATCAATCTGAGGCTGATGAAAACAAACTTCATCTTCAATGACCTACCATCATAAAAGAAACACAAAAGAAGTTTGCTGGCAACAACATTCTAGAGTGTGCACGCGTTCTGAATATTCTATTATTGCAGTGATATATGTTCTAGATATTTTGATTTCAACCCAGAAGATCATAAATTTTTTTAACGATTTCACTCACCAGAAAAAATGGCATTTTCTCACTTCACATATCCATAAAATTTGATCACAATTCTCACTCCTATTCGCTCACACGCATTAACGTGAATAATATTTGGCTGAATTGTGATATTACTTTCAAACCTAGCTTTTGAATTGAGATCACAATATTATATTGCTCAAATGAAGATATCAACAATCAACTGATTTTTTCAGCGCATAGACCAGAATTCGCCACGACATAGCCACTTGGCAACACAAGACGTGCACATGACTGTCATCTCAACTGCTAGAGTGACGATACCTGGTGAATTTTTTGAGTTATAACTTCGGTCTACGTAATCAATTCTTGATCAAGTAGGCCAGATCGGTCGTCTGATTTGCTGACAATCTTTTATATGGAGTGAAAACACCAATATATAGCCACCTTACTCCTGTCCTCTGACAAGCGGTGTTCTTTGAACATTACAGGGATTTCGTTCTGTATGGATCTGATTATAAAAACTTACTATTTCAACGATGGGAAAGCCAGAATTACTTCTGACTTTTATACAACCCCGTATAGATATTTATTGAACACGAGATATATGTTCTGCGATATTTGTTTTTTAGTTTTGCAGGTAAGCCATAATTCTTATACTGCCTATAATAAAACAGAGAGACCATTTCACGGACTTGGACTGGCAATAAAATTCCCGATGCCAGAAAGTTTCGAGTGGGAACCGCCGGCAGGAAAGGAAGGGTAATGGAATGCTGAGAAAATTTAAAATACTCATTTCAGCAGATGGATCAGTTAGCTAACTTGAATTATTTGTATGAGTTTTGTGAGAAATAGTATGTAGAGTACTGTTTGAACGTCGTTATTTTGCGGTGGATCATATTTGTTCCGTAGTTTTCTTGGTTTGTAACCTACCACAACCTAAACAGTAAGAATTGATATTGGAATTTATACAAGTGGAGAAGGGCAGATTTTCAATCTAGCCCGAAAAGTTGCTGCGTCTATTGAAAACAGTTCTTTCTGGATACAATAAGTCCATTAAGCCTGAAATTTTGTAAATCTGAAGCCAAATCTATCTGTCAATACCCATGGTGCGATATAATTTCACTCCTTTTTTTTGGTGTTCGCTCGCTTCAGCCCTATCTGGAAAAATTGTATTATGCTTTTTTATTTTGTTATCTTACTGACTCTATCGATTTTAATGAATGTTGAACCATGTATTCAACCCACCCTGTAATTGGTTTACACTGTTTTGGAGTATAATGAATAAATAAATATTGGAAAAAATCCGGAAATATAATTTTATCTTGACATTTTCATTTCATGAATGTGCTCATAAACTCATGAATACACGTTTATATAATTGGTAACTGGGCAATAAAAACAGAATGACAAACTAGTTAACATAAAAGTTCAACATACAATTTTTCATTTCACTTCTCTCATATTTGTTTACGTTTCTTATTGCAAGGTAGACAAATTGATCTGAAATTCCCTTATAGTACCGATAACGATACGTCAATATAAGGATCAAACGAAAGGGCTTCACAAGAAGAATAGAGCTCACTTTGAAGAATAATCCCAATATGGCCACCAACAATATGCCAGGTTAAACATTTTTTCACAACTCCCTCAATATGGGTATCAAATGAAAGGGCTTGACTAGTAGAATATTGGTACACTATGATAAAAATTTGCAAATCCTATATGACTGCCAGCAAAATGGCGGATGAAGTACTCATTTTCTGAAAACCCTCAAATATGGGTATCAAAAATGAAGTGGGTAGAATTAGAAGTGTTAGGTAACAAAATTAAGAACAGGAAACTTGAAAATGAATTAGGCATAGAGAATTATGTTGAGCCGTTTCATTGGTGATAATCTTGAAAATAAATTGGGTGAGGATATGTAATAAATAAATTGAGTATTAAAAGAAATTAAGTTGAAAATAAAGATAAAAATGATATGGATAATCTACTAAGAGCTAGAAAATAGTCCGGTAGATCCTAGGTACCAATCACCACCAGAAATAGTTCCGTATAAATGGAAAACGTTCAATTAGTCAGCAACTTTTCGTATATCTTAAATTCGCCCATCAGAAAATACAAGAACTAGTAATCTGGCCTTTTACACTGTATGAATTCAATATTAATTTCTATTTTTCAGAATGTGGTAGGATGAGAACCCAAAAAAGCTTGTAGAAACAGTTGTCAGTATTGCAACAATGAATACATCGGCCATAGCAGACGAGCTAACAAAACTCGTTTGAAAGAACATTTTGTAGACATGAGATACGGAAGGGTTGGAGAGTCCAGTGTCGCCCAATATACTCTGGACGATGACCACAGAATTGGCGAAAGCAATTTGAAACTGATTGAGCGTGTGCATGACGCAAGGCTACTTGATGCATTCGAGACTAAAAATGGCAGAATGTAAAAATAGCATGAATAATGACGAAGGGTATTTCCTTTTTAGTCGGCTTTTAAGTTTGTCGTTGAGAAATAAATAAAAACAATCAACAGTAATAGACGGAATGTATATCAATGACCTGGCTGATATTTCTATAGAACGTAAATTCACAATCTTTGCAGATGACACATCTATACTCTGGCATAATAATAATGTTGATTCACTGAAAATAAACATTGAAAATGACTTGGAAAAAGTGAAACAATGGTGTGGTGCAAATTTGTTGTTTTTAATATATCGAAAACAAATATAATTTCCTTCAAACGCAATTCTAGATCAGGGAAAATTTCTTGATGAGCAACTCATTGACTATAAACGAGAGAATAAGTTAATTTAGGAGTATAATTGACAACATTTTTGAACTCTGGGTCACATCTCAGCAAACTAGTGTAACAAACTATCCTTAGGCTGCTTTGCCATAAGACCATATCCAACTCAGTTGGCTACCATGCGGCAAGGAATGCCTACGAATCGCCCTATGTCGAATCACACCTGACGTATATGGAATTTGCTTCTGAGGGGTAAGTTCCCAAACATCTATAAATTCTTTCTATCGTCCTTCAAAAAAGAGTTGTGAGATCTCTGTTCAAAGCCAGAGTTCTTGGTTCCTGTAGACCCCTCTTCATTGGGGATTTAATTTTATTCCAGAGTTGACCTTATCAGTATTAGAGAAAATATACCTAATATATAGAAGCATACGTGCTGGGTAATCGCACGTTAAAAGGTAAGGCCTCGTTGATCCATTGCTCGTACAAGTTTCGACTTCTGAGGGTTGACGTTCGTCAGCTGGTTAACGAAAACGAACGCAACATTTCATAAAGGGAAAGATTATTTCATTTTCCACCCCCTCTTATTCGTAACACTTTTACACTTGTATGAAATCGGAATATTAATTTCTGTTCATTGTGGTAGATTAAAAATCCAAAAAAGCTAGTAGAAACAATATCGCAACAATGAATACATTAGCCATAGCAGACGAGCTAAGAAAACTCGTTTCAAAGAACATTTTTTAGACATGAGATACGGAAGTGATGAAACGTCTAGGGTCGCCCAATATACTCTGGACGATGACCAAAGAATTGGCGAAAGCAATTTGAAGCTGATTGAGCATGTACATGACACAAGGCCACTTGATGCATTCGAGAGTCTAGAAATGGCAAAATGTAAAAAATAGCATGAATAACGGCGAAGGGTCTTTCTTTTTCAGTCGGCTTTTCAGTTTGTCAATGAGAAATAAATGAAAATAATCAATAGCAATAGACGAAATCCATATCGGCGAAACAAATTGCACGTAGTTTTTGCACAGCCTCAGATGGTGAATTGTATGAAAAGCTCACACTAGTCTTTTTATTCAGTTCTAACCTTGTTAGCATAATGAGTGTCGATTGTATGTATTATCAGTTTGTATTTAGGGTTATTGATTTATACAAAAAGTTTCATTATTCAGAAAACAAAACAAAATTGTCAGGCGCGTGAATTTACAATCGAGTCAATGGTTATATCATCATAAGGATGTTTTACATACACCATTTACCATTAATTGATCGTCAAAATTACCGTGATCGTCGGTGCACAGGACATCCTAGAAAGACCTGGACCGAATCTATTTTTTAGAGTTAAACCAGATATTCATTTGAGAAAGTAGCACAAACGAGACAAATTTATGCCTATTTTCCTGCAATTTGGTGATACCAACGATTTGGCGATAATTTTCGTCCATCTTCAGGGCTACAATGATCGAAATAATTATCGCCGTAACGAGTTTTCACTAAATCCAAAAAACTTAGCACTACTCTGTTTTTGTCCATTTGCCGGCGAATAACCTTCAACTGTTGAAATTTGGACGCAAAAGAAACTGAATAATTATTTTTCGACCTTCCAGTAAATTATTCACATTATTATAATCTTCATTTTCAATGAAACCATTCAACTGTTTTCATCGTATATCGATTTGAAAGGGGAAAAGCCAGAAAGAGTTCATCTAAACTCCATTCTATCCACAAAAATAATCACATTGCTGATTATTTCCATTCTTTACCAGACTTGTATTGTGAAAAAAGGGAGAAGGAAGAATCAATTCCACTCATTACGGAACGACTCTTATGATACGTAGTGGAAATGAAATTCTTCCATAATTACTATGGAGTCCTGGCTATACAACCGTAGAAAAATATTGCGAGGACTTTAATATCTCCCGGATCGCATCGCTGAGTTTTCAGCGTTTATGGAAAACAATGGATTAAAAATGTAGGCAAAAAATTTATGAAACTATGTAATGTATAACTCATCCTGGAACAAAGAATGTGTGGATGTGAGCATTCACGGCTCTTAGCCATAGGCGGCTCGTCAGAAGGGGTTGTTACGAATAAAAAAAAAGAACCGGTTATAGCATTGTTTATTTGTTCGTGTAGAGTAATGGGATAGTCAAATGATGACTAATTCGAAGCGTTTTTGTTGCACCATCTTCACTATATTGATTGAATATTTTCCTCATACTTGGGAATGTACAACAAAGTGTGTTAAAATATTGTATTTTGAATTATTATGGCTTAAAAACACTTGACATAGTCAGTGGGCATACTTGAAGACTGGCGTTAAATCAAATCTTCTTTCGAACAATCTGTTCAGGCCAGTCTCAAATTACCTACACAGTAGGTTTCGCTGCACCCGTCAGAAAACAACTACTCCCCTGGCTAATACCACGAAGGGCATTGAATTATATCCACACACAGGTCTTCACAGCGGTAATCCTGCATTTGCTTTCGTCGATACAAATCAAGGAATTGTCAATTATAACAACACATTTGAAACCGGTATCGCTATTTGCACTCGTCAGTCAAGCAGTGTCAACACAAATAAATGTCAGATAGACTTCCCATAATTAAAAATCGAACTCCTACACGAGTATCAAGCCCCGGCCAAAGCTGATCGAACAACGAAGTTGTTACGCCATCTACCAATGGACGAGGTATTCCAAAAGCAAACCGAATTTGCCCATTCCTCTGCGAGGAAAATGTAAAAACACTTGACAATCAGTGGGCATACTTGAAGACTGGCGTTAAATCAAATCTTCTTTCGAACAATCTTCAGGCCAGCTCAAATACTACACAGTAGTCGGGCACCCGTCAAAAACAACTACTCTGGCAAACCACAAGGGCATTAATTATATCCGACAGTGCAGTGCATTTCTTCACAGAAGTAAATCCTGCATTTGCTTTCGTCGATACAAATGAAGGAATTGATTTTCAATTATAGGGACGGACACACTTGCAGACGGTTGGCTACCACTCGTCAGTGCAAGCAGTGTCATCATCAAATAAAGTGATATTTCCCAATTAAAAATCGAACTCCACACGAGTATCAAGCCCCGGCCAAAGCTGATGCGAACAACGAAGTTGTTCCCCCATCTCCCAAGGACGAGGATTCCAAACAACCCGACCCCCCCCCGAGAACGGGGCCAACGAAGAACAACTACAAACCACCGCACCACAAACCCCCCGCAGAAGAATATGCCCACTGACTATGTAAGTGTTTTTACATTTTCCTCGCAGAGGAATGGGCAAATTCGGTTTGTTTTGGAATACCTCGTCCATTGGTAGATGGCGTAAAACTTGTTGTTCGCATCAGCTTTGGCCGGGGCTTGATACTCGTGTAGGAGTTCGATTTTTAATTATGGGAAATCATCGACTTTATGTTGATGATGACACTGCCTTGCACTGACGAGTGGCCAAATAGCCCGAAACCGGTCTGCAAGTGTGTCCGTCCCTATAATTGAAAATCAATTCCTTCATTTGTATCGACGAAAGCAAATGCAGGATTTACTTCTGTGAAGAAACCTGCACTGGCACCTGGTCGGATATAATTCAATGCCCTTCGTGGTATTAGCCAGGGGAGTAGTTGTTTTCTGACGGGTGCCAGCCGAAACCTACTGTGTAGGTAATTTGAGACTGGCCTGAACAGATTGTTCGAAAGAAGATTTTATTTAACGCAGTCTTAAGTATGCCCACTGACTATGTCAAGTGTTTTTACATTTTCCTCGAAGGTAGAAATGGGCAAATATCGGTTTGAGCTTTTGGAATACCTCGATTGGTAGATAGCGTAACAACTTCTGTTAAAAAATTTCGCGTGTTGGTGAGTGCTCCATACAATCTATAGAGGCCCACATATATTTTTTACAAATTGCAGAACTTTGAATAGAAGCTAATTTGTGTCGAAATATTAGCTTGATAAAAATGCACCTCAGCATTAAATTACTCTTTCGAGTGTGAGGCACGGTTGAAGGCGTGTAACCGAGAGGATTTACTCGAAAAATCCCCCGAAGCTCTCTATAACAACTATCACTTGTGTGAATTTCACTTTGAGAAAAAATGTTCTAGAATTTTCGACATATTAAAGTATCAAATATGAATTTGGAAAAAGCAAAACTGATAAATCGAAAATAAAATAATTAACATTTGAATTCATTTATAGTTTTTATTACATTGTTGAAGTCTGAATATATCTATTGTACATATTTGAAACTGCTGCAAATTAAACATCCTCTTGAAAGCTCTTCATTTCCTGGTCATCGAATATACATTTTCAAACAAACATGGACTGGAAAGAAGCATCAGAAAAGTGAAATAGCTATTGTAAGTACTTCAGAATTTCAGATAATTCAAATTCATTTCAAACGTGATCCTAGACAAAATATTAATTTTATGATGTATAATAACATTCTGATTCGATACTTTGTGTCCCGCACATTCAAAACTACCGCCAGAAAATGATATTACACACCCCGAGCACAGAATGGAGGTCATAGAAATTTGACCCTCGAGAACAAAGGATTGGCATTCAAGTGTCTCCACTGTATGGCTATGGTATACTGGGGTTAAGCATTGAAGTGGGTGCATATTTCTATATGTCAGTTTGACTGATAATTGACATAAAGCTAATGGAGCTGCGAAATGATGTTGACAATAGAATTTTAGAGAGATTAAAGTTTAAGCTATAATATAATCATCAGAATATGAATGATATGCAGGACTCTTCAACTCGAACTTTTTTTTTCGACTTGATTGCCCTTTTTTGGCAATATGTTATATACATATATCAAGAAAATGTACGATTCAAGCTGCGATCTCCGTAATACGAACTCCATGATACCAACTATCTGTTATATCTATCCCTCCAAATTATATTTCGGTTTTGTTAACTATCAATTTTATTTTTGATAATAATGGTTTCATTAGAAAAATTCACCTTCGAGTGATGAAAACCCAAAGATACCTCCATAATATTGGTGGTTGACTACTTAGGTATCATATAAAAAAACTTTGTTCAAAACTTTCTAGCATAAATTATCTCCTAAGAAAAATCTCCTTTTTTGCATCTATGGACATAGTCAGGCAGGCTTACATGGGTCTGTTCCAGAGCCAAATTTTGGCCAAAATATGGGGAAATTCCTCGGACTGGCGTGCAGTGTTTGAACAGCAAAAAACAGCTGTTAGAATAATGGCAAACTTGGGAAATCGTGACTCTTGTAGAGACTTCTTTAGAAATCTTAGAATAATGACCTTACCAGCTCTGTACATTAATCAATGCCTGTTGTATATTAAGAATGACTATATGAATTATGTTACACACGAAAATGTTCACTCATATAATACAAGAAATCAAAATCTCATAGTTCCTCCCCAACATAGATAAACATTTACCCACAAAAACTTTGTTACAATGGCAATCCGACTGTATAATCATCTTCCTAATAACGTAAAGTGTCAGACTGTTAATCGATTCCGTATTGTTACCAGGGAAATTCTTCTATCTTTATGTCCTTATAGCTATCGAAGATTGTTCTTTGATCAGCTACCCCTCGATATGTCAATATTATGTACCTTACATCGTTTTAATAGGCCCATCTCGGATCATGTGTATTTTAACTTAATCATTGCATTTTAACTTGGTGTTAGTGTAAAACTTGGTGCAGTATTTTGTATGTAATTTTAAAGAAATTGTACTTAATGTAATTTAGTGTGTAAGTCTTCTTACTTGGCAATTTGGCCTATCTGACGATGCTAAAACTACTTTGTTACTAAGCAAATAAAGCAATTATCTATCTATCTATCATCGATATTCCCCTTCGTATCAGTATCAAAAGATACAGCTTTTCGAGAGTAAAAATATTGTGCATACAAATGAATTTGAAAGAAATAGACTTTCGACCTTTCTTCACGTGTACTCTTCATATAGTTTGGAATGTTAGTGAGTTGATACCTCAATCCCCAATGGTATGCCTCTGCTCGCAGGTACTATAAAATATAAGCAGTAATAACCGGCATTAATGAGAATGCGCCCTCCATTTCAGGCCAGTAAATCTGTTCTGAATTAGCTGGAATTGTTCTGGGTGAGTTTTTCCTGTTCGGGAACCATCTAATAAAAGTCGACGTACACAAAAAGAGTCCAATTACACTCAGAACGGGGAGTTTCTCAATCCCCGCTAAACAATAGACGTTTCTTGCCTTGCCGTTAATGCATTTTCTGTATCTGAGTGGTCATATCAAAGATGGAGCGGAATATATTCGGGGAGGACGTTTTGCATTACTTTCAAGAGGCGAGTTCTTTGTTTCGATTTCCATATGGACCATTATCTTGCGCCGACATGACAGTCCATTAGAAGCCGAGCTCGGAATGACGGGCTTTCTTTTGATATTTCAATTCGTCGGGATGGAAATTTGGTACGGAGAAATGAGATCCTGAAACAAAGATATCTCGGGTTTCTCAGAATCAGTTGCCGAGCTGAATAAAGAAATGAAAGTTCTATGTCAGGACCAACACATTTAATCACATTGCATGAAGCGATGAAGCGGGATTTTACATTTATGGCCCTGTCAATCGATATGGAATTGTTATTCTCATTTTCCCAGAAGAACATGAGAACGAGTAAGGGGACTAAGAGGTCTTCTCTTCTTGGTGTAGTAGGAGTTTGAGTCTTTGGTCGTCATCCAGCAGATAGCTTGTTGCCTTAGAGGTTTACACCAGCTGCACAGATTCAGATTTTTGTTCAATAAGGAACAGATTTCGAAATGTTTTGTGTTAGCAAGTCCAGTCGAGTGTCTCTGATGATACATATGGCGGTTCGAAACAGCTGTGTGGCATTCTATTTGTAAATGCAATTATTTCAAACTGATTCAGGTGGAAGGAATTATATTTGCTAAGATTGGAATTTGGTGTATTTATTTATTTATTTATTTATTTCATTTATTTATTTATTTATTTATTCAGATTTGGTCTACATACAGGTATAAACCCAAAACAGTATCCACTGATACATACACATATCTCCAGTTTACAGAAACAAAGAAAAACAACTGAAATTATAGATAATCTTAAAATACATTACAAGTAGCGATTACATATGAAAAATTTGTTTAATGTTCCTTTTGAAGTGAGACAAAGACATACATAAAATATCGAAATCCGAGCAGTATTTATTGAAGCTATTGCTAAGCCTAGGAATGGGGGCATTTTGACCCAAATTGGTATGTTTAAAGCTTACATTGAGGAGTTGCCTATTTCTGGTATTTTTAGATGGTACATGGGAAGATACTAAGTATAGTAGTTCTGGAGCATCGCAGTAATTCCTAAGGATTTTAAACATAAAGACCAAGTCTGAGATAATTCTTCTTTTTTCTAACAGTAAAATGTTGAATGTTAACCTAGCTGAACGTAAATTGTCAACGTTATATACACCATTCACTCTGAAGTTCAGAAATCTAATGGATTTATTTTGGATTCTCTCGAGTCTAACCTTATAGAGGTTATAGCCAGGACTCCAGATGACGCTAGCAAAACTCAGTCTACTATATAAATCTAATGGATTTATTTTGGATTCTCTCGAGTCTAACCTTATAGAGGTTATAGCCAGGACTCCAGATGACGCTAGCAAAACTCAGTCTACTATATACATAAGCAAAATTCAATGATTTGATAGCTTCTTGTTTGTTGGAAGTTTTTCAAATCCTACTAGTAAATCCTAACATCCTGTTACATTTGTTTATGGTATATTCGCAATGTTAATTGAAACTCAATCTATTGTCGAAGATGACTCCTAAATCGTTATTATGGTAATATGGTTGACCTTGTCCAGATTTTGCCCTAGTAAATTGTAGTCAAACTACTAGAAGAAGAAACTTTCAACAGAGATCAATTATTACACGCAGCAAAATTGTAATATAATAAAATGATGGAAACAAACGAAAAACAAATCGAAGAAGTATTAGAGAGAGAAGTGATAAAATTGAATTGGCGAGTGAGGAGAGATATTTTTTTATATGCAGATTCATACGAAAGGAAAGCCCTGTAATGTTGAAAGAACACCCTGTGAATCAAGGGACAGGAGATATGAATTAACATTCACTTTGAATTCTTGAAGTTTGTAAGCCTCAGGAAAAACCTCTTTCGGCAAGGAGTTCCAAAGCTAAGCAGTTCTATTAAAAAAATTCCTGAGCAAAAGAAGTTCGACAGGTGTCCAAATTCACAACAAAGGGGTGAGAATTCTGTACTCGTCGAGTCATCCGTGTAGATATTGCCAAGGGTGGAACGATTGATAAACATTCAGGAGAGCACCGACCATGAAAATATCTATAGAAGAGAGACAAGTCTCCGAACCTTCTACGATGTTCCAATGAAGTGAGCGAGTCTGTGAGCGAAGAATCACCAACAGGTCGAATTGCCTTTTTCTGAATATAATCGAGAATTCTCAATTAATGTTTTGGTGCCGAACTCCACACATGAGAACTACATATTCCAAGACAGGTCGTATCTCAGCATTGTAGATCATTAGAAGCTGACGAGAAGTAAAGTACTTCTTCGCACTAAACATAAATCTAAGCCTCTGGGAAGCACCTTCGGCGATCGATCTCACATGGTTTTCCCATGAAAGATTATCACTGATCGTAATTTCTAGCATGGAGATACTTTACTCTGTAGGAATAGTTACTCCTAACATCTGGATACTAGAGGATGATAGATCGGCTGTCCTTGAGAAGAGACATGCCAGGGTTTTCCTAGCACTGAATTCCACCAAGTTCATGTTACCCCATTCTATTATTTTTACCAAGTCGTCGTTAATTTTATTGACGTGAATGTTTCTTTGAATTTTTGTTTCTCGAGCTGGGGACTCTGGAAGAGAAACTAGTATGAAGAGTACTGTCGTCTGCAAAACTATGTACTGAACAAGATGTTTTCTCGAGCATATCGTTGATATGAAGCAGAAACAAAGTGGGCGCCAGAACTGGACCCTGTGGAATACCTGCATGTATTTGGAGATTATCAAATGATACTCCATCAACAACCCCATACAGAGACCTATTAGACAAGAAACTTCAACAAAGCACACAACTGAGGAGGCAAACCGTAAGATGGCATTTCAGAAAGGAGACCCTGATGCCAAAATCTATCGAACGTTTTTGAAATATCGAGTGTAACAGCTATCATTTCACGGAATTTTTTTCATTGAGTGGTTCATCGTTGATGGCGATGAATATAAGTACAATAAATTAGAGATGAAATTTATACTCAACTGAGAGTGGAAATTTGGAGAAATATTAACGAAATAAGAGAAAATAATGAAATCAACCCGTTATGGAGCTAAAAATGATAATAATCAGACGAATTGAAGAAATAACACATTCTTGCCAGAACAAAAATTGATTGATGAGTTCCATTTTTTTTAAAAACACTTTCTGGACACAATCACCACACAATCGACTAGAACCAATAACTCACAGATGAGAGAATAGTATTATGTTGAAACCATCAAGCTCTTCACATTTCAACAGGCATAACATATCACAGTCGCGCTTAGTAAAACCTCAGTAACTTGCATGTTCAGGAGGAATGGCGTAACTGTGTGTGTCTCCTAAGCAACGTATGGATGTTGTATTTTTGTTAAGCATCAGTCGATATTTTTGTTACGGCAATATTGTGTCTTTATTATGACTATTCGGTGCTATATACGGCATTTTTGCTTAACAGGATCGATGAACAAATATATTTTTTGCTGGCTAATACCAATATCTCATTTTTAATTTTTTTTTGTACAGTAGCGTTTTGCCTCGACAAGGCACTATAGAAAGCTAACCCTAGTCTTGAGATAAAACATCAATTTTCTTGTCCCAAAGACGAGTCGAGTAGCTTGGTCTTGAGATAATTGATCTCTACAAAAAAATCCAAAGGTTTCCACACTCATACAGCTGTTCCCTTCAAAAAATATCCTTCCGCATCCCCAGCCTTCATCCAATCCGGAGAATGTCCTTCACTCTGGCGCTGAAAACCACAAAACATGACATATTTACGAGCGCCCGCTGATCCTCGAGAATTCAATCAGATAGGAAATCCTCGGAAAACAATAAAACAGGAGTGAAAGTCGCGCCGGCGAGAGCCGGGCAAAGGAAAGGTGGCAGTTTACGAGGACGACACACCTCGGGAAATTACGGACAGGATCAGGATTTTACGGTGCTCATTCGCCGAAGGAAATACATACGCGGTTATTACTTTGGTGTTTTGATCCAGTCGTGGTGGGGTGGATTCTTCCGTGGATGATGCCGGTGGGAGGTCTGGTGCGGGTCCTGGCCATCTCTGTGGGGAATTGGGTGTAATTTGGGTTTTTTGAAGGGTCATTGAGACAGAGAAATCTTGTCTTGTCTTGTCTGCCGGGCGGCAGAGACATTTTTCAGACCGATTTGGTAATACTTTGGTCACACTGAGCACCTGAACTCCAAAAAAATGGTGGAATTGACATAATTTGGTTTCCTCTCCAAAAAATCCAAATATAATTTTCGGCTATGATTGCACGAGTGCATAAAAATCACCGATTATTTATTATTTCTAAAAATTGCAAGTTTATTTTCATATTTTGGCGAAAGTGCCCGAGTCCGAAGGACGTGGGCTCTTTTACAAAATATGAAAATAACCGAATGCAATTTGTATAAGATATCATGCCTGAATGCAGAATTATCTGGTCATTTTTATGCACGAATGTAATTCATTGGAATATTTCACGAATAAAGAAATTCTCAAGGAAATGTTATTTTTTGTTCATTTATACTTTCCTCTATAGATTGTATGGAGTACTCACCTGAACGCGGAATGTTTTTCTTTTTTTGAAGTCTATCTGACATTTATTTGTATTGTTTACTGACGTCTAGCGATACGGTTTCAAATGTGTTGTTATGGTGACTTGATACAATGCAATTACCGCTGTAGGTTTTCGATAATTGCATTGCTCTTATGGGACATTTTATATATGAGGAAAATATTCGAAGATACAGGTCCATTTAGTTTTGAAACTTCACCATTTTTCACATCAAATTTATGTGGTTTGTAACACATAAAATTCGACTTTCTTCTGGCCATAACACTACACACGCCATTATTCACTTGTTTGCATCATTCTCAAGCGGAAAAAATATTGTTTCAAAAAAATCCCATTTTTCAAATCGTCAATATCAGAATGTCCAAAAAAACAATGATGGTCAGAAAATTTCAAATAAATTAGTAACGAAAACCGTTTGAATGTCAAATATTCTAAATGAACAATTAGTTCAGGCCAGCCTCAACTCACCTACACTGTAGGTTGACGGACTAACACCTATCAGAAAACAACTACTCCCCTGGCTAATATCACGAAGGGCATTGAAATACATCCAATAATTGGAAATTAATTCTAGCAGTAGCAGTTGTATTGCGAAGAGCATATGCAGGAATTTCTTCTGTGAACAATCCTGCGTTAACACCTGTTGGATGTAATTCAATGTCCTTAGTGGTATTAGCCAGGGAAGTAGTTGTTTTCTGATAGATGTTAGTTCGTCAACCTACAGTGTAGGTGAGTTGAGGCTGGCCTGAACAAATTGTTCATTTAGAATATTTGATTTAAAGCCAGTCTTCAAGCATACCCATGAATAGTCTGTAATTTTTTTGAATGTCATTATTTTGTGGTGGGTGGTTTCTTTTCTTTAGTATTTTCAGGATCTGAACCTACCACATTCTTAAAAAATAAGAATTCATATCGGAATCTATAAAACAGTATTTTTTCGATAGTTAAATTTGAGATATACGAAAAGTTGCTGACTAATTGGACTTGTTCTATCCAGAAATAACCGTTTTTCAATAGACGCAGCAACTTTTCACTTGTATAGATTCCAATATCAATTCTTATTGCTTCAGATTGTGGTAGGCTTAGAACCCAAAAAAACTAGAAGAAAAAAACCAATATTCACCAAAATACTTTTCGTTGACGTTTCGGAATCCAAATCCGCTTCCGTTTTCAAAATCGTCATGGATATTCTCTTCTTTCGTTTTTAAGTTCTTTCTTGTAAATATCAGAAATATGAGTTTCGACATATGTCTCTCAAGAATGGCAGCCAGCACGATCCTTTTCAATCGAAGTGTTTGAGGTGCAAGCATCCGCAAACAGCATGATAAAAGCAGATTCCACCAACTTTCGTCTCATGCTATTGCTTTCTCTTGCTATCCTCTGAGTGTCATTTCATTCAACTGTATGATTTTCATCGGCAGTGGGAATGGTTTCTCAAATTCAGAACCACCAATCTGTCTGTTCTTGATGTTATCTTGTGTTCACTCTTTCGCACATCTAGAGGTCTGAACGTTTCATCGATATAATTTTTTCAACAAGCTATTCGATAAATACAATTTTTTGTGATTTCCGTCACTTAGTTGGTTTAGTGTGTGTCAGTATTGAGCGTGAGTTATTCGTTGTTTTTAATGTTGTTCTAACATTGAAAACAACATGATTGTTTGTAACAGGGTGTGTAGTTTTTATAGGTTGTATGTCTTCATTATGGGGCGTGTTACGATTTTCAATTCCATTCAATGAATTTTCTATGGAATTCTCTGGATATTCATTTTCCTTCAATATTGATGACTTCTTCATCGTTTTATTCTTATGAATGGCAAACTATTTTCGTTCCGTCGAAAAGAAATTCTACTATAACTTTTTCTACGCTCGTACGGTGATTTAAATTATAGTGAAGATATCTGACGGTATGTTTATTCTTTCGACATACCCTCGCGTTTTCATCAAGTGTTGATTTCTTCACCATTACATCAAAGAAAGGAAGATAATGGTTCTTCCCTATTTCTATTGTGAACGTTATTGTATAGATCCCAATATCAATTTTGATTTTTTTCATCAACTGATAGGTTGAGAACCCAAAAACGCCAGATGAAAGAATCAGTGTTGAAATTTGACATCCCAACGAATTGTTGATGTTTCGAAGAGGGGTGAATTTTTTGAAACAATAATAGTTGTTTCTGTTTCAAAATGTTGAAAACAATGAAATGAGGGAGCGTGTTGCTTCTCGATGAAAAGATGAACATCTTTTATGTGCTCTCAATGATAGGAATTTGATGTGAAAATTGGTGAAGTTTTACAAGAAAATGAACCTGTATCTCCGAAAATAAACGTGACTGCCAGAAATTTCATTTGGATATCTTGTAGAGTAGACCGAATTTTGGCAGCTCCACAGTCTGACTCTCAAATGTTATTTGAAGATGAACACTTCAATTTGAGTTTGTTGAATCAACGATAATTTTGACGGACGACTTTTCACTTATTGGGATATCCATTCCTTTTCGTTTTCTTTCCCTTGAAATTTAAAAAGTTTCGAATTCCTATAATATATGTTTATAAGGCAAATTGGTATATTGGGCCCGTAGGTAACTGCAATATTACGAAAAGGCAGAAATTGACTGAATTCAGAAATTGAATTCGAGGAAAATGTGAAAAGAGTATATTACATTGTATGATGTACACCATTTCCATTTCTCTTCAGCATATCACCATTAAAATTTCTTCGATTTTGATGTTGACAATTCCATAATATTTATCAAATAAACATATAGTGGTGTCGTCAGCAAGCATAATCAACTTCGGCGGAAAGAAATGATGAAATATATATATATATATATATATATATCCAGATATGTTGTCGCCTACAAACAGTTGTCAGTATGAACCTGTCCTGTACCGATGATGGAGCAACAACTCCGAAACTCGTGTGCAGGTGGTCCCCCCTAGTTGTGTCGAGCTGTTGCGGTTATTTGATCACAAGATGCACTTGTAAGCGTATCTCCTTTGAAGATTCTTGGGCTTATGTCTGTTGGATGTCATCGAATATCCGGCGAGGTATCAGCCAGCAAAGTGGGTCTTTGCTGACGGACAACTGCCCAATATGTTCGATTGAGTGGAGAGGGATGGTATTTTGACTCAAATTATAGTTTTAGAAATAATTTGTGTTCTCAACCCAACCCCTTAAGTACACCGCTGGTGACAGCAGGCGTTGAATATTCACCCCGAGCAAATGAAGCCGGCGTTGAGTGACTGACTCGAGTTAGTTATGTCGATAGTATGGAGTTTTCGGGGCCAACTATTTGCCTGGTAATGAGGGCGTAGTGTGCCGTGTGTGCCGTCAACGAATGGAGTTATGTCTAATTTACGACGGGGTGGGATACGCGGAGGGGTGCGTGCGTCCCTGGCCGGCTACTTCGAAGGAATCGGCCGGGGTCTAGGGGATCATTGAGCTGTTTTTGGGGGTTGGGAAACTGGTGAAACTATTTGGCTGGGGGGAGGTTGGGACTGGGTGAAATAATTGAAGCCACTATTATATCTTTGCCGACGTTTCGACTTTTATAAAGTCATCCTCAGGGCACTACAAGGTTACAGTTAATCAGATATGGGTGTTATCTAATAAGTGTCCAATATTTCACAGGATAATCTCCCAGTTATTCATAGAGTAAAAATTCCATGAAAACTTCAGTCCACAAGGCCTTCATTTCTGAGATACAGGGTATTGACAATTTATTTTTATTTTGATTTTTCGTGAAAAATTTCTGAAATAATGTCGATATTTGGACATAATTTGGTATTACGGTACTTCACAGAACGCATTGTACACTGTACTTTTTCTACGGCTGCGTTGTTTTCAAGTAGGTATTGAAAAGTAAAATACATATATAATAATACTTGTATGTCATTAACTCATTTTTATATTTTTTTGAAAATAGTAATCAACAGTTATATTTAAACAATTTTGTATAGTAATTCCTGGTAGGCTGTTTTGTTTCGACATGTTTTCGGTACTTGGAATATTAGCTGCGGTCGAAGTATAAGTTGATGGGGAATGCTTCCAAAGCATTGTTGTGTTTCGGTTCTGATGGCGCTGGAGGCTCAATGGATTCTAACATACTTTTTGAAATTTTTATTTTGTTAGCTATGGAGTTGTCGATATAAGATTCAGCAACATTGCTGGATTTCCAATCCCCATGGCGTTTTAAAGTTAAAAGATCTGCGCCCGCATTAACTAAAATAGTCGCAGATGACCATCGGAAACAGTGTATGATTCAGGGTTCGGTAATTGCAAAAATTTCGCTATTTCTTTCGCCATGGTGCCAAATTAATTTATCACCACAGGCTGTTGCCTACATTTGCTATTTTTGTAATTCAAAATAAAAACGTGTTTCATTTGTGCATGGTCGGAACTTCACATATTTTTTGTTAATTCGTTAGAATTCTCCTGTGACTGTGAAAATTCTAGCAACCTTGGTTTCAGTATCGAGTAATTTTATTAAAAGGGCCGAATAAGGATCTTCCATGTCATCAATTGTTATTTTTCGAAGTTCATCACAACGGCATGCCCCTGTAAGGCCAAAAGCTGAAGCAGCCTGGAATCAAAACCAAACATTCATTATTTAATAATAATAATAATAAAGGTCTTTATTATTTTCAAATATTATACATGTAAGTATCATTTGTATGTAAATGAAAAAAACATTTCTGAAAACAAAGGGCGAAGTTCATTTTCTGTAGATAAACAGTACAGCTTCACTACGAAAATGTTCTTCCACTTAACTATAACAATTCAAAAAATTTCAATGAATCAGCAATACTTATCATCAGGTGCGTTTTTTAAAAAGTGTTGAATTTCTTCAGTAGTTAATGTTTTTGACTGATTTGAAGCATATTTTCAGACCTGCGTTTCAAAAATGCACGTAGTTTTACGTATTTTGATATATCAACACAGTTTTCAGTAATTAAGGTGCTCCTCAGTATCGAGTACTGAGACCATAATATTGATGATATCAATCTTCTTGACAACTCTTCAAAATGAACTGACAAGGTATTGTCGAAACAAGAATTCACCTTGGCTTTCATTTTCCAGTCCATAAAATTTCTGTAAGCGATTTCATATTTTTCTCTTGATGTGCTTGGTAGCAAATTATTGCAAACATCTATTGTTTCCTGAACAATTTCTGGAGGTGTATTTTCCAACTCTAAATCTTCGTATTCCATTATATTCAATATTTAATAAATCTGAACTGTTTATACTATAACAATCAACATAAAACTACTTTCGTTGGGTAAGTTGACAGCAATAATTATGCAGTGCTTCGGTTTTGTTGTTATGGAAACGCCAACAATGGGCTACTTGGATATTGCACGCGAATCGTCGGCGTAGCGTTGACTAACTTAGTTTATCTTGATAACAGTGAGAAATCTTGTCTCACTGTAATAGCGGATATTTCTCACTGCGTGGGAAATCTTTCGTTTTGAACGTATGAAAGCGATGAGAGAAGTGTTACATTGTATAGCATCCGTGGAAAAAGAGTTTTGCTTATCAAAAGACGCTACAAGAAACGTTTTTTGAGATATTTTCATTTCCATTTATCGATGCATCTTATCGCGCAAACTCTATGAAAATGAATGTAGGCTAGTAAGTTTTTCATGCTGTCATGTCAAAAATAATATCTCGACGCATAATTGAATAATTTTGTTTGATATTTTTCAGAAACGTCGGGAAGTATGGAGTTCCAGTGAACAGCGCTTCTTTGTTGGAAATTACGTTGTCCTTCATCATCATCACATCACATGAAAGTTTTGAAACGAAAGCAGATTTGGAAAGTATTTTCATAAATATTAGTTCTTGTATATTTTTGATAGGCAAATTTGACGAATACGAAAAGTTGATGACTAATTGAACGCTTTCCATTCAGAAGGAACTGTTTTTGAATTATCACAGCAACTTCTCGGGGTAGATTGAAAATCTGCTCTTCTACACTTCTATAGAATCCAATATTAATTTTTATTTCTTCATATTGTGGTAGGTTACAAAACTAGAAAACTACGGAACAAATGAACTGATCATTTTGAGTGCGTTATATGGAAAGCAATTCGATGTTAGAAATAATGAATTTTCGATTACTTTTATAATTTTTCCAGTTACGTCAATATCACTTGTTCAAAAGATTCTGAGATACGCTGTATATATTTATAGAAGAAGAAGAACTTTATTTCCAAATAGGCAAGCCTAATATAAACATCATTAATGTACTTAATCTATACATACTTCATTAAAATCAAAATGAATTAATCTATTTCAACAAAGTGACAAAGAATAACAAAAACTACATCGCACATGTTCTATATAAGTCATAGTTTCACCTATTTATTAAAGTATTCCTTCAAAGCAGAGTCTTAGTTATTAAAATATTTTGAATATAAATTGGCCTTGATTTAATTAGAAGTTATGAATGCTATCAACTCCCTCTTGAACAGACGGATAGAAGGAGAATTTTTTATATTATTTGGCAGATTATTAAAACTTTCCAAACCCTTGAAAAATAGTGAATTCATACTGCTTCGTTGGTTGGTCCTTGGAATGTGAAAATTGGTGTTTGATCTAGTATTATGATGATGTACTTCATTATTTGTGACTAAAAGGTTTTCTAAGTATGTTGGTTGCAACTTATTTATTATTTTACATATAAAAATCATTGTTTGATAATGAAGTCGCTGAGAGAAGTAAGCCACCTTAAACTACATAGCATATCTTGTATAGGTGTCATTCTATTGCAGCGTAATATTATTCGCATTCCACGATTCTGTAAATTTGTAATTGATTCAATTTGTTCTGATTCAAGAAATATAAGAGAGTCCCGCAGAAATCAAAATGAGGTTTAATTATGCAATTATAACAAGTTATTTTGGCATACATTGATAATAAAGATGACACTCTAGAGAAAAAATAAAGTTTCTTGGATATTTTACTTATTACATAGTCTGCATGATCATTTAATGAAATTGTATTATCTACGATAAACCCTAGATATTTAATTTTACTAACGATTTCTACATCATTTTCGTTTATTTTGATTTTGACTGTATTCTTTCCGATGTTATTTTGTTTATACTTTGTTGTAATGATCATCGCCTTTGTTTTAGTGATATTAAGTTTCAATTTATTTGTTCCAAGGTACAACTCAATATTTCTCAATGAATAATTCATTTTTTCAACAGCGACTTGCAAAGTTTTATCGTAGGTATATATCAATGTGTCATCTGCAAATGAGTTAATCACGTGATCACCATCTACGTAATTGATATCATTTATATGATTTAAAAAAAGTAAAGGTCCTAATACACTGCCTTGTGGAACTCCAAGATCATTTACTAATTCTTGAGAGTAGTGCCCATTGATTTTTGTTATTTGACTCCTCAATCTGAGGTAACTCTCTATCCACCTCAAAACGATTTCACCAATACCATAATATTTGAGCTTTCGGATTAATATATTTCTATCTATTGTTTCGAATGCCCTCTTCAAATCCAAGAATGTACAAACAATGTAGTTATCTTTATCAATTTTTTCTTTCCAATTTGTTATTGTGAACTGTAAGGCAGACTCACACGCATTTTTTTTTCTGAACCCTGACTGACAACCCAAGAATAACCCGTTTTCATCAAAGTATTTGTTGAGTTCCTCATACACTGCTAACTCCAAAACTTTCTCAAGAGTTGGAATTGTATTGATAGGACGAAAATCACATGCTTCTAGAGAATTATTTATTTTTGGTATTGGTATTACTGTGCTCGTTCTGAAGTGTCGGGGAAATTGTCCAATTCGAAGAGACGTATTTATAAAGTTCATTATAACATGCTCCAAGGTGTCGAATGTTTATAGTATAAAGTTGACAATACATCATCGAAGGTCTTTAATTTCGATGAATACTCCAGTCTATGACGGTGAAAAAAGTGTAAACTGTGTATTTATCCCATACAGCACCGATTCGTATGAAAATTTGGATATAGGTTCTACTTACTCTCTTTTCCAAAATCTACCCCGTGCCGAGGGTTGCTTTCTTCCTGGGGGTGGATGCCACCCCTCCTTGGGGGGTGAAAAGTTTTTTATTGGAAATAAGTGCGGAAATCAATAGATTGACTGATTCTAAGCACTTTTCGTTCAATGGAGTTTTTTCTGAAAAGCAATACTTTTCGACTTATTCGCGAGTGAATTAGTCGGTTTTCAGGCAAAAAAACACGTTTTCAGATATTTTTTCGCGAATAACTGGAAAATAATGCATCTGATCAAAAAACATGCGGGGAGCAAAATTATAGCTTACAAAAAAACAAAGGCGATTATTTATTTGTGATGTATGCAAACCCACTATAAACTGAATAATTGCTTGTTGAAAGTTGATTGGTATTTTCAAACGCCAAAATGGAAAGTTTCTACGTACAATAACCAAAAACCAATGCATTTTTCGGGAAAAACTAATTGGACCTTTTCTGAAGTCCTTCAAAAATCCTTTATTTTTGTTATTCATGAAAGTTTCTAGCATCAAAACTGACCGAGGTATGAAGGAAATAATGTTGAATCCTATTTTTTCGTTGAAAAAAATTGTAAATAACTCATCCTCTCTTCTCCCCCTTTTGAAAAAAATCGTTGTTACTTCAAAATTCACTTTATTTATGTTCTTTCAATGAGTTCTGAGTTTTTCATCAACTGAAAGTACGTAGTTTTGAAAAAAATTGAGATTGAAGAGAAAAAATCATATACGTAATTCAGCGAAAAATCACAATTTCTTCGAAATAACTCGAAAAGTATTGATACATGCAAAATTTTCTGGAGTACAAAATTGAAGGCTATTCTTCCCTGAAAATTTCGGTGTTTCATTTTTTTCTGCAGGATGAAAATAGAGTAAGATATGGCCAGTTAAATATTGTGAGGGTTCGCGCAAAGTACCGTTTTTGAGCCCTTTCAGCATGAACCTTCTCAAAAATATAATCTGAAACATAAAATAATGTGAATGAGCTTATAGCTCTTGGAAAAAGCTACAAAATACTTTTGGCGGTGGATTCAATTGCTTGAAGACTAAGCGAGTTATGGAAAAAAAAAAACAATTTTTGTAGAAATTAGAGTATGTACATTAGTATATTGAAGAATACACATAGTAACTATATTTTAGGCCTAGTGGAACTATATGTATATTATATATGTATATATACATATAGTTCTACTAGGCAACGATTTTTTCCAAAGGGGGGGGGAAAGCAAGGATGAGTTATTCACAATTTTTTTTCAAGGAAAAAATAGGATTGAACATGATTTCCTTCATACCTCGGTCAGTTTTGATGCTAGAATCTTTTATAAATAACAAAAATGAAGGATTTTTGAAGGACTTCAGAAAAGGTTCAATTAGTTTTCCCCGAAAAATGTATTGGTTTTTGGTTATTGTACGAAAAAACTTTCCATTTTAGCGTTTGAAAATACCAATCAACTTTCAACAAGCAATTATTCAGTTTGTAGTGGGTTTGCATACATCACAAATAAACAATCGCCTTTGTTTTTTCAAAAGCTATAATTTCGCTCTCTGCAGGTTTTTCGATTAGATGCATTATTTTCCAGTTATTCACGAAAAAGGATCTGAAAACGTGTTTTTTTTTTTACTGAAAACCGAAAATTTCACTCGCGAATAAGTCGAAAAATATTGCTATTCAGAAAAAACTTCATTGGACAAAAAGTGCTTAGAATTAGTCAATCTATTGATTTCCGCACTTATTTCCAATTAAAAAAATTTCACCCCCAAGAAGGAGTGTCATCCACCCCCAGGGAGAAAGCAACCCTCGGCACAGGGTAGATTCTGAAAAAGAGTGTATGTAGATCCTGAATCCAAATTTTCATGCGAATCGGTGCTGTATGGGATAAATACACGGGAAAATGGTCATAGACTGGACTCACTTTTCTCTAACAGATTCGGAATGACTTGAAAACTTCAGTTTTTGATGTCCCAACCATATACCGCTACAAACAACCCGAAAGGCAACCGACAAAACGCATCCCAAACTCTCGCCTCCCAAACTGCCCTAGGCCGCAATCGCACGCAGATTATTCATCTGCCGATAAGGCCCTGCAGGACGCGTAACAGGTTACCGTTTCCTCCGTTGTGCACGTGTCACGGCCTGCTATCTGATCGCGGCCACAATAAAGCCGTCAGCGGCTGCGACGAAAACATTCGTCTGTCTTCCGGAGCCGCTATCTGCGCTCTGACGATGCCGTGCGCCTTCCTGTGCTCAGGAGAGGGCTTCCGGGACGGGGTTCGAACGGGACCGTAGCTGCACGGAAAGCTATTTATTTATTTATTCACGGGACTAGTTATTACAAGAATATTTCAAAAATGCAGACTGAGCACAGTTTTATATTATATTAGCTAAAACCATGCCCACTTCCTTGGGCGTTAATTACTTTTGAGATGCAATTATTTGGTGAAGTTTTTAGAGTGTATTTTTAAAAAAATTAACATTTAGCATTTAACATTTATCACCTTAAGACTTATAGCAGGATAGTAGATTCAGTTATAAAAAACACTAAGACTTAAGAAATAAGTTTTCATCTGTCAATACTGACATTTGAACATTGACTATAACAATGAAAAAGCATAACATAACCTCTCAATTCTCATCTAAATTGGTAAACAAAATGGGAACATGCGTAATTTTCTTGCGCACATCTTATTTCATTTACCAAACAATTCTCAAGTTTGAGATGTCTATATACTGGTGTTTCTAATGTTGCGATATTGTTTCAGACAAACCTGTGGACAAGGCGTGGTAGTTCATCAGTGGCCATGAGGGAGCGCTGATAATCAAAAATTTCTATTAATTTTTGTGGTCACTCGATCCATGGAACACGCTGTTGCCAATTCTGATGTTTTTGTTAAAGGATAGAGAATTTATCGGGACTGGATATGTGAGGTTATTGAAAACACCACACGCACTAACGTGAATATTGGGCTGAATAATAGTGTTACTACTTCTTAACCGAGATTTTGAGTTGAGATCACTCAGATTAGGCATAAAAGTTGCTTGAAGGAAAATGTCAACAATCAACTAATTTTTTCAGCACACACTTGGCAACACAGGACTGTCATCTCCACTGCAAGAGTGCCGGTACCTGGATTTTTTGCAGTACTACTACGCCTACATCATTAAATTTTTCATCAAGTTGACCATATCGGTCGTCTGATTTGCTGACAATCTTTTGTATGGAGTGAAAACACCAGTATATAGCCACCTTACTCAAGTTGTAAGTTGACCATTTTCTTGGATCTTAAATGTAAAATGTTAAGCCATAAGTGTTTTTATAACAGTTTCTATGTCATTCCTATTTTCCATCTCTCTTAAGTGATAAGTCTTAAATGATGAGTAATGAATCTTAGGTCTTAGGATTTTTTATAAATCCACCCTTAGTAATTCTTAGTTTTATCCTACGTGATTCGCACTCTATTGAAATAAATCGCCTAAAAGGGGTAGAAAGTTATTTTAGGGTTTGATCAAAGCACAGCCTAAACCACTGATCGTAGAGATCTGAAAATTGGAGGGTGTGTTTTTTTATGACGTAGGCATCCGAGAGCTTCCACCCCTGAGTGGGTGGAAACGGAGGCAAAATGTGTATGGGACAACGGGTTTCCTAGGTCCAATCTACTTCAAATTCTGCATCAAAATTCTTTTACAGAATTGTTGGAATAACTGTTTCGTATATTATTGAGATCAATCACCTAACGGGATTGAAAAGGGGTAAAAAGTTATTTCAAATGTTAAGCAACGTACAGCCTTAACCATTGATCGTAGAGATTTGAAACTTGGAGAGTGTGTTCTTTGCATGACGTATACACACGATACTAAAAAGTTTTCCGGAATTCTACCCCTGAGAGAGTGAAAACGGCAGCTCCCCTCATATTCTTTCCAATTGCCGAGTGGTCGAGTGATACATCATTTGGCAGGACTTTTGTCTCTCTATTACCTTTGGGTATTCTCGAAATTACATAATTTGTTTTCGAGAAATTGAATGTCGAACATGTTATCTAAGAAAATACAGAAAATGCACTATGGTTACTTTCATTGAAGAAATCAACCTAAAAAATATCAAATGAAACAAAATCCTAATTATAATAGCGGAGAATGTTTGGACAAACCATCACAGCATCAAATGGTCTGAAGCCGAGGTCAAACACAAAGAGGAGCACTGGTTCAAGAGGAAATTCAAGGAAGCCGCCTACATCCTCAACAACGACGCATTCAGTCATCCCAGCGTAGAGATCCGGAAGACGATTGCGGATACCAGCAATCGAAACGTCGTGAATACACTCAACTTTAAACTTGGTTTCAACATTTATTTATAATATTTCATTAATCTCTTTATTCACATTTTTTTTGACTAGTATTCCACATTCAATATCTCAATTTTCTTGTCATAATAATATTTCATTTGTTTCTTTATTTAATATTTTTTACTTGATATGTATTTTTATCCTTTCGTTCTTAGAAACAGGTTTCAATAGAGTGTATAATATGGACAATGAAAGTCCGAAGCATTACCATTTACAGCTT
Source organism: Zygogramma bicolorata (assembly GCA_032362365.1). Taxonomy (NCBI): domain Eukaryota; kingdom Metazoa; phylum Arthropoda; class Insecta; order Coleoptera; family Chrysomelidae; genus Zygogramma; species Zygogramma bicolorata. Next base: position 1,122,273 of record JAVJAQ010005744.1, read on the forward strand.
ATCCAATCCATCTTGGCATAGAATTAATGACGTATATACCCAGCAATCTCTGTGAAGTATAGTAAGATGAAAAAGCACCTATTAAATGTGTTCACTGAGTTGGGATTTATTCGTAGTAGGTGGTTTTTCCTTTCGTCATATATGCACTACCAGTGTGCAACTGGAAAAGTGGCTGAGTTTGTACCAAGATGGATTGGATAAGCTATAGGTGAAGATCATTTTGAACCATTTTTAGTGATTTCCTTGATAGAAATATCCTTGATTTCTTTAATGAGCTGATTGATAAGTGTCTGGAAGAGTGAGTACATCTAAGTCGCTATCACTGTCCATGATGTTTTCAAACTTCAATTGCTGTGAACATATACATTTCCACAGCAACCAAACATTCCAACACTTGCAAATTATATCAGATTTTGTTCCAATTTATAATTACAGAAAAAATAAAAAGATTGTGAGAATTCTGATAAAGTGTGGATACAATATCCTACATATATCATTATAAACAACCGGAGAAATCATTTGTTCAACTCGGCAGCAAAGTAGATTGACTACCTTAGCTGAATTGCTGTTCCCTTAGCAACATTTTTTCATAATATTTCATTCATTTTTTTTATTTACATATTTTGAAAAGTATTTCACATTCGATATCTCAATTTTCTTGTCACAATGATATTTCACTTTGTTCGTTATTTAAAAATTCTTTGACTCATATCTCATATTCGATATCTCGATTTTTTGTAACAGCAGTGTATTTCTTTGATCAATCAATCCCTAATTTCATTATCGACCAAAAATTTGATTTTGATTTGATTTTCTCACTTGATTTGCATTTTAATCCTTCCGTTCTTAGCAACAGGTTTCAATAAAGTTAATAATATAGACAATGGAAGTCCGAACCATTACCATTCAAGTATTATCGGTTATAATTGCACGAGTGCACAAAAATTACCAATAATTTTGCAAGAAAGCGTGATATCTAAAAATTGCAAGTTTATTTTCATATTTTGGCGAAAGTGCCCGAGTCGGAAGGACGAGGGCTCTTTTACAAAATATGAAAATAACCGAATGCAATTTGTATAAGATATCACGCTTGAATGCAAAATTATCTGGTCATTTTCATGCACGAATGTAATTCATTGGAATATTTCACGAATAAAGGAATTCTCAAGGAAATGTTATTTTTTGTTCATTTATACTTTCCTCTATAGATTGTATGGAGCACTCACCAAAACGCGAAATGTTTTTCTATTTTTGAAGTCTATTCGACATTTATTTGTGTTGTTTACTGACGTCTAGCGATACAGTTTCAAATTTGTTGTTTTGGTGACTTGATACAATGCAATTACTGCTGTAAGTTCTCGATAATTGCATTGCTCTTATGGAGCATTTTATACATGAGGGAAATATTCTTAGTGACAATGGTTCTTACGTGTATAGTAAAAAAGGATCCAAACGATGATTTAAAATCATGGAAAGAAGTTGTTTCAGGCGAGTATTCTCAAACTGCCGTTTGACGTTACCATATTTATGAAGTGCGCCTCTGTTGGAAATCTTTCGAAGGAATTTCTTCACAGTTAAATTTGTCAACGCAGCAGGGTTTTTTGCATCTTGAACCTACCTCCCTATAAGTAATGCAACCGCTAGTGTACCCTTCAATACCCATGAAACTCAAACCACTTCCCGAACCCCCCCCCCCCCTGCATATCCACATCAAGCAGTCGCAATTCCAACACCGACACACCACGATAAATCCAACAGGACAGCAACAGACAGACCGCGAGATTATTTACAAGCCTACTTGTGATGCAGACGCCATCTCATAAGTTATCCCTGCTCACGGTGTAAATCCATCTCGACTGCGAAGAGAGAGACGAGACTTGAAAGCCAGTGGGCTCTGCATGAAACACGAGACTGTATTATTGATAAAAATGAGAGTCGCAAATTGTTTTATACGAGTGCTCTGTGACAATGGCGGGAGAGCTCGGACCGTCTTGCCGTAAATAATGCAGCCCTCTTTTTCTGCTCCGTGGTCGGGAGGAAATTTGGAGGAGCGGTGAAGTTTGCGGGGAGAGATTCGCAGAGGTGGTTGGGGTTTTGTATCGCGTGTTTTTAGCGATCACGTTGGACGAGTGTGGATTTTTGAAGTTAATCGTTGAAAAATCAAATCGTTTTTACTACATTCAAACTAAACATAAATGTTCATATGATACAGGGCGTTCCAGCAAAAATTTGACTCCCCCTTTAAGGGCCGGTATTATAAAACAAAGTTAACTTTAACTGATACCCATTCCTACCAACAGAGTTTACCCATGCCTTTTGAAGTACTGTAACATGTGACGTGACTCCACAAGTTAACTTCTAGTTATCTGTCGAAATAGTTTTTAATACCGGCCCTTATAAAACTATTTTGATATCCGTCAAAATAGATTTATAAGGGCCGGTATTATAAAACTATTTCGACAGATAACTAGAAGTTAACTTGTGGAGTGACGTCACATGTTACAGTTTTGATATCTGTCAAAATAGTTTTATAAGGGCCGGTATTATGAAACTATTTCCACAGATAACTAGAAGTTAACTTGTGGAGTGACGTCACATGTTACAGTACTTCAAAAGGCATGATTTGTTGGTAGGAATGGGTATCAGTTAAAGTTAACTTTGTTTTATAATACCGGCCCTTAGTCAGAAACGGAGAAACTTTACCACTTTGCGGTCAACACTTATCTCCTGCATTTTTTAAATCGCATAAGGGATTGAGTGATAAATGAAAACCTTGTTTTTATGCAGATTCACACAGGGAAGCCCTGTAATGTTCAAGGGTCAGGCGATAGGAATTAACATTCACATTGAATTTTGAAGTTTGTAAGCCTCAGGAAAAACCTCTCTTGGCAAGGAGTTTCAAAGCTCAGCTGTTCTATTGAAAGAAGGGCCCTGAGCAAGAGAGGTTCAACAGGTCTTCAATTTCACAACAAAGGGGTGGGAATTCTGTACTCGTCGAGTCATCCGTGTAGATATTGCCAAGGGTGGAACGATTGATAACAATTCAGAAGAGCACCGACCGCGAAAATATATATAGAAGAGAGACAAGTCTCCGACCTTTCTATGATGTTTCAATGAAGTGAGCGAGTCTGTGAGCAAAGAATAAACAAAAAGATGGATTGCCTTTCTCTGAATTGAATCGAGAAGTTTTAATGAATGTTTTGGTGCCGAACCCAACACATGAGAACTATATTCCAAGACAGGTCGTATCTTAGCATTGTAGATCATTAGAAGCTGACGAGAAGTGTGGTATTTCTTTGCAGGAAATAGAAATCCAAGTTTCTGGGAAGTCCGTTTAGCGATCGATCTCAAATGGTTTTCCCTTGAAAGATTATTACTGATCGTAATTCCTAGCATCGAGATACTTGACTTTGTAGGAATAGTTACTCTTGACATCTGAATACTAGACGATGATATATCGGCTTTCCTTGAGAAGAGACATGCCTGGGTTTTCTTAGCATTAAATTCCACCAGGTTCATCTTACCCCCTTCTATTTTATTTACCAAGTCATCGATAATTTCATTGACCTGAATGTTTCTGCGAATTTTTGTTTCTCTTGCTGATATAGGGACTCTGGAAGAGGAACTTGTATGAAGGGTACTGTCGTCCGCAGAAATACTTCAAATAGAAGATCGAAGTACCCACAATACCCACAGAAAGAAATCCACTAGAGTGAGATCAGGTGATGCCGATTGCTGACCCCCGACATCTACATTGATGTAAGGAGCGGTTTAGAAAGTTGGTTCTATTATTGTGTGAAACTAGTCCCATAGAAATGGAAATTAACATTCTCAATAATGAGTATTTTTATAAATATCAGTTTTTGTTTGGAAACTTCGGCGTGAAATTCGAAACTTTCTGTAGAGATCAATTACCAAACTGAAATTATTTTCACTCGAAGCGCGTTTTGCTAACAAGGTCAGCATTTTCATAAGGAGAAAATTGTTACTGTATTTTCAAAATATAAATGAATGTTAAAATCAGCTTAAGAGGCTTAACAACGTGACAGGTCATGAGAACTGTTTTGTCCAAAAATATCATAGGAACGAAGCATTTTCAACAAGTAGACGACGCAATATTTACTTCATACTTTCAGTTCAGTACTTTCTGGAGTTGTTCTATGAGTATGCACGCATTATAATTTTCAGGAAATTATAAAGTTACGACTTAAAAGTTGGTAGAAAGGCTGAGTCCATACTTCACAAAGCATTATTTCACTTCTTTGGTTAATAAATATCTATTTCCGAATGACACGAACAATTTTCTCCTCAAACTTGTGAAATGCAAATTTTTTGCTATAACAAATTCAAATTGAAATAAGTCACTTCTACTGCCTGTGTAGAAATAGTTATCACTTTTAGTGGCGGTGACAGTTATCAGAACTCTTTAGTGTCGTCATAATATTTCCGGAAAGAAACCTGGTCAAAAATGATAATGAAACCACATCTTGACCTTATTCTCTCTATGAAGTTTTCGAAATATGTTTATTTGAAAAAAAAACCTTCTTCTGGCAGTAAAAGTCATAGTATGATGATTCTAGTTTCTGGGGAAATATCAATGGAGTTATGTTAGTTACTAACAGAATTCATAATATTTGCATAATATTCCTAGAGAGGAAATCTGTCAGTTCGATTCTTTATCATAGACGGAAAAACAACTGTGGCACTCGACATTTCAAAAGCATTAGAATGGGATAGGCATCGGGGTCTCCTTCCTAAACTGCCGTATTATAGTTTCCCTCCTTTATTGTGTGCTTTGTTGATGAGTTTCTTTTCTGATAGATCATGGGGTTGTTGATCGAGTATCGTCTGATATTTCCTCAATAAATGCATGTATTCCACAAGGATCAGTTCTGGCGCCCTGCTTCATATCAATGATTTGAAGGGAAAAGGATCTTGTTCAGTGCATAGTTTTTCGGACGACAGTACTCTTCATATCAGTTTCTCTTCCAAAGTCCCCATATTAGCACGATAAACAAAGATTCAGAGAAACATTAGCGTCAATACTATTAAAGAAGACTTTGCATGTATGATGGAATGGGGTTACGTCAACTTGGTGGGATTTAATGCTGGTAAAACCCAGACATGCCTCTTTTCGAAGAAAGCCGATATTTCTTCATCTAATATTCGGAGTTCAGGAGCAATGTTAGGAATAATGATCGGTGTAAATCTCTGATGGGAAAACTATGTGAGATTGATCGCTCTAAAGTTGCCTCTATAGTGTAGCCGCTGAAAAGATAGAATGATCACGTGAACGGCACGCACTCTTTGAATGTTCCTCTCCCCAATGTTACAAGTCCAATATACACCACTCAACAAAAATGTCGCATTTCCCTGTTCTCCCATAAACTCTTGGGATGCTTTTTTATGAGTGTTCATTATTACACCTTTTTCCTCTACAGTTAAATGTCTTTTTTTTTTATCTTTTTATTGGAGGTGAAAGAGTGTTTCCATCCATATTATTCAATTACCGTAACACACGTAAATACAAAGCACAAATGAGTGCAGTACAGTATAAACAGTTCTTCATTTATTTCAGTTTAGAAGGCGTGGCTACGCAGCGCAGGCTATATATAGATGCAGGCATTCATTGTTCACGCGTCCTTGAATTCTATCTTTTGAACGGCCCGACTATAGAAGCTTGGATTTTTATTGCGTGCGAAAAAATACTTCACTTCACCTCAACTTCTAATGATCTACAAGGCACAAATACGGTCTTTCATGAAGTATAGTCCTCATGTGTTGGACTAGGCACCATATCATTCGTTGGAACTTCTTGATTCCATGCAGAGAAAGCAATCCGTCTTGTTGGTGATTCTTCGTTCACAGCTGAATTTTGAAACACCTTACCGAGGGAGGCTTTTACTGAGACTAACAAACTTCAAAAATGTGTCGGGGAAATTTGTGCCGTGGTTCTGCATCCTCCTGTCGACCTAGTGGTCCCAGATTCGCTTCCCCAACGGGGCAAAAAACTTTATTCATAAGAATTTCTCTGTCGTGTTGGTGAATGACTCCTGCCAAGTTTTATGGTTGACGGGTCCGGTAATAACCATGCTGCTCCTCAGTAAGGAGTAGGGATTTAGTAACAAGTCTGATACACAAAACACACATATACACACCGGGTTGTTGCGAAAAGGGTCCACTGCGTCCCCCACCCATTACCATTACCAACTTCAAAAATATAAGGTGAATGTTAAATTCTTCTCTCCTATCCCTTGATTCACGCGTCCTTGAATATCTCAATGATTCCCTTTCGTGTGAATATTTCTAAAAAGAGATGTAAACCCGCCATCTCTAGAATTTAATACCGATAAATGGGGCTAGGCTAATCTACGGAAACATAGTCGAGAGGTGTGTATCGATCAGGTATCGGACCCGACGAGAACAACACAACCGTGTCTAGTTTCGCGGTGTGTGAACACGAATTAAAATCGTCGCCCTACAGCGCAGTGGGTGCGTGATATAGGGGGGCAGGAATTGGGGCACTGGGTTTGTATCGGGAAATCGCTGGATGGGAAAATGAAGGGCTAGTGGCGTATTCCTGAGTAGCGTTTTGTTCTGATGGCTATCAGTTTGAAAAATTTTGGATTGATGGTTAACATCTCAGATTGGGTAGTGATCAATTGTTCACTCAGAAGAAGGCGAGGTTGGAAGGAACTTTCCAACCTCTTCACATCCTTTTAGTCGTAAAGTTAGTACATGTTCGATATCCATATCAGAAGCGCTAAGAATGACTTCTAGTCAAACAGCTCAGAGGTCGAAATTTTTCAATTCGTTCCGGATTTATTCCCTTTTTTTTGGAAATATAAAACTTAAAGTATTTTTGAGAGGTTTCTAGATATTCAATCCAGACTCAGTGCCTCTTATTGACATTTTGGTTATTCTTTCGAAAATTTAAAACAGGTCTCTTTTGCAGCATTCTTTTAGTATTCTGATTCAATATCCTAGGTAGATATTTGACTATCTCTTATACATTTCTTTACGATTATAGCAAGTCAACAACATGAGTAAAACATCGATGAACTATAAATATAGGTATAATATGAAAATAAAGTAACGTCCATCAACACACACACACAAATAAAATCTAAGGATATATTATGCGTACATGCACTGAAACAGACATCAAGAAACAATAGATCGTGTTAATTGAGGTCAGTTTGCTTCATTCAACCAATCCAAAGTCACTGAAAAGTTGTACTCATAGTATTATTCTTCGGAGTACAAACAGTGATTTCGAAAAAAGTTTTCAATTTCATTTTGCATGTAGTGTTTGAATTTTCGAATTTTTCGACACTTCATTGTACAGTTCTAGGTCTAACGGATGTGTATTTGATCTATATATATATATTTTTTCTGATTGCGTGATATATACCATTTCTGAGAAGAGACTCTTGAAAGTTTTATTTTCTGTAGATAAAATTTTAACAGAACTGTAATCTATGCAACGTCCTTCAATAACTACATGCTCAATACACATCCCTCTGGGTGCAATCTACTATCAATAATACAGAATGTTGAGTATAAACTAATTTAAAAACAATCAGGATGATGAAGAAAGTTCTACCTCCTTATTGATAGACCAGAGAATTTGATAATCTATTTATCAGTTTCCTGATTCATCTTGCTTTATAGCAACTAACACTTTCTCTTTTTATATATATATATATATATATATATATATATATATATATATATATATATATATATATATATATATATATATATATATATATATATATATATGATAGAATAGAATAGAATAAGTTGCTAGTTTGTTTGCTGTCAATAATACAAATTAGATGAAAGGAAATTTTGGGATCATCAGTAGGCCAATAAGTGTACGCTCAGAACATATATTCCAAGCTTTCGATATTATTTAATGTCATCTTTAGGGAAACTACAAAATGGTAACGATATAAATGTATAAGAGAAAACAGTATAAATACTTGCAATGTGACTGAGGTTATATGGCATGTATGTTGGAAGTTGTTACGAAATGGTATATATGTTTTGTTACAAAGTATAGTATATACAGGGTGTAACTGAATAAGTGTAAAACATTTGAGGAGGTGATTCCTCATCGAGAAAAAGATAGGATCTTTCATATAAAGAAACTTCATTGGAGCATCCCTTGTTGAAATACAGGCCCCTTAAAGGGGGTACATCAAATTTGTATAAAATTTTTTTTCACAAGCACTGGAAAAGTTACAATATTGAAATTGACATGACAGCGTCATACCAATTTAATTGTCACTATCGCTAATAGCGACCTACTATAGATAGATTAGTTTCGTATTTTCGAATTAATGACGATGTATCTATGTAGTAGTTCGTAAAATAATTTTTTGCTGCGAACTGGTTTATTTTGGGCAAAAAACCCAGGAGACATTTGTTGTTCAGAATGAAACAGGCTATCGGAAATACATTTTCAAATGGTAAACAATTAATAAGACAAAAAGTTACATTGGAAATAAATTTTAGGGGTTGCGTTTTCCACCCCTTACAACTATGGGGAAAACCAAATAAATTACTGGCTAAGTGTCTTTTCGGTAGTACAAAACATCAGGTTAATTTCAATATTGTAACTTTTTCAGTGCTCGTGAAAAAAATTGTTATACAAATTTTATGTACCCCCTTCCAGGGGCTGTATCTTAACAGGGGATGCTCCAATGAAGTTTCTTTATCTATCCTATCTTTTTTTCGATGAGGAATCACCTCCTTAAATGTTTTACACTTATTCAGTTACACCCTGTATAACATCGGTATTATTAAAGACGAGCGAATAGATAGATAGATAGATTTATTTACCAATATAACATACAGTACGTACATATGGCAAGTCACAATACATTTCACAAAAACTAAATGCTGAAATATTACATTAAAAGATTCACTAAAATTTTGTTCATTTTCAATAAAATATTAAAATTCTACAATAGAACAATAGTATCATTATATCAAGAAAAGAGAAAAAGTATTATATATAAAAATATTTATCACTTTATTAATTAATATTTGTAAAATTTTTAAATGATCTGTTAAATCTTGAGGTTATAAAACTCCTCCAAAGTATAAAAACAATTTTTCAATAAACATTTTTTGGTTTCAAATTTGAACCCGGAGTAACAGCTGATTTCCCGGATATAGTCTGGAAGCGAATTGAAGAGAGTAGTGCAATTATAGTAAGGAGATTTTTTGTAGGTTGATGTTTTGAATTTTGGAATTTGTAGTTTATTATGTCTTGTGTCATAGTCATGTTTATGAATCGATGAAGTATATTCTTCCATGTGACTTTTTAAAAAAGTTACACACTTTAGAATATATATACCTCTAAGTGTTAAAATTTGTTTCTCTTTGAAGATGTTACGACAACTATCACCATATTTGATGTTGAATAAGAGTCGGATAATCCTTTTTTGTGCAATAAAAACTCTCTCCCACTCGGTTGCCTGACCCCACGATACAATATTGTAGGACATGTAACTATATTCAAAAGCGTAGTATAGGTTTGTTAATCCTCTCTCATCTAGATATGGTTTCATCTGAAAGATAGCAAAATAGGCTTCAGTCAATTTTGAACAAACATACTCAATATGAGAATATAAGGTATATGTATAAATAACTGAATAAAATATGTAAAAGGATTTCTAAAGTTGTTTGAGAGTATATTATATAAAATAACAGTGATTGACACTAATAGACAACTTATTTCAATTAACAAAATAATATAGAGTGTTTTTTTGTGAAAGTTGGAATTGAGCAATCCTCATTTTTTCTGATTGCGTGATATATGCCATTTCTAAGAAGAGCCTCTTGGGAGTTTTTTTTTCTGTAGATAAAATTTTAACAGAACTGTAATCCATGCAATGTCCTTCAATAAATACATGCTCAATGCACATCTCTCTGGGTGCAATCTATTATCGATAATACAGAATGATGAAGAAAGTTCTACCTCCTTACTGGTAGCTACAGAGGTATCGTAAGCGAAATTTTTTTATTTTGCTTATGATTCACGATTTCTGTCATGTACTCCATTTTGCGTTCGTTCAAAGATTGAAATAATTGTTGTGTAATGTGGATGAATATTTCAGTGCGAAGGTCTCCCTACACTTGAAAAATAGTAAATTCACTACGAAAAATATGTGAGGAATCCATGAAAGAGATTGTAAAAATCAAAGCCCACAGGAAAAACAAGATAACGTTTGTGGGTAAAAGGAAGTTTTGGGGACGGAATTTCTGTTTTTTTCCTCGAAGTCAATGCAAACAAATACAGAACTTCTTCCAGAGAGCTGACATAAAATATTCAGCAAATGCTCCCAACGGGATGATATTTCATTCTTGATACCATATGGAGCTTGTTTTGCTCAGAGAAAAATATCCCTTGAGTTCATCAATAGCGAATGTTGTTGTACTCTACGCCACTGCTGAACTGCTAATCCCTTCCATCATTATTAGAATTCCAAAGACGATAAAGCCCGGTTCACGCGTATCAGACCTATTAATTAAATCTGTTGTATTAATTTATGACAAGCCGGCGCTGATTCTCGGCCCGTAAACATTTTTATAGATGAAGGAAGGGGGGGAGGAGCGAATTTACGACGGGCTTGATTGGCGCTGCGATGTTGAATATGCGTTAGGAGAGTAATTCCGTTTACCTATATATATCGCGGACGGTCAATCAAGCGCTTGCTAATTGCGTGCTCAGTTGGCTGTGCCCGGAATTCGGGGCAGTTGCTGTTCATTTTTTTGCTCACGGGTTTATGGTCCTGGCGAATCCGTTAGGGGCATAATAATATTTAGGAGTATAATTCTGAGATTAGCTGACGCTGGAAACAACTGAAATTACCTTTTTATAAGGATGTAATGACAGGCACTACATAGATTGAAGGTTATGTCAGTTGTCATTTGGTTTATTTCTTGGCTGGTTCAATACAAAATTTGTATTTTTGATTAATGTTTTTGATGCTATAACTGTTCAGTCACCATAGTCGTTTCAAATTGATGTTCGTCGTTGTCAGAAACCATAAATCTTAAGTTGGCTCCACTAAGACCTTCTCCAAATGGAAAAATTAACAACTGACAGTTAACTTGACATAAACATCAGATCAGACAGCTGAAAATAGACTGCAAGCATGTAACGTCATATGCATCAGCCTGCTGGACAAACAAATCGTATTTCCAGAAACAACAATGGTGATTTGATGATATCATAATTGAAATTCTGAGATACAAAATGTTTTGAATATACCGTTGCCCATTTCAACTCATCAGTACTTAAAATTGCTCTTCTAGTTGCTTCAATCCACAATTCACGTCTCTCAACAACAAGAGGATTAATATTCTTCCTATTGTCGAAAATAGAAGGGAATCGATGGATTGAAACATCACAATCGCTCAAAATTGAGTTATTATCGAGAAAAAATATTTTGAAATATGATACAAATGCACAATAAGCATTTGTAGATCCGTTTGTTCAGCAGGCTGGATTAACAACTATCATTTTACTGTTGTCTGTCAGATATGCCTATTTCACGAGGGATGCCAAAATAGACCGCGGGCATATCTACCAGACGACAGTAAATCAGACAGTTGTAAATCCAGCCTGCTGGACAAACAAAAGGATCTACAAATGCTTATTGTGCATTTATGTCATATTTCAAAATATTATCTTTTGCTAATAACTAAATTTTGAGATATTGTGAAGTTTCAATCCATCGATTCCCTTCTGTTTTCGACAATAGAAAGAATATTAATCCTTTTGCTGTTAAGAGACGAGAATAGTGGATTCAAGCAACTAGAAGAGCAGATTTGAGTACTGATGAGTTGAAATGGGCAACAGTATATTCATGAATCTTGTATCTCTGAAGTGAAATTATAATCTCATTAAATCACCATGGTTATTTATGGAAATACGATTTGTTTGCCCAGCAGGCTGATGCGTGAGGCGTCACATGCCCGCGGTCTATAACCAGAACCCAAAACATTCAGGTTATAAAATTGACCCTATCTAATTTGGAGAATGAAAAAAAAAACAATGACAATAATTAGAAGACACTCCTTAGGATCACATCTCCATAACCAGACCACAGACATAGATATAAAGCACCTAACAGAAACTCAGTTGGGAACGAACATTGGATTCTAATGTGGGCAGGAAAATTGTTTTTGAGACCTTTTATTTACTTCTTTCATTTAAGCTCCGCACTCGTAAAGAGTGGTATAAATCTCACCTCCCAGTTGACAGAAATTTAAGCCATAACACTAAAACAATTAGAAGGACCATAGCGTATGCCGATTCTATGAAAACAAATAACAAAACAGAGGTTGGAATTACTCTCGTAGTGCAAGTGCATCACAGTACTTAGTAATCTTCTGTGGTGAAATAATCAGAACTTGATTCTATTTGTGAATGTTATGATGAATTGAAATGAGCAACGAAATGTTGATAAGGTTTTGAGAAAAAGGCTATATAACCAGCCATATTGAAAAGTATGTTGTGTAATATAGTATAAGTGACTTTTTATATAAAATGCTTTGTTCGGTTCATTGAAGTAGGATCACATACAGGGTGGATCTAATATTGTCCTAAGACTTTGCCAAAAAAATAAAAAATTACAGTAGCGAAAATTTACATGCTACAACTATGAGGCTATGACTGAATGTGGTTCAACTGATACTTCTATATTTATCGAGTGAGTAAATATCATTTGAATGTTTGTTGAGGTAAAAATATTCTGGAATCCATTTTATTTGTTTTTTTCCCTAGAAATGAAAAGGAAAAAGTTTTCAGTTCTTATATTATCTGTTCTTTGGTCAAATTGGTGTATTTGCCTCGATACGTAACTGCATAATCAAAGAGATGCAAACTCGAGTGACTATATTTTCAGTTACCTATCGTATTTTCATGAATTTGGAGATTCAATTGACGAATTTATTCAAAAAATGTGTATACTTTCCCTTGGCGATGTTCTGGGGGCTAGTCTGTTAACATATTGTATTTTGAATAATTTTCGATAACTACCAAGGTGGAAAAGTGTGTGCTTATCGCGGATGTTTGTCGAAGGCTAGAGACAAATTATCATCTCTCTTGAGGTTTCCGAAGGATGTCCAAAGGAAATAGCCATTAGTGTTCTGTAGAATAGTAGCTCTTTAAGTTTTTCATACATTTTTTACAAATTACAGAACTTCAAATATAAGCAAATTTACGTCGAAATATCAGATCTAGAAAAATACACCTCAATATTAAATAACTCTATCAGGTGTGAGGCATGGTTGAAGGTATGTAAACAAGAGGATTCATTTGAAAAATCTCCTGAAGCTCTCTATATAAACAATCGCTTGTGTGAATTTCACTTTTAGAAAGAAATGTTCTAAAATTTTCTACACATTGAAATTTGCAAAAAGGAATTTGAAAAAAGCTAAACTAATAAATCGAAGAACAAAAAAAATTGCCATTTTAAGTCATTTATAGTCTTTTTTACATTGTGAATGTCTGAATATATCTATCGTACATATTTAAAGCTGCTGCGAATTGAACATTCTCTTGAAAGCTTTTTATTTCCTGGTCATCGAATATACCTTTCCAAACAAATATGAACTGGAGGAAAAAAGCAACAGAAGAGTGGAATAGATATTGTAGGTACATGAGAATTTCAGATTATTAACATTTATTTCAAACGTTATCCTAGACAAAATACTAATTTTCTGATGTGAAATAACATACTCATTTGATACTTGGTATCCCGTACATTCAAATTCACCGCCTCAAAATGACATTACACACCCCACAAGGGGTGAACAAGGGATTGACATTTAAGTGTCTGTACTGTATGGATATGGTGGGGTCATACCAAGTGTTGATTTTGACACAACCTACTTCGAATTCAACTTCCTTCCTCAGAATAGGCATCCAACATTGATCCATACTCAATGAACAGGTATTAATCTCTTCATTCCCGTTTAACAATATGCAAGTACCCCCTTCAATTCTTTTTAATCCATTCTGTTCTGTCATAAGTTTACCGATGTTATCTCACTCGACCATTTGTACACCATTTGTTGATATGTGTTCAGCTAATTTCGACGGAAAGTATACACATTTTTTTAATAAATCTGTTAATAAAATCTACAAATTCATAAAAATGTCACTCAAATTTGCAAATATAATAATTTGCCCAAAGAACAGATATTATGAGAACTCGAACCTTTTTCCTTCTCACCTCTAGGGGAGAGAAAACTCAAAACATGGATTCCAAAATAATTGATAAGTACGTACTCACTTCTCGGGCGACTTATGTTTGAGAAAGTAGCATTTTTACTGATCGAATTTCAAAAACATCACAAATAAATCACAAATAAGAACTGAAATGTTGAAAATATTGTCCTACAACAAATTATAATAAAAAAAGGTGTCCCATCGATCTGTTAGTCTACACCGTTGCCGAAAAATAAGTACAAACAAAACGCCCGACAACAGTTTTTTTTCGAAGGATGTGTGACTGACGTGTTTCAATCACAGCTCAAATGACACCACCCTGCCGACACAACCTTTGAACCCTGTCACCTCGACGATCCGTTCCACCCCCGAAACGTATCTCCCGGTAGCCGGGACTGTGTCGAATCCAAATTGATATAGCGCCGTCGAAAATTCGGATCCCGCTCTGCCGGCGCGTTTCAACCCTCCGGGCCGGGAGTATCATAATTTAGCGGGCCCCAGAGACCCCTACGTACGGATTATGGCTCCATCATACATTATGTACCTGTAGTCTGCCATAACTCCTAACGCCACTTATTGTGATCAAATACATCGCGTACACATCCTTGAGAAGGGGACGATGCGCGATGTTTATTGGAATGCAGGGTTAAGGGATGATGAGGTTGTTTTTGGTACTTACAAAAAGTTACATACAACTATCAGTAAGGCTATGAATGAACGATGAGATTGGAATCCTTTGGTGTTAAAGTTGAGACTTTGTCTAGACCAAAGGTTCCCAAACTTTTTTTCTCGTGGACCACTTTCAAAGTTGTATTATTTCCGGAAGACCCCCTGCTGCTACATTTCTACTGTATTCCCAAACTCCTGAATAATATCACCCTATAAATTGGGGGTGTTGGGAAGAAAAAAAAGTAGCACATTTTCTTGGGTCCTATTTATTTAAATGATACTTGTGGTTATACAAAATTAGAAAACATTTATTATTACAAAAAGTCAGCAATTGACAAAAAATCAACAATACAATATAGTCATACTTTTAATGAGACGGATGTACTCGATGAATTGACTGCAAATTATCAATTTTGGCTTCAGTTTTTTAAGGAGTAATCTCAAATCTCCCCATTCTGTGATGTTCAATCAGCTCCTTTTTTTTAACAGTTTGATATGACGAGTGAAACGCTATCAAAACTTTTCTCGCAGTATCCCACAGTCCAGGATATTTTGCGGGTATTTCTGCCTGCAGCCAAAATGTTTGATACCATCTTTCAAGTTCGAGTGGCTCTTTTTATAATATCACCTTCAATACTTCCTATTCTTCAAATGGATTCATGATCCATTGTATTTCCATCATCAGAATATCTTCAAATCTATTTCTGTAGTTATCATGCAGGGTATTTAAATGTTATATAATATGATTAATAAATTAAATATACGATAAAAATATATTCAACAAACACTGACATCGATTCACTCACAGTCACCTTTTATGTTCAAAATACCGGAAACAAATGAGTAACGTTTTGTTCTTGGCGTTCGTATTGATGCTAATGTAGATTGCAAGCACAGCGCAAGTTGAATTTCATCCCTTTACAAGTCTAAACAAGCATCCCGAACGAGCGGGCTCACGGGCGGTACTTTGGAAGTATCGACATGTGGTGTAAACTTGTGATTTTATTTATAATTCTATTCAATTCTGTGTTTGAACTAAGTTTCGAATATTTTGAAGTACCTACCTAGTTAATAATGCTACCTGCCTACGTTGATAGGTGAATCCAACCCAAAATTTTTGTTCATTATCATGAAAGCCAGAAAATTTTTCGTGGACCCCCACTTATAACTTGTGAACCCCTGTTTTCTTTACGTCGACGTGAACCCCCGTCTAGACCCTTACACCAAACTGAGATGATTGCATTCGAGGCGCGTTTTGCTAACAAGACCAGCATCTTCAGAAGAAGAAAACTGACGTGTCTTCTTTCGAGTAGAAACGATGTCTTTTTTCAATCTTATGATTCTCATTATTTTCTGTTCTCTCTTCGAAAAAATACGCGGCTTTCCAGTTGTTGTATCGAGCTTTCGATACGTATCACTGCTGCTTCCAAGTCCTGCTGGGGAGATCTGGTGCCGTATTCCAAACCTTCATTTGAGGTTAAGGTTGAGTGGTGAAACAAACCTGTAGTGCTTCTACATTTCAGTTTTGAACTTTTCCTTTTGGATGTTATTTTCTGTTTCAGCTAATGAGGACCATTATTATTATTATTTAATAAGGCTAGTTCATATTAATCGAGTTCATCAGCTTTCATCTCCTGAAGATGCTGACCTAGGGAGCGGAACGGTCTACAACCGTATCTTCAGACAATAACTTGCATATGTAAACCTTTCATGGTCTGGAGTCTCTACGAATTGTTGTTCTAAAAAAATTGTTCTAAAATTGTTCGTTCCGTTAACCAGCTGACGAACGTCAACCCTCAGAAGTCGAAACTTGTGCGAGCAATGGATCAACGAGGCCATACTTTTTAACGTGCGATTACCCAGCACGATTAGCCGGCGAGGATTCGAACATGAATGCAGGTTTGAAATATTTTTGTCAGTAACACCCACAACACCGAAGTCGATGAATCCATTGTTGTGTCATCTGACTTCACTTTTCGTTTCGACCAATGGTGAATCGGCTTGTGAGTTTGAAGTTCCCTCCTTACTTTTTAAACGATTAAATGATATATCATGGGTTTGAATAATGATTGAATATAAAGAATACCTTCTCATCATAAGGTGCTGATAATGAAGATTCAAGAAAAACATATTCGAAACAAAAGAGGGTATGCTTTGAATAGGAAAAATTTAGGTCTTTTCTGAAAATATTTTTGAACGCTTTTGAATGCTTATTAATGAGTCATGTAGTAGTATTTTTCGTTTTTTTTTCAATCTAGTATAATTTATCTCATGTATAGAAAAAATTATAACTTTTTATCAATTAATTTCAAAAGATCCAAAGTGGCAATATTGCTTTTCAATGATTATTTGAGTGATTAATTGTCAGAACTGACATTTTCTTATTAGTGTTGTTGATACCAAAATGCATTGTTTTAATTCCGATTCGTTCATTTAATTGAATTATTGGGCATATTTCAGTTAATTTTATATGGCTCCAAATTGCTTCCAATTGGTACATCAATGAAAAAAGTACTTCAAAGGCGCCTAGTTCGAAACGCTTCTATAACACTGGAGATTCTATCGATTCTGCAACAAGCAGAATCCGATATATCTGAAACACAGAAGTTTCTCTATATGGTCTCTACCTATGTAATACATTTTCAACCACAGACTTCAGATTGCAACCCAAATTACGCACATAAGCAGCATTGCCAAAATGTCTATTTTAGTATTGTATTGCCTTAAAAAATTGTGCTAGAAGAACTTACTTGAAGATGTTCCGGAATGGTTTGGAAGCTGAAATTTTGGGAAAATGTTTTTTTTATTGACCTAAAATTGTGCAGAATCTGATAACCGTGAGCAGATGGCCGAGATACCCTCCTTTGAATTTTATGAATACTCGCAATGGAATTCTGACAAAAAAATTCTAACTTTAACAAATGATTCCCAATAGTTCTCGATCCATCTCCTAATCCATCTCATACTCCAGCATCACCAAAACCGAAAACCCCATGCATTCCAGCCTCGTTGTTTCCAAACACAAACCGCAATTCGAACGGCCTCTCTAATTAGTTTTATGGATTTCTCACAAGAAAGTCAACGGAAGGGATCCGCACCACCGTCCCGGAAACTTCCGGCCCTAAGTGGGTCAATACAAAGTGTAATTTCGTGCGAGGATATCGGGTATGTAGGCATATTGAGTGGGGTACGGCTCTATTTCATCCTGTTCGCAAGAGCGTTAATCGTACAGGGTGATTCTCAATGAGAGATGTGTCCGTGGTGTTAATAAACGACAAAATGGTTGAGGCGAGGTTTTCAGTATCACTACTTTTCTTCGAGTTTGAAGGCCGTCGTTCTTTGGAATTTCTTCCTGACGTTTCTCTAGCGCGAGTGGCTAGCTCCTTCAGAGGCTCACTCACCTTGACTATTATTCCGATGACTGGACATTTCGATTTCGTGAGGCGTATTTATATTAATGCAGGTAGTCTGGAGTGTTAATTACTCCTTTCGGATTTGGAGAATAATCATCAGTATCAATTGCCGCACCACCTGCTGTGATTTTATTAGTTATTCTTGATTTTCCCAGAATGGGATTCCAAATTCTGTTTAGACCCAACGCTTCTTCTTTTGTGTTGAAATTGTCTGTGTGTTTGTGGATCTGTATCGCCTCCCGTACCAGTCGGCTATGGTATCCCTGGTTGGGGGCAATCAGTTTTGCATTTTCAAACAGAATCCTGTGGTTTCCCTCACTGAGTGCGTGTTCCGCCACAGCCGACTTGTCAGTTTGCCCTAGCCTGCAGTTTCTTTCATGCTCTTTGAGCCTTGTTCCCATGGATCTTTTGGTGGTACCGATGTATACTTTCCATAGGTGCACGGTATGCGATAAACCCCTGCTGCTGACAGTGGGTCTCTTTTGTCTTTAGCCAACCTGAGGCTTTGTTGGATTTCTCGATCGATTTGAAAACCGTTTTTATATTATATTTCTCAAAGACATAAACACGGTTTTCAAACCGACCAAGAAGATCCAACAAAGCCTCAGGTCAGCTAAAGATAAAAGAGACCCACTGTCAGCAGCAGGGGTTTATCGCATACCGGGCACCTGTGGGAAGGTATACATCGGTACCACCAAAAGACCAATGGGAACAAAGCTCAAAGAGCATGAAGGAAACTGCAGGCTAGGGCAAACTGACAAGTCGGCTGTGGCGGAACACGCACTCAGTGAGGGAAACCACAGGATTCTGTTTGAAAATGCGAAACTGATTGCCCCCAACCAGGGTTACCATAGCCGACTGGTACGGGAGGCAATAGAGATCCAAAAACATGCGGACAATTCTAACAGAAAACGAGAAGCGTTAAGTCTCAACAGAATTTGGAATCCCATTCTAAGAAAACCAAGAATAACTAATGAAATCACGGCAGGTAGTGCGGCAACTGATACTGATGATTATTCTCCGAATTCGACAGAATAAATTAACACTCCAGACCACTTGCATCAATATAAATACGCTTTACGAAATCGAAATAATAGTCATCGGAATAAAAGTCAAAAGAGTGAGCCTCTGAAGAAGCTAGCCACTCGCGCTAGCGAAACGTCAGGAAGAAACTGCAAAGAACGACGGCCTTCAAACCCGATGAAAAGTTGTAATACTGGTGTGAATGAAGTTCTACTTCGAACTTTCAACTAGATAGTTGAAGATCAACCTCACATTTGTGTTAATTATAACTGGCTTCAGCTTGAACTGATAAGAATTTCGATGATCGAAATGATTGCATTCCCAAATATAATGCTAGACCGGGCATATGGACAATACGGATTTAGCCATCAAAGGTCGACCATTGACGTGTGTTTCACATGTTTGACAGCATTCCATTGAAAAATTCGAAGAAACGTTCACTGTTGCAATCGACATTTCAAAATCGTTCGATCGAGTTTGGCATCGGAGTTCCTTTTCTGAACTACCGTCTTATGGTTTTCCTCCTCAATTGGGTGATATGTTGAAGAGTTTCTTCTTGTCTGATAGGTCTTCTAGATGTGGTTGTTGATGCTATACCGTCTGATAATCTATGATTGAATGCAGGTGTTCCACGGGGTTCAATTCTGACTCCAACTTTGTTTCTGATTCATATCAATGATTAGCTGGAGAAAACATCTTGTTCAGTTCATAGTTTTGCGGACGACAGTACTCTTCATACTAGTTTCTCTTCCAGAATCCCCATGTGAGCATGAGAAACTAAAATACGGAGAGGTATTAGTGTCAATAGTATTGACGATAACTTGGCGAAAACAGAATAGGATGACATCGACTTGTTGGAATTCAAAGCTAGAAAAATCCAGAACATGTCTCTTTCAAAAAAGCCAATCAATCTTCATCCAATATTGAGATATCGGTAATAACTATTCCCATAAAGGCAAGTATCTTGATGCTAGGAATTACGATCAGTGGTGATCTCTTATGGAAAAACTGCGTGAAATCGATTGCTATAGGGGCTTCGAAGAAGCTTATATGTCCATTACGTGCGAAGGAATACTTCTTCTAAGCTTCTAATCATCTACAAGGCACAGATGCGGTTTGTTTTGGAATATAGTTCTCATGTATGGAGCTCGGCACCAAAAGGTTGGTTGAAACATCTCGATTATATTCAGACAAAAGCAATCCGACTTTTTGGTAATTCTTCGTTCATTGACCCGTGTAACCTTGGCATTGTCAATACAGATTAACCTACGAGTGCGTAATTCCCAGGCCCTTGTTGGAGACCTGTCGAACCTCTCTTGCTCAGGGTCCTTTCGTCAATAGAACAGCTGTACTTCGAAACCCCTTGCTGAAGAGGGTTTTAGCTGAGGCTTACAAATCTCATGAATTTAAAGTCGATGTTAATTCGTATCTTCTCCCCTTTGATTCACGCAATGTTCTTTGAACATCACAGGTCTTTCCTTTCGTTTGAATCTGCATATGAAATCAAAGTCAACATAGAAAAATACTAACAAATACAACACACTTAGTCCCATGGAGAGTGACCTTCATTTTTACTCGTGCGGAAAGTTACTTCCAGCACTAGTGCTGAAAGTAGTCTCCACAGGGCTATCAATAAGTCGTCAAACCCGTGAATACTGTAAGATTTACAGATGTTATTATCGATTGCTCTTCTTCATTGATATTATCCAAATAAAAACTGGACTGGAAACTAATTATTAATAAGAAATAAAGAAAAGAAAAAAAATGTTCACGTTGAAAATAAAACATACTACCTTGCGGTTATCTCACTGGATACTTTACCAACTTAGCTAATTCAGACTTGAATGATCGTAATCAGAGATATTACTATGTGCTTATATCTCGTGAGTCGATTTACATTAAACAAATTATGATATTTCTTGTATTTTCATTAACTTTCATGATTCCATTTAGTTCAATTTGTGTCCCAGTTGTATCTAATAAGTACTTACTTATGTCATTATTTCGAATAAACGTAAATGATCATTATCCCTTCATTTCACCATGAGAGTGATTGTAAATTCATGTGCTCTTTTCGGCTATAATTGCACGAGTGCATAAAAATTACCGATAATTAAGCAAGAAAGCGTGATATCTAGAAATTGCAAGTTTATTTTCATATTTTGGCGAAAGTGCCCGAGTCCGAAGGAAGAGGGCTCTTTTACAAAATATGAAAATAACCGAATGCAATTTTTTAAAGATATCACGCTCGAATGAAAAATTATCTGGTCATTTTATGCACGAATGTAATTCATTGGAATATTTCACGAATAAAAGAATTTTCAAGGAAATGTTATTTTTTGTTTATTTATACTCTCCTCTATAGGTATGGAGTACTCACCTAAACGCGAAATGTTTTTCTATTTTTGAAGTCTATCTGACATTTATTTGTGTTGTTTACTGATGTCTAGCGATATGGTTTCAAACAATGCAATTATCGCTGTAAGTTTTCGATAATTGCATTGCTCTTATGGGACATTTTACATATGAGGGAAATATTCATATAAACAATATTCAGACATAGACTGTCACAAATAAAACGTGAGATTAGTCAGGCAACTCAATATACACGATCTGATATTTACATCATGTATAATAAAACAGGTGGTCGTAGGAAAAATAGTGTACATTACTCGTGTGAAAAATGTCACTTTCCGCACTAGTAATGTAAAAACTAAAGGTATCTCTCCCAACCTATTTTTTAACACCAGACATAAGTTCTCCAAAACCTTTCAACAAGGCAAGTGGAATCCGAAAAGCGGCGTTCCCCACTTGGCGCTGCACCCCCACAAATCACGGGATTTCGTCAAATGGTCCTGCAGCCGGTCCGATTTCAGGGCCCGCTGCACCCACTTTGGGCCTGCGACGGCGATACATTTTTATAGGACTTCGACACCGGCTTACCGACCGTCATATGTCAACATTATTAGTGCCCCGCGGGATTTTTCAATAAATCTGTTCCACTATATTTTACCGTTAGCGACTAATGGGGCCGCTATTTCAGCGTTTTCGGGAGTTTCTGTTTCAATGATTCCGGGCAGGGGTGGTTTCCCATCCGTGATCCGGATTCGAGTATGATATGACTCGCTCAGAGCAGGAATCGAGACTTTCAGAGAGTTATTTCCGAGATTCATTCAAACCCTAGTGCGTTGGCTTATACCTCATACCCAAATTCTCGATCTGTCGCATTCTTGAATTTAAACAATTTCAACCAAAGTATTTGATTATATGTACAATTATTTTTGCTTTCTATCTAGCTGTCGACTATTCGATTTGAAATTTTTGTCAATAATGGAGGTATGTAATTACTGTATTTACTGTATTTTAGACATTTTTTATATATTTTCATCTTTCTTCAATTGTATAATGACTGTGTGAAACTCATAAGTTCAAATCATCAGTAGTAATAACCCAAGGACATTGATGACTGTTCGGAATTCTTTTAACATAATTTAACAGACCGACGCCGTAGGCGAAGTTCCTCTTCCTATGAGCAACAAGCTTGGAGAAGTTATAAAATTTTTGAGCATTCATCAATGTTCGAGGTTTAATCGGATAGAAGTTTTCTTGCTAATTTTTGATAAAAATTTAGAAGAAAACCAATTCATCATGCTAAGATCCACATGGTTTTGACCGTGAACTCTCTACTATCTTTTGTTCTCATGTTCACAGCGCAATCCTTCAAAATTGACGCCAATTCTTCCGCCTCTCGATTTCCATCTAAATGATACTTTCTATCATTACAAAAGTTCATAAATGCTTCCCATACAAAATCTTGACTGTAAACTATAATTTTTGCTATATTTGATTCTATAATTTCATTAATATTATTATAGTATCACAACTAAATGGTGACATTTTGAAATATCCATAGCAATTACATATTGAAGTGAATATTTCCCTCATATATAAAATGTCCCATAGGAGCAATGCAATTATCGAAAACTTACAGCGGTAATTGCATTGTATCAAGTCACCATTACAACACATTTGAAACCGTATCGCTAAACGTCAGTAAACATCACAAATAAATATCACCACCCTTTCCCCCACCATAGGGAAATCGACCACACCTCGAAATATTGTTAGTCATCACCTGAAGACGATTACGGATACCAGCAATCGAAACGTCGTGAGTACACTCAACTTGAAACTTGGTTTCAACATTTTTTCATAATATTTCATTCAATTTCTTTATTTACATTTTTTGACTAGTATTTCATATTCGATACCTCAATTTTCTTGTCACAATATTATTTCGTTTATTTCGTTACTTAAAATTTTGTTTTTGACTTATATTTCATATTCGAAATCTCGATTTTTGTAACAACAGGGTTCGATCAATCAATCCCTAATTTCATTATTGACCAAAAATTTGATTTTGATTTGATTTTTCCCTCTTGATTCGTATTTCAATCTTATTGTTCTTAGCAACAGATTTCAATAGAGTTAAAATATAGACAATGGAAGTCCGAACCATCACCATTCAATTAAATGTCAGATAGACTTCAAAAATTGAAAAACATTTCGCGTTGTGGTGAGTGCTCCATACAATCTATAGAGGAAAGTATAAATGAACCATAAATAACATTTCCTTGAGAATTTCTTTATTCGTGAAATATATAATGAACTTGCAATTTTTAGATATCACGCTTTCTTGCAAAATTATCGGTAATTTTTATGCACTCATGCAATTGTAACCGAAAAAAGCCATGAGATCTTTTCAGTATAATTTTGTTCTGATTGGTTATGTTCGATCAGATGACTGTAAATTAACTGATTTCATTGGGTTTCTACTTGAGTACAAAACATTTCCTAATTTTACCTAATCATTAATATATAAGCTTGACGGCCGTTTTGTAGGTTATGAACATTTGTACTCGCCTGAAAGAACTCTCGCTCCATGATTTCATAATACTGTTTTCGTATACTCTGTTACGTAACAACCATTTTCAGTAATGCTGGGAGAAAATGTCGAACTGAGAAGTTATGGAAAACAGTCAGAAAATCTTAGAAATATAATTTCTACCCAAGAAAGTTCATTCAAGGCGAATTTAGTTTTTATCATCGTCAGAATAATCGCTCGTTCTGTTATCAATTGACATCAATTTTGATTGTGGAATTCTATCTTTCTTCTGTTTCGAAATATGTATTGAAAGTATCATATATTTTCTAACAAGAAATACTTTTTCTGTGGTAGCTCCTTAATATATTATGGAGATGGGCAGTACATTCGGCACTATTAACACTGCAAAATGCTTCATTACAAAAGTAGCAAAAGGTAAAAATTCACTCAACAATAGTAATAGTAAAAATGAAAACGTGGATAGCACAATGTGAAATGGAACGAAAGAAACATATTGGAATAGAATTGAATATTGAGTTTATGAGAACTTCCAAACGCTTTCAAATTATAACTACTTCAAATCGAAGTATCAAACTCTCAAACTTGTTTGTAAGAGGTCAGCTATCTATAAGATGGCGTGTCTAAACAAATTTTGTGTACTAATGATTCTATTGGTAAACGAAAGATTCTGCCCGACTTCAACCAATGAGACCTTCTGTATCGATAACCTGTGGTAGAAGTCCATTGTATCTCAAAGTGGAGTGTAGTAGATTTAAGATGCAGAAAAACTCAAAGTCGTCTCCACAATTTAATATTCGAAAGATGTCAGTACGGTGATTCAGTACATGTTTCGAACCTACATAGGTTCATCATCAGCTGAATTTACATTGAATTATGGAGAAGAAAAAATGGCAAAATCACATGGTGAAGTTCAGGACATAAAAAATTATTGTAATGAACATTAAGATTAAATTGATATTAGGGGAATTTGGGACATCCCTAATACCAAATTCCCCTAATATCAATTCAATCTTAATGTTCATTACAATAATTTTTTATGTCCTGAACTTCACCATGTGATTTTGCCATTTTTTCTTCTCCACAATTCAATGTAAATTCATCTGATGATGAACCTATGTAGGTTCGAAACATGTACTGAATCACCGTACTGACATCTTTCGAATATTAAATTGTGGAGACGACTTTGAGTTTTTCTGCATCTTAAATTCTGCATCGATATTCACTCATGAGCTGTTGCTTGTCGTAGTTGCATCATCACCTACCGTAAAAAAATGTCATCTCCCATTCCGATTTCTCAGATCGTGAGAAATTGTCCAAACAAAAGCATATCAGTCAACACACCAGGATTTTTGAATGAATAGCTAGTTTGCGGTTTGTGTATACTTCCAGAGGTATACAATAACGTTGTTGCTAATCATCTATTCATGGTCTTTGTTATCACCTGCTGTTAGAGAATAATCAACGGATTCATTGTCCTGCCCTGAGAAATTATCTAATGGCTTCAATCATCTCTTCTGGTGGATATTCTTGACATATATTTCTATGAATTTGTTTCTTCATTTCTATGAATTTGTTTCTTCATTTCATAGTGATAGTGAGCAATATACTTATCTATCGGAAATGAATGAAACTCATCTACAGAGATCAGGATCTTATGGTTTGCCTCTTCAGTTGTGTGCTTTGTTGAAGAGTTTCTTGTCTGATGTGTCTCTGTATGTAGCTGTTGATGGAGTATCATATGATATTCCCCAATAAATATAGATGTTCCACAAGGTTCAGTTCTGGCGCCCACTTTGTTTCTGCTTCATATCAATGATTTGCTCGAGAAAATATCTTATTCAGTACATAGTTTTTCGGACGACAGTACTCTTCATAGTAGTTTCTCTTCCAGAGTCCCATCATCAGCACGAGAAACAAAAATTCAAAGAAACACTCAGGTCAATAAAATTAACGATGATTTGGTAAAAATGAAAGAATGGGATGAAATGAACTTGGTGAAATTTAATGCTAGGAAAACCCAGGCATGTCTCTTCTCAAGGAAAGCCGATCTATCATCATCTAGTTTTCAGATGTCAGGAGTAACTATTCCTACAAAGTCAAGTATCTCGATGCTAGGAATTACGATCAGTGATAATGTTTCATGGGAAATCCATGTGAGATCGATCGCTAAAGGTGCTTCCCATAAACTTGGATTTCTATTTCGTGCAAAGAAATACTTCACTTCTCATAATGATCTACAAGGCTCAGATACGGCCTGTCATGGAATATAGTTCCCATGTGTGGAGTTCGGCACCAAAACATCCATTGAGGCTTCTCGATTCTGTTCAGAGAAAGGCATTCCGTCTTGTTGGGGATTCTTCGCTCACAGACTCGCTAACTTCATTGGAACATCGAAGAAGGGTCGGAGACTTGTCTCTCTTCTATAGATATTTTCACAGTCGGTGATCCTTTGAATTGTTATCAGTCGTTTCACCCTTAATATCTACACGGATGACTCGATGAGTACAGAATTCCCACCCCTTTGTAGTGGATTTGAAGACCTGTCAAACCTCTCTTGCTCAGGGATCTTCTTTCAATGGAACAGCTGAGCTTTGGAGCTCTTTGCCGAGAGAGATCTTTCCTGAAGCTTACAAACTTCAAAAATTCAAAGTGAATGATAATTCGTATCTCCTGTTCTTTGATTCATGCGGTGTTCTTTGAACATTACAGGGCTTCCCTCTCGTGTGAATCTGCATTTAAAAAAACTGTTTCGAAAAAGCGGTGAACCATAGTATACGAGCAAGGAGTCTGAAGTAGAATTTTACTTTTCGTGAGTCTTCAACAGATAATAGTAAAATGACCAACAAATAACATCAACTTCAAATTCGATGTCATACAGAATTTCCATTTAGGTACAATAAAATAAGTAAATACAGCTGTACTCGCTCGAAATTTGACATTCTGTGAGAGACCTGATTTATTTTGTGATAATAACTACAACTGTAACACAATGAAATTTTTGTGTTTTCAGGTAATTAAATGAAATTGAAGTCATAGAATTTTCCTCATTGCTCTTTCAAGAACAGTGAAGCTAGATCAGTTTCGTGTTATAGCCGTAGAAAAAAGGAGTTGTCGATTCAATCACTCAAACAGAACATTCTGTAGCCACACAGATATTGATCCTCTGCACACCCCTGATTGGACGAATTACATTCATCGTTGTCGGTACATCGAAGTGCAAACGCCATGACTTATTCAAACCCTGTTAACTCGTAGGTGGATATTATGATGAAGAGGTGAATATTTGATGGGCTGCATGCCCATGAAGCGCCACATCGACGTCCTCTCCACCACTCCATACCACCTCATGGCTGCCAATTTAACGGGTCGCGTAATTGAGCGATATTATCTTGATTACAGCCGTGGCCGATAGAGGATATGATGTGTTGGTTCGGATCCATGGGTGAGCTCTGTTCGATTCTGTTCTTATATGACATCGATGAAGAGATCAACTTTATATAATCAATATTGAAAGAAAATGGATATCCAGATAATTTTATAGAAAAAAACATTGATGAGAATTGAAAATCATAACATACCATACAGTGGAGATATACAACTCACACAAACCACACTTCCTGTAACAAACATTTTACCTCATGTAGCTCGACTGTCTAAGAAAATAAAAGTTTTCCTTGTGTTTCATATTGATTCGTATGATTTCAATAATGTGATTTCGACAAGTTCCATCCGACATATTATTGTTGGCTAAGACTATGAATTCTATACGATTCTATAACTCAAAGACCACCGAAGTGTCAGAAGAGGTGTAATGAAATATCTTCAGAATACAAATAGTATGCAATTTATTGGGAACAATCTATTTAGAAATTCAGTTTATGAAATCAATATTGGAAGAAATTGGATATCATTATCATTTTATAAAAATTATGTCATTATGACAGCGAAAAAACTTTGCCCTAAGTTTTTCAGCGACAAAACTAAACCTAACTCTTGAAAGCATGACAACCAGAACTGTAAACAAATATTTGACGGCGTCTTTGTCAATTTTTCACTTGTGTTGTCTGAGGAGTATATCTGATCTATGAAAATGAAATATAAGAATTGTTTTTTAACAATTGTACTTTCCCGTTGAATTGAATAAACGTAACTGTATTCATTAAATTGTCGTACCGAATTGCACTCGAGCTTTTTTTGTTGAAAAAAAAATTGACATTTGTGATTCGAGTTTAGTTGCCTTCCGGCAAATTAACTCAAAAAACTGCCAGAAAAAATTACTCATCCTACGAACTCGTAATTTTTTCAGAGGCAGTTTTTGTCGTTGAGTTGCCAGGCAACAAAATTCTCATCAATATGTCAAGTTTAATTCGACAAAAAAAAGCTCTCGTGTGAAAAAACATCGACAGAAATTGACCACCCCACAGTGAAAACTCAAAACCTACACAAACTAAACGTAACAAACATTATAAAGTATCTCTCCTCGATCGCCTGAAGGAGTGAAATGAATTGGCAACAGGTATAATTCTAGAAGAACATTAAAAACAACAAATACTTTACGTTCGATACTGGCTCATACTAAGCAACTAACACAACAGACAACAGAAAGAAATGTATTTATCGGATTCCTTGTTCGTGCGGTCAAAAAGGCACCGGTGAGATGACAATAGACCTCTTGAAATGAGAAAGAGTAAACACAGATTTGATTTCCGGAACGTCATGGACAAATTTACGTGATAGCAGAAACTCCTGACAATATGACGTGTTTAATTTAGAAATAACTGTTTTTTATTAACGAAGGAACTTTTCGATGTATATTATATATCTACCCTTCTACACTTATTGTATATATTTCAATAATCATCCTTAAATTTTTCAGATTATTTTAGGTTACTCACCCAAAAAACTACTCAGAAATCGTTCATCCACAGAAGATAATGACTTCAAACAGTCTCTATGATATATACGATCAATTCATAGACATCTACTCTCAATGTCTATGTCACTGTTAGAAAGCAATCATCATGATTTCAATCATTCAACTACTAATAATAATCTTGAAAGTATTTCGTGGTCAGTGGGGATGAAGAGTACCAACTTAGATTCTGATGAATAGTTAGACAAGATTGGGTAATTACCTTGTTCGGGACTTTCTTTCTGAGGAGATTGGGTTTACAAATTAATTAATTACTAGTTCATTGATCAGAAGAAACGAATAATTGATTGATGCCAAGTTTGAAAGGAAGTATGCTGGATATGAAGATAATGAAAATGTTGCATTAAATTGTCAGTAGATTTAGAATCGTGTCCCCAAACATATTGCTACAATATGCAGATTGGTTCGAAAAGAAGAGAAACAAAGTGATAGAAGATTGAAGATACCATATCCATGTGGGGAGTATAATATATAGGGGATGAAATGAATTTTAAAGTTGTGATTGTTTTGCTTTTCTTGTAAACGTTCTGCCTGTATGTATGTCATAACAAAATGATTGAATTGAACTGGCCGATACTTGATGAAAATCCATATCAACAAGAATATATTACAGTTTCCTGTATGATTTCCACTTACAATGGGTTCACAAAACCGCGACACGTGTTTCGCTATTACAATAGCTTCTCCAAGCAAGATAAATCTATTATCTATTTATCTTGCTTGAAGAAGCTATTGTAATAGCGAAACACGTGTCGCGGTTTTGTAAGCCCATTGTAAGTGGAAATCATACAGGAAACTGTAATATATTTTTGATAACAAAATGAGAATTTGCTAACAAAAAATTTTTCATAAATATCCCTTTAAAAAGTTTCGCAAAAGCAAAATTAAAACCTAATTTCTCCTAGGCAAAGATATCGACTTTTTGACTTTATTGATTCCTGAGAATTCGAACAGATTGAGTTTCAAAGCTCTCTTGTCCAAATGCAACTCATCATAGATAATTTGAAATTGTTGAATTGAAAAAATACTTTTATGCTCCTTTATTCTTTCTGTGAAAGATCTTTCCATTTGACCAACATACAGTTTGGAGCAAGATTCACGTTAACTTGTATACTGATCTTTCCGAAGATTCATCCTTATTATATGGAAAGTATTTACCATACCTATTATTCGTTCTGAAAGATATATCTTATTCTTTATTCTACAAAAAGCAAGGGATACTATTGGTGAGTTCGTCTACATTGGTCATTATCTTATAACGCTCATTATCATTTTTCATGATCGGATATACCTGATTTATAGCTTGTTTCTGTAATTTTTCAGAGTCAGCTATATTCAGATTGTAACCATTTTTGACAGCAATCTGCTCAACATTTCACAGTTCTTTTTGAAATTTGTATTCAGAAAGTGAAATATTCAATAATCTGAGAACTATACTTCTGAAGGCGGCTACTTCATGCTGCTATGGATGTGTTGATGAATTATGTATAACTATGTTAGTGTAAGTTGGTTTATACAAATTTGCGAAATAATTTTTATCAAATATTTCGCTGAAGTTTATGTCCAGAAAATTCATAGAGTCATTCGACTCCATCTCAGAAGCGAATATTATTGAAGGATCAATGAAATTAATGAAATGGACCAAGTTGATTAACCCCCTCTCTATACCCGTGAAGCAGACTAGAATTCCATTTATATATCTATAAGAATATGAACTTGGTTAAAACTGATATTCACGGCTATTGTTAGCCAAGTTATCCACGGAAATTTCAGCAAACAAAGGGGTGAGAGGATTCCCCATTATCAGCCCTTGCCCCTGCATGAATACAAAGAATGCATGAATTTCTACTGAAGATGGTTGAGACCCCATTGCCTTTCCGAATGTTTGTGAATAAAAATCACCCCTCAGTAGGAAGTACTGTTTTTGAACAAACATCCACCATTTCCATAATTTCATCGACACTGGAAATGGTTTTATTTGATAAACTTCATTTATCAATTAGTGTTTCACAATGTCTCAAATTTCATCAATAGTTACATTCGGAAATGAATTTACGACATCAAAACTAATTAGAATATCATCTGTATTGATAAGGCGTTGATGGAATTTTCAAGAAAATGTAGAGTCTTTGTTCCGTGGTGTTCTGGGTTTTCAACCTACCACAATCTGACAAATTTTAATATTGGAATCTATCAATATTTTTTCATATTGTAGTAGGTTAGAAACCCAGAGAACTACGGAACAAATATGTATCCACCACAAAATAATGACGTTCAAACAGTGGAGTGTCCTTTTTATAACTGTCTTCATGTCAACAACGATGCATTCGGTCATCCCAGCGTGGAGATCCGGAATGTGTGGAGGCCACTTATCCAAGGCATGGACCGACTACGGCTTGATGAGGGAGAATGTTGCGCCAATAATAATAATAATAATCTTTATTCATCCTTTAAGATCATACACATGATAAAGGACAAGTCAGAAAATGTATACAGACGTATAAAGTTAGACACAATACATATATACACTACACATATGTACACTTATAAAGATACACATATACGGTAGATAAATAACTATATTACTTCAAACATATCGTTCATCCAAAAAACTAAACAACAAAGTAAAAACTATGAATTGGCAAAATATTCACTAATGTCATAAAAGCAGGATTCCACTAAATATTTTTTCAATTTTGTTTTGAATTTATTAATATTTTTTTCATTTTTAATATCACTGGGGAGATGATTGAAAAATCGTATTCCAATGTACTGAGGACTTCTTTCGTAAAGTGAAGTACGGTGCTTTGTACTTCTGAATAAGTCACCATGCCTCGTAGCATAGTCATGAGAGTCGGAATTTTTTGTGAAGCTCTTGATGTTGAGTTTAACATATGCTATAGTTTTGTAAATGTAAATCGATGGTACCGTCAGTAATTTGAAATTTTTAAAATGATTCCTACAGGTCATTCGGTAATCTAAGCCAAAGATTAGACGAATCAGTCTTTTTTGACTGATAAAAACTCTGCGAGCATTGGCCGCACTTCCCCAAAGGACAATATTATAAGAAATATGTGAATATGAGAGAGCATAGTACACATTTATTAATTGCTCTAATGTGAATATATTTTTCAGCTGCAAAATTGCATAATAACTACTATTGAGTCTCTCACACACTTGATCAATATGCGTATCCCACTTCAAATTTGCATCCAAATATGTGCCCAGAAATTTTATTGAATCAGAGAAATTTATATTTTTGTTGTTCACGCGAACGAAATAATCATTTGAGATTTTTGTACGAGAATAAAACTGCAGACAAACTGTTTTATCAGGATTGACAATTAAGGAATTATTGCAACACAAATCAGTAAATTCTTTCGACAAATCATTCATTTTCTGCACAAGTTCTTCTGGGGTTTCAGCATCAGTGGCGATTGTCGTATCATCTGCATACAAAAAATGTGTTCAGTGCTCAAATAATTTGGTAAATCATTTGACATACAGAAGAAATACATCCATTTTCCGCTGAAGTTCGATCAGCAAACTGCTAGTAGTAGCATCCGCTGACCTCTTTGTTAGTACTACCCTTCGCCCCACCATGGGGAAATCGGGGCTTTATATCCGACCACACCTCGAAATATTGTCAGTCATCACCCAAATACGATTGCGGATACCAGCAATCGAAACGTCGTGACTATAGTCAACTTGAAACTTGGTTCCAACATTTTTTCATAATAGTCCATTCAATTTCTTTATTTACATTTTTTGACTAGTATTTTACATCCGATACCTCAGCTTTGCTTGTCACAATATTATTTCATTGATTTCGTTATTTAAATTTTTTTTGACTCATATTTTATATTCGATATCTCAATTTTTTGTAACAACAGTATTTTTCTTTAATCAATCAATCCCTAATTTCATTAATGACCAAAAATTGACAATGGAAGTCCGAACCATTTCCATTCAGCAAAGAACATTGTCAACCATTTTCAAGCAAACAGATTATTTCGTATTCTATATAAATTATGAAAATCGTTCGGAGATTGAGGAGCTGTTGTTTCACTGAATGTTGAGAGGAAAGACAAGCCAAAAAATTGGTTTCAGGTAATAAAGTGTATTTTAATTACATTTTCTGTTGAATTTCATCCGAGATATATGTTTCTGAATGTTGAAATAACCTCAAATAAAAAAGTAATTGTTTTTTGTT
The DNA here is from genome assembly GCA_032362365.1 of Zygogramma bicolorata. NCBI lineage: Eukaryota > Metazoa > Arthropoda > Insecta > Coleoptera > Chrysomelidae > Zygogramma > Zygogramma bicolorata. Next base: position 1,155,687 of record JAVJAQ010005744.1, read on the forward strand.
TCCAGATGAAATCTCATAGCCAACCAGACATTCCGTCACCCCAGACACCTGCCATAACTTCCATCCCACCAGCCATGAATAAATCCCGCTTCTGAAACAAATTCCGGCGCTTTTACAACCCGCCGCTTCCGTCAATAATTGAGGCGGCCCTTGACCAACCGCAAACTTCTCGCGAGCATATGTTTAATTGAATCCTTTGAGAAAATGGCGGCGGCGGCGGCCGGTAGAGCGTCTTGGCGAAAAACAAAAAGAAAGCGACAGGTGGCGGGGGCGGCGGTATCGAGTATTGGCCGTGTCGCAGCCAATGCCGCGAGCGGCGCTCACTTATGCACGGGACGTTTCTTCGGAGGCAGGGTCGGACTCGGGAAAATTGCTAGACCGGATACGGTCACTGTGCAGTTATTTTTTCTTTCATTATTTTTGATAGGGTGTTGCGATCGGATGTCGTTATATGAAAATGTATTGATAAGTTTGTGTAGGTATTTATTTTCGAACAAATAATATACAGTTGCCTGTAAGATTTTCAAATATTAGGGTTTACTAAACCGCGACATGTATTTCGCTATACAATAGCTTCCTCAAGCAGGAACTTTTAACTAATCTTAACATTGGAACATTTCGAATTTATACAATATTATATCAGACGGTCAATAAGAATATAGTCCGACAACTAATTAATAGAGTAATCAATGATCCGACGTCATATCCTTATTAGTACAATTTCCTGGAAAGAACATGTTCAACAGAGGCGAATCTTTCAACTAGATCTGATCATAAGGAACTGTGATAGTTTACACTTATAAATTTCCAAACTCTCCAAGAGATTGACTTTCAAACCTTTCCCTTGGAAATGACGGATTTCAAATTCGTTATTAAACTCATGTCCCTCTGTAATGAGGTGAGATGCATACGTAGAATTCGTCTTACCATTTTGGAAACTACTTCTGTGTTCTTTCAGGCGTATATCAAAATGATCTTCCCGTTTGACCGACATAAAACATAGGACATGTACCACACAATGATTTATGAACTCCTGATCTATCTGATACTGAACTTCTATGTTGTTCTTGATGTAAGAGCTCAAATTATTCCTGATTTTATGTGCAATTTTCATTTGATTATTTGAAGGTTGCATATAGAACAAAGAATAATTCGAGCTCTTATATCAAAAACAACAAAGATAGAAGTTCAGTATCAGATAGATCAGGAGTTTATAGATTATTGTGTGGTTCATGTCCTATGTTTCATGTCGGTCAAACGGGAAGAACATTTGGCACTCGCGTAAAAGAGCACAGAAGTGGTTTCCAGAATGGTAAGACAAATTCTACGTATGCATCTCACCTCATTACAGAGGGACATGACTTCAACCACGAATTTGAAATCCTCCATTTCCAACGATAAGTATTTTGATAATCTGTAATTGGACTTCTGACTGGTGTTCTACAAAGAATCATATATATAATTCATAGAGAGACCGACAAGTTCTGCAGTTTTTAATCGCGTTTCGCTTTGATTCTTCTTTCCCCCAACGAAGCTGATTTTCCCTGCTCATTTTCTTACTCAGCCCACCACAATCTCTAGTTAGTAAATCCTTCGTTGAGATTATTATTTTTTTCATAGCTGTATAACATCTGTGGGAAACAAATGATGAATCAGTGAACCGAGATATACATCTTCTTGAATGTCAAGAGTACGTGAACAGAATATTGTAGAAGATACAAAAATCTTGGTGATTTTTGAATACTGAAAATCAAAAATTAGGCGTGTTCGGTATACTATAGTCACTAGATATTATTCTGAAATTTTGGATGATTAAAATTATTGCTAATGCTCATCAAGCACAGTTCATGGTTTACGTTCACAAAAAAGTGAAAAAACACTAAAAAATGTTATAGTCGTATGGTCGTTTTACGTTTTGGGATTTTCAAACATCGTCAAATCCAAATCCTTTATTTTCCTTAAAATGACGAAATTTTCATTTTGTATAGAAATAGTCAACACGTATACCTAACTCACAGCTAGTCCTTAAGAACAAACAAGGAGATATAAATCTGGACAGTATCACACGAGCACAATAAATCACAGTTAATTATATAAAAACTCATCGAGTGTATAGTGGTATATTATGCAACGATCGTGTAATAACCATTACATGAGAGTTGCATACGCCATTTTATCTACACCCAATAAATAATGAAGAACTGAAAATTATATTATTAGGTATTTATATTGAACACAATAATAGTAGGAAATCAATCGTATTTTTTTGGAAGATTCTACAAAATTATAATCAATGGTATAATCACGGAATATACAACAGTATCACACAGAAGACAGATTCGAGATGTCGCCGAGTAAAGACGTGTGTGCGAGCTCTCTGAACTGTAAGAAGTGTAAATCGAAAGTAATCAATAATATAAAATGTGTGAACTGTGACAGCAGTTTCCACGTGAGTTGTGCAAAAAACTGTAAGAGTGTAAAAACTTTCGAAAATAAAAAATATGTAGTGTGTTGTGAATATAAGGAAACCACCTCAGATATGGATATAGACAAAAAGTTCTACGATGCTCTTGAGGATCCACACAATGAAAAATAAATGGATATGCATATAGTTACATATCTATTGGCACAAAAAGACACAATTATCAAGGAACTACGGGACAAGATCGATTTACTCAATAATCAAATTGAACTCATGAACAAGATAAACGGACAAACATACCAACATGACACGAAACTGAGCGGTATAAAAACGGCCGGGAACATAAAAGTCGATAAACAGGACATAAAAAACCAAACCGTCGTTGACAATAAAAAGCCAGGGAATTCCCAAACAAATGACAAGCAGCTATCGACAGAATCTCTGGAGGAACAATCCCGAATGAAATGTGCTGAAATTATTAATCTGACGAATTTTGATAATCCATCAAAAAAATTGAGTGGTAGTGAAAATCCAACTATGGGCGAGCAAGGTAGTTCCACTACTATCGCCCCAAATGTGAAAAAAAGTAACGATGAAAATAATGAAAATAACAGCCAATGGAAAACAGTTCAATATAAGCGCGGGAAACCGGCGAGAAGAATTATCATTGGAAATAATAAGGAGTCCAATATAAAGGGGGTCCCAAAAAACGTAATTCTACATGTCTCCAGGGTGGACCAAGGAACTACTAAGGAAAGACTGAAGCAACTATTAGCTCCAATTTTTCCAGAGACTACAGTAGAAGATTTCTCTTCAAGATTACCATCCATTTACTCATCGTTCAAGGTAACTATAAATGAAAACAATTTCAAGGCTGCAATGGATCCATGGATTTGGCCGGAAGGAGCTTGTATCAGCAAGTTTTTTCAGAAGAGGTTAGTCTCAACTCATGCAGGGTAACTCCAGACGGTATCGACGTGAGTGAGAATTTTGACCTTTTATTATTGAACATACAGTGTCTTAACCACGATAAACTGGACAATATGACTATAGACTATCTTGACTCTCATGACCTAAAATTTATCTGTCTGACCGAAACATGGTGTGTGGCTGAAAATATCTGCCATTACAATTTTCCAAATTATTGTTCAACTAACAACTTTTGTAGGAAATTTAATAGGGGTGGAGGTGTAAGCATATGGTCCAAATCAAATTTGAATGTTATACCGTTAGATCTCCACAAATTCTGTGACGAAAAACATATAGAAATAACAGGATTATCATGGGAGTATTTACCCGGGAAAAATACATAATACTAACCTGCTACCGTTCTCCTTCCGGTGTTTTCGAGATTTTCGCCACAAATCTGAATACTCTGTTAGACAATATCTTTAGCAAAAATGTATCTATATTGCTAAATGGTGATTTCAACCTGAATTCACTAGGAAAAAATTATATAACAAAGTTATCTCATCTACTGGCATCGTATAATCTCAGTCCCAGAGTTACAGAGCCTACCCGCGTCTGCTCGTCAACACGAACAATACTTGATCAGATCTACAGCAACAACTCAGATCACGACAAACATATAGTCCTAGACAACAACATATCAGATCACCGAACAATACTTTACTCCTTCAATATGAGAAACCCTGACAATCTCAAAAATAACACTTTATATACATCTAAGAGAATATTAAGTGACTCACATATTAACACTCTTATAAATGAACTGAAAAATGAAACCTGGGTAGACGTATACTCAGCAATAAGCGTCGAAACAAAATTCAATATATTTCATGACAACCTGATGTACTACTTTAATCGAACATGTCCACGAAAAACGACTAAAATATCCGGAAATAAGAAAAAAGGGAAAGAATGGGTCAATAACAATATCAAAAAATCGAGCAAACATTTGAAAAACCTGTTTCATGCCCAAAAGAAAGATTCTCATTCAAAAGAAACATATACATTTTCAAAAAGAAAGCACAATGAGCTAGTCAAAATCACGAAAAGCCAATTTTACTACAACAAAATACACACCTCTTCCAACATTAATAAAACCACCTGGAGTGTTATCTCCGAGCTGAGCGGAAAATCATCTACGAATAAAAATATCTCCCTGAATTTAAAAGATGAAGTAACTGGAGACCCACTCGTAATATCCGAAGCCTTCAATAACTTTTTTATACAGGCCCCATACGATACCATCAATAAAATTAACACGAAAGGGAAATCTCGCACTTCTCAGAGAAGTATACCAAACAGCATTTCTGTAGAGTATATCACAGAAAAAGAAATTATGGACATCATAAAATATAAACTTAAGAAAAAACACTCCTGTGGTCCTGATGAAATTTCAGGTTATTTGATAAAAAAAATTGCTGACCACATTATTGAACCCCTCACCCATATAATAAACATATCTTTCCAAAAGGGTATGTATCCTACGAGACTAAAAAATGCTCTAGTCTCTCCGATTTTCAAAAAATTAGATCCGCATAATTTGGAAAATTATCGGCCAATCACAGTGCCCCCCGTACTCTCAAAAATTTTCGAATACGCTTTGCTCTCTCAACTATTGGACTTTCTAAACGTAAATAACTTATTGCATCCCGATCAACATGGTTTCCGCTCAGGACACCCAACTATCAGTGCTATCCACTCTTTTTATGGAAACATTATAAAATCTATTGAATCTGGACAAAATCCGACAGGAGTGTTTTGCGATCTTAGCCGAGCTTTCGATTGTGTAGTACATAAAAAACTGCTTGACAAACTTCATCTGAATGGAATAAGAGGAAAACCTCACGAATGGTTCAGTTCTTTCTTGGAAGGAAGAATCCAGCGGGTTAAAATCAACCACTCGAACGATAATAAAACAATAACTCATATCTCAAGTCCACAACAAAATAACATAGGTGTTCCCCAAGGATCCGTCCTAGCTCCTATACTATTCATCATCTACATAAACGAACTGCCAACTGTCCTGCCAGGAGCTTTCACAAGTCTGTATGCTGATGACGCTACCCTAGTTTTCTCTGACGAATCGTCACTTGAACTCCAAAATAAAATAAACAATACAACTGACGCCCTACATAACTGGCTGAGCAACAACTCGCTGTTTCTAAATGCATCAAAAACAAGTTTTACTACTTTCCATACCAGACAAAACACTAATCTACCACCCCTAGATTTGAACATATGTGGCACTCCTCTTGAACATAATACATCCTCCAAGTTTTTAGGTATCACAATCAACAATGATCTCAGTTTCAAATCACACTGCAAAAATCTAACCAGCTCTCTACACTCCAAATGTTACCAAATTAGAATCTTAAAAAGTGTTCTGGACACACCTAGTCTACTCCTGTTTTATCATGCTCAGGTTCAATCAAGACTCCGCTACGCCATCACAATAGCGAAAGACGTATTCATCGCACAAAAGCGAATAATACGTTCCATTGCAAACGTCTCCCAACAGACCTCATGTCGAGATATTTTCAAGGAACTTGGAATTCTTCCACTTCCCGGCCTTTATATTTTAAAAGTGTTAATATACATTCACACGAATAAAAAAATATTTTCCACAAATAAACAATATCATAATCACAACACGAGGAGAAAAAACGATTTTCATCTACCAAACTCACATCTCACCATCTGCCAAAAATCACTAAATGTGATAGGACTGAGATTATACAATGTACTTCCTAATGAGCTAAAAGTAATTGAACAAGCCCATATTTTTAGAAAAAAAAACAAACATTTTTTACTGGGTATTACTCCATACAACCTTGATGAATATTTTGGACAATGCTAGAATAAGATTTTAATGTATTATTTCATTTTATTTCTATAACGAAAATCTGACCTGAAACATATCTATAACTATTGTTTAGATATTTCCAATGCACGTTGTTGATATATCTGATATATCTCATTTGTTCTTTTTTTTTTCTTTTGTCTTTCTCTCTTTTAATTTTAATCTACATTTCAATTATGTATTTTAAGAGAAAAAATTTTTTACACATACATATACTCTCCGTTGACCTGTCCTATAGCTTTGTAAGCTCGTATTTGGATTAATAAATTATCTATCTATCTATAACAATGAGACATGAAAAGAAAAAAAATGGGAAAAAAAAACTCTGCCGAATTTAGGAATTGAATCCGGACTTTTCTGATCACTGCCTGCGCCATTGACCACTCGGCCATGAGTGTTCATTTAACTTGGTCGAAAATAAAAACATATGTCAAATGAAAAATATTATCCTTCCGATTGTATTTTTTTCTTGTCTGAGACATCTGTGGAGGAGTCGCTGGTCATTCTTCTATGTCACTGATATACGACATTTTCATTCGATTATCGAAAATTGACTAAATTCTTCAAAAATTCAATACCTACTGATTCTGACTTGACAAACGTCAAAATGCAAAGCTTGCACATCATGCTTGATTGAAAAATAATGGGTTTCTATTGGTTGAAAATCTGTATCATAATGGATTTCATTATAAAACAGGTTGTGGGCATATAAGTGTATTATTGGAGTACGGGTGTAGATAAGAATGATTAATCAATGAAAACGACTTCAAACTCTTCTTAACGTTATATTTTGTGCTCTCCTGATGATATCTGGAAGATTATTGAAGATTTCAGGTCCAATGCATTTAGGAGCGTTTTGAGTTGTTCTATTTTTGCAGCCTTAATATATGTCATTCCTTTCTGACGTGTGTTCTTACCATGTATATCACTATTCAGAATAAAGTCGGCTTTATTGATGAATACAAAGACTCATAATTTATAAATGAATAGACTCGTGAGATTGAGAATTTTATTATTTATAAAAAGAGTTCTGGATGAACTTCGTCTGGAAGTATCGAAAATACATCTCAGAAGTTCTAACCTTGATTAGCAACAGTTGTTAAAGTGGTGGTTATTAGTTGCAGTTTTCTTGGATATTTGAAACTCTGATTGCATCTATTCTCACCTTGGCCGAGTCCGCCCCTGCAAATGTCTATCTGCAACCTAAGAAATTCGACTTCCGACGTAGGAGTGTCTGTGAACACACACTTCCACCAATGATTTCTCCAGGAATGCGCTGTTCTGCGAATCTGCCTGCTTTTTCGTTGTTTTTCCGGGAAAATCGACCACTCCGCGAAGGGGTACCTCTCGGACAACGGGGGTGAGATTGCGAATGCGGTGTAGGAAAAGGATTGCGCAAGAAGCTGGAGGGTTTAGAGAGGGGAATTTTGGTTGGGGTGGTATTGTCTTTGCAGGAGTCTGATATTTCTTATAATTAAGGCTTTGGAATGTCTTTTTGATGAATATCCTAGATTTATAGAAGACGAATATCGCAGGTTCCTAGGAAACCCCTCAGAAGTTCATTTGGGAGCATGTGCGAGCAAGGGACATCCGGGACCTATAGTTAATGAAGTGGAATCCTAACCACTTTAGCTCCCTGGCTGGAATACAAACACCGAGTTTTCGAATAACTCTGTTACTTCTTAGGATTTCTTGATTGATGAAATCGAATCATTCTTACTATGATCTTTCTCATCACGCTTATATTTAAGGTGTGGGGGGCATGGGATATTTCCAAAACGCCCCTTCTAGAAGAGAGCCTAAAAATGAGAATATAAACTCGTTGTCATAATGAAATGAGTACAACCTAAAAAATTATATCGGTTCGTTAGAATAGTATATTACACACCGAGGTGGATAGTGATTCATTCCTGTCGTGAGATCAGTTAGTTAACCGGGACTCAAAGCGACGAGGTTAGCTATGATCTCGAGACAGGAATGAAACTTCCAACCGAGGTTTGTATACTATTTCATTTACAACCATCATGTTTCGATTAGAATTAATAAATCTCTGTTTCAGTCTGAACATATCTAAAATATTACATTCAATGACAAATTACAAAGAACGCGGTTTTCTCAGAATAATCAAGTAGATATATTGACTACAGGGTATACAATGGGGATGACGGCTGCAAAACTCTACCACTAGGAGCGCCACCACTGCATGTACCTTTGACAGCCTCTCAAGTCAAATCACAACAATTCAAAACATTAAACGTCCCTTCTTTGCAATAATTAAGAATATAAAGATTTGAAATCGTCATAAAATGGTCTTATGTAGTGCATTCGGATGTAAAAATGTAGGTACGCATTTATTTACAAAAGAAACAAAACTGAAAAAGCAGTGGGAAGTAGCCCTGAAAAGAAAGAGATTTCAGGCTTCTGAACATTCTAGATTATGCTCCAGTCACTTACAAAAGAACGTAGCAGGGCTAGTAGATGGTTATTACGATGATTTTTAACGAAATACCTCTGTAATCAGTTTGAATTTTTTACCTTTCTCTTAGATCTTTTTTTTTCCAGTTCTGGTACAGACAAACATCCATATCTATCGGTTGGAGAAAACATCCTTATGATTCTTAAGTATCTTTTGAAAATATTCATTAAAATAAAAATAAAACATAACCTGCAAAATCACTCGTTAGGCACATGCAGTCCTGCTGCCACCTACTAAAAGCTTTGGGTCATCTTCCCTATTGTCACCAATATAAATAAATGTCAGATAAAGTAATAAATGACAGATAAAGTCTAGAATAGATGAAATGGGAGCGGGAAGTAGAGGTGTGTAATGTGACACTTACTAAATCTTCAATGACGTTACTAATGACAGCATTACATATAAGGTTGTGAATAAAATATGTTACCAGCTGGTTCTAGTATTCATGTATGGGGACATAACAAGCACCAATAGTTTGCTTGTACTTCCATTGTTCATGTTATCAATTCTAACTACAGAGAACTGAATGGGTTGATAAAAAATGATAAAGATTAGTTCATGGAAAAAACGGAATGAAAGGGAAAAAGAGAAGTAGGGAGAAAAATCCTGAAAATTTGTAAGCTATCAAATGATAGAAGATGAAAAGTAATGAATCAAGAATAAAATTAAAATTCGAAATGAAAAATGAGCTGAGGAAATATAAAATATAGTATGAATAATATGTTAAAAAAATTGACTGAAATCAAATGATAGTGCTCGGACATAACGTATTCAAAAGAAACATAGTGTGAAGATGATTGTAGCCTATTACTCACGAGCAAAAAATTGTGAGCACGAGGCGTTAGACGAGTGCGGTAATTGGCCTTATCCCCGAGTCGCGTACTGTACTTTTTCTACTTCCACAACGCTTGTGCGTTAATTTCTCGTGGTTAAAAATTTTTTTTTAAAATTACCCATTTTTAATGATATGCACTAAATAAAAGCAAGTAGGTGAAACTATTACTTGTCGATTCATGAATGTAACTAAATTTACTACCAAAAATATGATCTTCAATTCAATTTCACAAAAAATTTAGGATAAATTTTGCTGAATTTGATTTTTGCACAATTGAGTGTAGTCATTTATAAAAAAAACGAAAGCGGCCAGCATTAATCCAGAGTACACATGTATTAGTTGTCAAATAGAGAAGATTCCAAAAGATTTCGAAAAGATTCTGAAGAGATCCAAAAATGTTCCAGTTACAAAAAAATCAATGAAAGTCAAATAAAACAGTTAAAAAGCACAGCAGCAAAAAATTTATTGTAATGTAAACAAAGATAAAATAAAATTGAAAATTAAAATCACTAGCCAACGAAGGTAAATAAATGAAAGGAAGTGTGATCACAAAGCATAGTTACAATACCCGCAATCATCTGTTGTCTTGGCTTCATACGATTTCGTAGATTTTCGGTAATTTTCTGAACTCTAGGAAATTATTGAACTCTCCTTTCAACATTCCTTGATTTCTTTACTCACTGGAGTAATTAATCTGTTCAGTTTCGTTTTCAATATCTTTTCAGTTTCTACCAATTTTTCCACTAACTGATCGAATTGTCTGATACTTGATGAATATCTAGGATAACGTAATCGAAAAAACATTAAATTGGGTGATAATCACTAGATAAAATAGCTTCTTCATGATTGATATGCCTGAAGAAGCGTCTGGCAGTTTTGTAAATGCCTGGTGGAAATCACACAATGAAGTGTTTTTATGTTTTTTTTATTTTTATTTTGACAATCGCTACCATTTCATTGAGAAACTCTTTATAGTTTTTGAATGATTGCAGAGCTATGCTTTCCTCTCGATATCAGGAAAAAAATACGAGTTCGCGGAAATTGAGGGAAATGATAGAATAATAGATAATTTGAAAAATCAAAAATAGTTATTTATTGTACAAGAGTAAAGAGTTAGATTTCAGCTCGAGGGCTGAAATCTAATATTTTCCCTGTGTATAATACACAATTTTTTTCTGTGACGGGAAAAACGACAATTCAATATTGAAAAAACAACAATTTCAACACAAGGAAATTCGACTGTTGTACCGACTAGTTCAAAGAACATATCATTCATGCAATGCGCATTTAATAATTGTACTTTTTATATAAAGGAAATGTTACTTTTGTATAAGATGCCTAGGAAACCCTGGTGTATCTACTTATACCTGAATAATTTTGGGATAAACTTGGCGAAAACCGATTGCTTGATTTTTGAGATCATAAAAACTTCAGATCGCTATTTTAGATGGCGATCAGTCATAAACCATATGAAGCTTAATTTTCACTAGAGAGAAATGTGCAACCGAATATTCTACTACTGTTCATTATTTGCCTACTGAGATTTTGACAGCCCTGACAGCCAATCAAATGCGTTTCAGAAAACGTGCATGTAACGCGGAAACCTTCCGTTAACAACATGTCAATACTGTCACTGTCACCTGCCACCTCTACAAGTTTTTAGTGTGTTTATATCAGTTCGTAAGACTAGACTTTGATTCCGAGAAAATTTACTCTGCCCATTTACCTGTGAATGTACGAAAAAGTTCATGCTAGTGTATTGAAAGTGATAGACTGTCTTGGAATTGGGAATACACACATCAATTATGCAACGGTTCAAAATACGTATCACATCGATATTTCCTTTATTTAAACAACACTTTGTTTTCAATATCTCATTAATAAGAGCAACAGATGTTTCGTCCTCGATGTAAGACTTTCGCTCAAGCTGAAACGAATAAAATTAGCTACAACGCTACATTCATGTTATTATTGTGGGGCGATTTGTTTTGTACTTACCTTTGGTATTGAATAAAGAAGAATATTTGGATTCCCAGATTTTGACTGACCACACAAAATACGGAATCTTCTACACATCGTGAAAAAGTACTTGTACTTCAAAACTTATTCTACTTATATAGACTGTTGACAAACACTGTTGAATGCCAAGAAATGATTTCGGAGTTTTCATTGACAACAATAAACCTCAAAGTTACGTCAATCTGACAAAACCGACATTTGACAGATTTTCGAAAATGCTCATATAACGCCCCCTATACAAAAATTAGAAAGCTTTTGTAATCGTCGATTGTTTTTCGCCAAGAAATTCTAAACAATATCGAATCACTAGATACACCAGGGTTTCCTAGGCATCCCAATGCCAACCCTCAGCTGATGAAGGCCAAAGCCAGAAAAAGCTAGTGGTCTTGTGGTGGACATTTCGAATTGAATGCAAATTGTGATAGACAGAGAATTTGATAATCTATTTATCAGGTCCCTGATTTTTTTGCTTATAGCTACTTTCTATATATATATTATCCGAGAAAAAAGTAATTTCATATATATATATATATATACATATATACATATATATCCGGAAAGAGAGTAATTGCATAAAGAGTGACATTTTGTTACCTGTCATCAGAGATAAAATGTTAAACTTTTTTCCGCTCACAGAAAAATAAAAACAGTTTGGTAGTAGGTGATTATGACGTTTCGATTGTTAGTATCCGCAAGCATGTTAAAGTAAAAAAAATTCTTACTGAAAAAACTTTTTTTTTAAGTTTCGAGCCCAATGATGTTCAAGTTGGTTTCAGTCGAGCACACGGAACTCTGAACAAAAACCACACATCACCTCTCAAAGTGTTTCATTTATTCAAGCCCCGATTTCATGATTGCCACTTCTGCGTCCCATCCCATTATCTCCCCTCGGAAAAACAGCCCCACTCGATTCTCTCACCTGCATACGGAACCCCGTAACCGTCCATCAGAGTTTGACGTGTCGCTATCGCACGCTTCGTCGGTGCTTCCCGCCCCTGTTATGCGACAATGCCGTGCCGAGGACGTGTTGGCCCTTTATTGGGCCCGTGTTTGTTCGGCCCGGGATATTACTACGTCGTTAAAGTAAATTAGATTAGCTGCCGTCACGTGACTATGCGTCGGAGGGCCTGAGTGCTCCAAATATGATAGGAGAACATGAACATGTTTTTATCTTGTCAAGTTTAACTGTCTATACACGGAAGTATTTTTTTTTTTCAATTTTCAAATGCGTTGCTAATATATCAAATGAATTTTCATATCGATATTTTTGAATATATAAGTGTCATCTTTTGAAACGATCTGATGTTCATTTCAAATAAAAATGCGTCGTACACGTAATTACATAGGTCATGGGGGAGGTTTTCTGGTGCGATTCTTAACACTGCAATTTCAAACCTCAAGAAAGGGTGGGATCAACTCTTACTATTTCAAATATCTCTTCAAATTCGTTCTGTCAACAGAAAGACAAGTTTTGCACCTTTTTCCTTGTAAAATAAAACGATGGAGATACTAGTTCTCTATTAGTGTATCATCTTCACAGCTTTCTCTGAACCTTTTTTATCATATCATTCATTAGCCCTCTTCATTAAAATACCCAATGGGAAATTCTGATATTATATGGATAACGTGTTGAATGGTGATGAAACGCTCAAAAATTTCAGATTTTGACGTTTTATAGATACCTACAGACCTTGATTTCCCCCCAACTTGGCATAATCCTCGGATGTTTGATATTGAATGAAATTCGAACTTCAAATCACGACAGAAGACTGAAACATTTCATAGTGAATAATAGAGTATCTATGGAGGAAAAAATCATTATATTATGAAAATAATAATGATACCCTATCAATAACACCCTTCGAAGTGTTCAATGAACGTATCAAATCCTCACTTTGGTAAACACTCCCATATCATGTGTTGATATTTTGTATTGATTTTTGTAAATGCTGTATTGCATAAAGCACCAATAAATGATCTATTTACCTATCTATCTATAGTTCCTCCATTAACAAGGAACCATTCGAGCTTTTATTCAGATTCGCCAGGAAACACACGTTATTTTCCTTCCCTTCCTCCTTAGGATAATTATTATCCGTGCCTGTTGAATGAAATTTATTCGGGCGTGCTATTTCTCCGGCAGATGGCGTATAAATCGTAAATGGGACACTTGATGCCAGCGCCAGATCAACTCGCATCGCCTACTTGATATGGTTATAACACTCTCCTATTAACTCGCTCATTTTGTACTCACTGTATGGAATTTTCGATATTTCTCTTCACGATATTTCAATATCGAAATGATTTTTTCATCTTCCGGTTCACAAGACACAAAAGAAGGTCATTTAATGTTCAGAAAACAAATTGAAAACAAATTTTGGGGAGCTAGAACCCTTTTTTTTTGTGAAGGAAAAGTTGACGTTATTGATATTTTCTGTGTCTGATGTCGATGAAAGATCTGACAACTTATTGATCGACCCTAATATTTTATTGGCTATTTTATTTCGAATAGTCAGGGAGTCTTTGATGTAAACGTCAGCTACTGTTATTGAGCGCCAGACACCATGCAGTTTTAATGTCGTTATATTCTCGCCACTAGTAGCTGAAGATAGTAGCTGAAGATCGCCAGAAACAGTGGCCGTTGTATTACTGAGAATCCGGAAGTTTCAAGTATGAAGCAATTTTTTTCCCCATATTTACTATTTTATTTATTCCAATTCTCTGGACAGTGCATTTTCCTTTCTGATTATGTAGAGAAAAAATAAGCATCTTTGACATTAGTTGGTCGCAGGTTCCAATATTTTTTCACAATGTTAGCATATTCTTCTGTTACAGTAAATTTTCGAGAAGTTTTTGTTTTAGTGTTCGGAATGTGGACCAAAACTGCGGCACCTAAATCTTCAAAATCGTGAATTTTCATTCTGTACATGTCATCTCTTCTACAAGTACCCACAATTTCCATGATAAATACAACCTGCAAATAAAAAATATAAACAAATTATAATCAATCTACTAATCATTGTGAAACTTACTTTTGATATTCGTTGTCTGGGGCTTCTTTGATAAACGTATCAATCTCCTTCTTTGTGAAAACTCTTTGGCTTTGTATCCATCTGATTTCCGCTTTAGAAATGCTCTCAATTCGAAATATTCACTAATATCCACGCCATCATTGATACTAAGCATCGTTTTCAACATACTATAATGTGCCCATAAAGTGGAAGATTTAAATTTATTTGATATACTCGTATTTCCAAAGTAAGCCATCAGAACATTATCTGAACGAGAACTAGTTGTCTGTTCTCTGCACCAGTCCATGAATAAGGTATAAGAAACTGTATATTTATCTTTAAATATTTCAGGCACTAAATTCAATGAAGCGTTATTTGCTGCATCCATAATACTTGGTTGAGTTGAACCTCTTTCACTATCACTAGTTTCCATGCTGAACTGAATTTGAAACACTTTTGGAATATCGTTGTCAAAGAAATATTGAATTGTCACTCATGTTTGTGATTATATTGTCTCTATGGTCACGGCAATGTTACCTGGTTACGGCGTCTTTTGTTTCATCTACGCCACACCTTTTTTGCCGTGACGAAGATTGTAACGATTTGCCCATGCGCTTTCATAATGTACTACATTTAGAAATCATTATTGAACATACAATGAAGATATTCCGTAACAGTCGTAGAAAAATAAGTTTTTTGGCATTTCAGCAGATATTGTGAGCTTTTTTGATTTCAATGAGTTTACCATGTGATAACCACCCTCTAGCCACCCCAACCCCCAATAATCACGGACACTCATCCAATTCATACCCAGCATCGACATGTACAAAAATCAACTCTGGGAGTTTTCCGCCTCATCAGAGTCCGGCTTTCCAGAGCCGAGCGAAAAATTGAGAAACACTTTATCTCGCTCACGCTACAGTGGCCGCCGATATGGACCGCCTTGTCCTTGAACATATTTCAGCAGGAACAGCGAGTGTTTTTGACGGCCGGTCGGGCAACAGACTCCGGACTCCGGATTCCTGGCCGCTTATCTGATTCCGGTATTCAACATTCTGGAAATATTGGCGTAGTGGACGACGAGTCTTCGGGAGCTGTGCAGTAGAGTGGGATTGTTGAGTCTTTCTCTCCCGATAATTGGAAAGATAGAAGTATGTTCATCGGAGATGATCACTTTTGTGTGGAGATGGCATTACTGTTAAAAGTTTTCTTGCTACTCAACAAAAATTGTTTTTCGCACACATCTGGTAGCTTTGAGGAATAATTTTCAACTTTCAACCGGGCGGCAGTCACATATTCTTAAACATTTTCTTACAGTCTAGTCTGCCTTTGGAGAGGAAATAATTGAAGATGAAACAAATCGTAATCAGCAAAAAAATTCGCCCTTCATCGTACTTCATGTAAAACCCATAATTTGCGTTCCTGAAGTTCAACAAGAATTTGGATGGAAGTCTTTTCAGACACTGCTTTACATTCGTTACACATAAAAACATCGATGAAAGAAAAAAAACAGAAGATATAGTGATTCAAATGATACAATAAGCCAACTGAAACTGAAATTAGTGTCAACGTGAGGAAAACGAAAATGTATGAGGCATACTCTTTGGAAATATACAGTGTGTTCCGTCAAGAACAAATTCTGGGTTAGCCATGAATTATCAGGCAACGCGTTAATTTTTTCTGCAGATTATTATAAACGTCGTCAGTACACTTAACTTGAAACTTGTTTATTGCATTCATGTTTTCTTCTCGGTTTTGCCCTTTTTTTCCTCAGTTTCAATATTTTTCTATGAGACATTTCATTACTAATTTTGTTCCATTCCTGATCAGTTACAACTCTTTAGATTATTTACATTTCCTCATTCTCAGTTTCTGGTTCAAATTATTCTCGATGTTCTCATTTAGATTTTGATGCTTTCCATCTTCAATTGAGTTTTCTGACTCATTATGTTTTTTGACAGGTTTCAACTTGACTTCAAATTGAGATACTGGTGCTTTCAATGTTGCGATATTGTTTCAGACAAACCTGCAGACAGGGTGTAGTTGTTCAAAATTACGCATTGAGAGTGCGCTTGTGGTTGAAATTCCTGAATATTTTCGAGAGCCCTCGATCCATGGAACACGTTGTTGCCAATACAGATCACTCTTGGTTAGAACAGAGAACGCGAGATCAATTTTACGTTCGATGAAAACAAACTTCATCTCCAATGACCTACCTTCAAGAATAATCTCACGTTCTAGTTATTCAATAACCATTTGGAAATTCCGTAGTGATCATGAAAAAAACACAAGAGAAGTTTGCTGGCAACTACATTCTAGAGTGTGCACGCGTTCTGAATATTCTATAAATGCAGTGATATGTGTTTTAGATATTTTCAGTTCAACCCAGAAGATCATTATAATTAATAATGATTTTACTCACCAGAAAAAATGGAATTTTCTCACTTCACATATCCATAAAAAACTTTATCACAATTCTCACTCCTATTCGCTCACACGCATTAACGTGAATAATATTCGGCTGAATTGTGATACTACTTCTAAACCGAGCTTTTGAATTGAGATCACAATATCATATTGCTCAAATGGAAATATCAACAATCAAATAATTTTTTCAGCACTAGACCAGAATTCGCAACGACATAGCCACACTGGACGTGGACATGACTGTCATCTCAACTGCGAGAGTGACGATACCTAGCGAATTTTTTGAGTTATTACTAGGGTCTACGTCATCAGTTCTTGATCAAGTAGACCAGATCGGTCGTCTGATTTGCTGACAATCTTTTATATGGAGTGAAAACACCAGTAGATAGCCACCTTACTTCAAATATATTAAAAGATTTCCATTTGTTTATATGAGTTTTTATCACCTGCGCATTTCAATTCTCTTGTTTGGATTCTATTTTGTTCTCATCAATTTATTTTATCAGGTAGGATTTTGGAGTTCTCATCAACGTTGACTTCATAAATAAGGGAAGTTTGAACTAGTATCGATGTGCTTCTAACATTACTATTAAGTTTCGAGAAACCATTTCGAGGCTTCTCTTCTCTAACCCAATACATAAAGATAACAATGCCTCTATGAAGAAAGTAACATGAAAAAATTCAGGAAGAGAAGACAGGAATTTCCTTGTGAGGGTGGGATGATGGACCTAAAATAATATGATAGTCACTTTTCCTTGTTTGATTTGTATATGTGGATTTTTTAACACTCGTCTCTGTATTGCCTTATGTCGTATAGAGTTGATTTAGTTAGACACTTGATGTCATTCCTTTCACACTAGTTGTGTACTCATTATATTTATTCATATATGTTCATTTATGTATATATATATATATATATATATATATATATATATATAATATATATATATTGGTCAAACAAAGAATAATTTGAATAGCTCTCTACAAAATTGACTGTAAAAATGTGAGAAAAAATTCATGTGCATAAACTAAACATTCTATTGAAAATGATCTTTCAATTGATTATAATAAATTCTTCGTATTGAAAAAAAAACAAACGTCTTTTTTTGGAAATGACTGAAATTAAAAGGTCTGAGTTGTCTTACTAGCTAGCCATCATCACTAGAGATCACTCAGACCTAGACGCAAGGTCACCCAGTCTTGAAAATGGCTCCGAAATGGGAGCCGAAACGTAGACAAGTTAATCTTTCCAGACGCGGATCAACCGGAAGTTCCAGCCAGCATATTTCTAACCGCGGAAGCTAGCTAGAGATTGGATGTCTTCGATGACCAGCTTGCCATATAGCCAGAGTAGTATATATATATAAATATATATATATATATATATATATATATATATATATATATATATATATACTACTCTGGCTATATGCCAAGCTGGTCATCGAAGACATCTAATATCTAGCTAGGAGATAATACTAAAAACATTGTTGTTGCATTACTTCAGTCAGATAGTTCTACGGAACACTAGCAACATTTCCTACAAAGTTATGAATATCTCCTGAGTACATGATTCATTTTCATTTGAAAAAAAAAGTTTAATGATATTTGATTGATTTCATACCGCAGTATCAGCGATGAATGAAGCAATATTTGTTTAATGAAATTTAACGTTAATTTGAAATTTATTTCCATACAAATAATTATGTGGTCGCTAAAATGATAAATGATAATTTTTATGTCCAAGTTATGATCAAATCTAGCCCCTTTGCTATCAAATGTCATTCCGGTTTGTACTCTTTCATCTCTCAACCCTTCATTGGTAATACTTCCAAAACTCTAGCTTGAGTTCTTATCTGATGACGCCCTGGCACATCTAGACTGTCAGTCAGCATTTTCATTGTTTTCATCTGCGAACCCCACTATTATGGTGCGTATTTGCGGAGAACTGTTCTGTATGAGGTATTAAACAGAGTTCACTATCAGGATATCGATTCACATCAGCACCCTTGCTTTTAGATAAATCCCCGTGGTAGGTGGTTGGGAATATCACTAGGGAGGATTACGTATTATACATATATGTAACTCACACTGGAGTGGAACAATGAGGATGAACGCTGTGGTGATGAAATATGACGATTACACTTGCGTTAGCAGAAAGAATAAATTCTACATGTGGAGTAAGAGATGTATAATGAAAACTAAACGGGGTGTTACAAAAAGCCACTAAAAATATTTTCAAAATGGAATGTAAGTAGCTAATCAACATATAAGTATAGGACAAGTATTTGAAGGATTCGATATGAAAAATATTTTTGAAAAAAAGTATCTATTGCCAATTATTGAATATCAATTATCAACAATTGTTGTGGACAACCTCTATAGATTGTTTTTAATTTTGGACCATGACTCCTTCAATGTGAATCTTCTCCCGGAAGTTCTGACGTAGAGAGTGAAATAAAATGAAGAATGAAGAGAAACATATTCAAATATTTTTTTTCAGGAGAAGGCAAGGAGTTCCAAAGTTCAGCTCTTCTATTGAAAAAAGATCCCTGAGCAAGAGAGGTCCCCGAGTTCACAACAAACGGGTCGGAATTTTTTACTCGTCGAGTCATCCGTTTAGATATTGTCAAGGATGGAACGATTGATAACAATTCAGAAGAGCACCGATCGTGGAAATATATATAGAAGAGAGGCAAGTCCCCGACCTTTCGACGATGTTCCAATGAAGTGAGCGAGTCTGTGAGCCAGGAAACACCAACAATACGGATTGCCTTCCTCTGAATAGAATCGAGAAGCTTCAATGAATGTTTTGTTGCCAAACTCCATACATGGGAACTATATTCTAAGACAATTCGTATCTGAGCCTTGTAGATTATTAGAAGCTGACGAGAAGTGAAGTATTTCTTTGCACGAAATAGAAATACAAGCTTGGGAAGCACCTTTAGTGATCGATCTCACTTAGTTTTCCCATGAAAAATCAATACTGATCGTAAAAATAAACAAATTCTTTCTTTCTTCATCCTTTTGACGAAACTGAACTTCTTGATATCATTAAGTCGATATCGTCTAAGAACTCTAGCGGCATAGATGAATTGCCTATACTCCAGTCTATGACGGTGAAAAAAGTGTAAACTGTGTATTTATCCCATACAGCACCGATTCGTATGAAAATTTGGATTAAGGATCTACATACCCTCTTTTTCAAAATCTACCCTGTGACGAGGGTTGCTTTCTCCCTGGAGGTGGATGCCACCCCTTCTTGGGGGTGAAAATTTTTTTATTGGAAATAAGTACGGAAATCAATAGATTGACTAATTCTAAGCATTTTTCGTTCAATGAAGTTTTTTCTGAAAAGCAATACTTTTCGACTTATTCGCGAGTGAAATTGTCGGTTTTCAGGCAAAAAAAAACACATTTTTAAATCCTTTTTCGCGAATAACTGAAAAATAATGCATCTAATCGAAAAACCTGTGGAGAGCAAAATTATAGCTTTCGAAAAAACAAAAGAGATTGTTTTTTCGTGATGTATGCAAACCCACTACAAACTGAATAATTGCTTGTTGAAAGTTGATCGGTATTTTCAATCGCCAAACTGGAAAGTTTCTACGTACAATAAACAAAAACCAATGCATTTTTCGGGAAAAACCAATCGGACCTTTTTTGAAGTCCTTCAAAAATCCTTTATTTTTGTTATTTATAAAAGTTTCTAGCATCAAAACTGACCGAGGTATGAAGGATATGATGTTGAATCCAATTTTTTTGTTGAAAAAAAAATTGTGGATAACTCATTCTCTCTTTCCCACCTTTGAAAAAAATCGTTGTTACTCCATAATTCACTTAATTCATGTTCTCATAATGAGTCCTGAGTTTTTCATCAATTGAAAGTACGTAGTTTTAGAAAAAATTGAGATTGAAGAGAAAAAATCATATACTTAATTCAGCGAAAAATCACTATTTCTTCGAAATAATTCGAAAAGTATTGATCACATGCAGAATTTTCTGGAGTACAAAATTGAAGGTTATTCTTCTCGGATGATTTTGACGTTTCATTTTTTTCTGTAGGATGAAAATAGAGTAAGATTTGGCCAGTTAAATATTGTGAGGGTTCGCGCAAAGTACCTTTTTTGAGCCCGTTCAGCATGAGCCTTTTCAAAAATATAATCTGGAACAAAAAATAATGTGAATGAGCTCATAGCTCTTGAAGAAAGCTACAAAATGCTCCTTTGGTGGATTTGATTGCTTAAATACTAAGCGAGTTATGGGGAAAAAAAACAAAAACAATTTTTTTAGAAATCAGAGTATGTACATTAGTATATTGAAGAATACACATAGTAACTATATTTCAGGCCTAGTGGAAGAATAGAGGCTTTTTGAAGGACTTCAAAAAAGGTCCAATTAGATTTTCCCGAAAAATGTATTGGTTTTTGGTTATTGTACATAGAAACTTTCCATTTTGTCGTTTGAAAATACCAATCAACATTCAACAAGCAATTTTTCCAGTTTGTAGTGGGTTTGCATACATCACAAATGAACGATCGCTTTTGTTTTTTCAAAAGCTGTTATTTTGCTCTCCGCAGGTTTTTCGATTAGATGCATTATTTTCCAGTTATTCGCGAAAAAGGATCTGAAAATGTGATTTTTTTGCCTGAAAATCGACAATTTCACTCGCGAATAAGTCGAAAAGTATTGCTTTTCAGACAAAACTTCATTGAACAAAAAGTGCTTAGAATTAGTCAATCTATTGACTTCCGCAATTATTTCCAATAAAAAAATTTTCACCCCCAAGAAGGGGTGGCATCCACCCCCAGGGAGAAAGCAACCCTCGGCACAGGGTAGATTTTGAAAAAGAGGGTATGTAGATCCTGAATCCAAATTTTCATGCGAATCGGTGCTGTATGGGATAAATACACGGGAAAATGGTCATAGACTGGACTACTAGCAGAGTCTTGTTGAATATCGCTGAACTAATAATCGAACCACTCACACACCTACTCAATCTATCTTTTCTTGAGGGTTCATTTCCCTCCTGTCTCAAACATGCTATTGTGGTTCCTGTTCACAAGAAAAATGATAAAAACTCAATCTCCAACTACAGGGGTATTGCATTGCTGTCTTCACTTTCGAAAATTTTTGAAAAATCCTATCTCAGTAGGCTTATATCCTTCTGTAAAAAGTATAACCTACTCGCTAAGAGCCAATATGGATTCCAATCTGGTTTATCAACTCAAGATGCTACTCTCTCTCTCTAGTCAATCAAGTTTCATCCAAATTTGAAAATGGCGATAAATCGATTAGTATTCTGTTTGATTTGTCACGAGCATTTGATACCATCAATCATCAACTTCCCCTCAATAAACTTCATAATACTGGAATTCGCGGCCAAAGCCTCAAATGGATTGAGACTTATCTAACTGGCAGATCACAATCTGTGAAAGTTAGGCTCAAATCCGGAATATATCATTCTGAAAATCGTAAAATTTCAACAGGGGTTCCCCAAGGTAGTGTACTGGGTCCTACTCTCTTCCTCTTATTCGTCAACGACATCTCCAGTATTAATCAACAGTATTGTACTGTACAGTTTGCTGATGACACGTCCTTCGTATTGAATTCTTCTTCCTGTGAAGGTTTATCTGAACGGGCTGATAATGCAGTTGCAAATATGCTTGGTTACTGCGCTCGAAATGGCCTCCTACTAAATAGTAATAAATCATATACCATTGTTGTCTCGCCTAGAGAAATGGACTGTAGTATATTGGTTAGAACCAATAATAAATCTATTGAACAGAAAAAATCAGTCAAATTCTTGGGCTTGAATATCGACTCCCAACTATCTTGGAATGATCATATTTACTCTGTTTCTATTGAATTATCCAAGCATTATTTCGTTATTTGGAATCTTAGAAATTTTGTCCCCTCGTATATTTTATTGAGTTACTATTATGCCTATGTTCACTCTAGTCTAAATTACTGCTTAGTCTGCTATGGTAACTGCAGCAAATTGAATGATCTGTTGATTGCTCAAAAAAAATACTGAGAACCATGTGTTTCAAAAAATATGGCGATTCTTGTAAGCAGTTATTTACTGAATTGTGAATTTTAACTGTGATATCCATGTATATTTTAAATTGTGTCACTTACGTTAAGAATCATTACCATGAGTTTCAGCATCGAGATACTATTCGCACAGCCGCCGGTTATACTCTAAGACAAAATTATAATCTGATAGTTCCTGTACATAAGTTAACATCTGTATCAAACGGGCCTCATATCATGTCTATAAAAATTCACAATAAACTTTCTATATTCATTAAGAAAATGTCTGATCTCATAAAGTTCAAAAATACCGTTAAAAGTATTCTGTACAAAAATGCCTACTACTCACTTGATGAATATTTTCAAACTGATCTAACTGGTTGACATCACCATTGCTTTGCTTGCTTGTTTACTATTTTATTGTTCATACTCCATTTTTGTGTAATTGTTTTTAATGACTATCTTCAACATCTTCTATTGAAAGTTTTTCATGTACTTTCAATATTTATGTATATTTTTTTTTCGCCTGTCTATTCCATATTTCATCACCTGATATTATTATTATTTTTTTTAATTTTAACTCCAATCATTACTTGTATATGTGACGATTTCCATGCTTGTAAAAAAGTCTCAGGAAATAAAGTATTGTATTGTATTGTAAATCCAAGCGAAGAGATGGCTTTTTTATATTGATTGTGAAATATTTCGAGAACTATCCAAGATAAGTGAATTGTAGATTGTAGGGGGTCGGTTGTATCGAATTTAATTTTACTATAATATTTTTCCACGATATTACTTTTTTTTGCTGCAGCTATTGGTAATTTCATTCTCAGTCACTTTTGTGTCTTCTGATATTAGCTGCATTGATAAATCAATATTTACCCTGAGAAAATTGAAATATCTTTTTCTTACGACTATACGACTTTTAGCGGTAGGTCTTTGTGCGTCAAATTAAACACAAAACATAGTGAACATGAACACAGTCGCAAATCAAATGAAAATCTTTGAATATATTTGAAGTAAGGTGGCTATTTTCTAGTGTTTTCACTCCATATAAAAGATTGTCAGCAAATCAGACGACCGATCTGGCCTACTTGATCAAGAATTGATGACGTAGACCGTAGTAATAACTCAAAAAATTCGCCAGGTATCGTCACACTCGCAGTTGAGATGACAGTCATGTGCACGTCCTGTGTTGCCAAGTGGCTATGTCGTTGCGAATTCTGGTCTATGTGCTGAAAAAATTAGTCAATTGTTGATATTTTCATTTGAGCAATATAATATTGTGATCTTAATTCAAAAGATCGGTTTAGAAGTAATATCACAATTCAGCCGAATATTATTCACGTTAATGCGTGTAAGCGAATAGGAGTGAGAATTGTGATCAAATTTTATGAATGTGAGAAAATGCTATTTTTTCTTGTGAGTGAAATCATTGTTATTTTTCATAAGCTTCTGGGTTGAACTAAAAATATGTAAAACACATATCACTGCATTTATAGAATATTCAGAACGCGTGCAAACTCTAGAATGTTGTTGCCAGCAAACTTCTCCTTTTTTTATGATCACTACGAAATTTTCAAATGGTTATTGAATATACTAGAACGTGATACCTTGAAGGTAGGTCATTGAAGATGAAGTTTGTTTTCACCAGCCTCAGAATAATCTCGCGTTCTATTCTCTGTTCTAAACAAAAGTGATCTGTATTGGCAACAACGTGTTCCATGGATCGAGTGATCTCGAAAATTTTTAGGAATTTTAACCACAATCGCACCCTTAAGGCGTAATTTTGAACAACTACACCCTGTCAATAGGTTTGTCTGAAACAATATCGCAACACTGAAAGCACCAGTATATAGTCATCTTAGTCGCAACCTTATTAATCAAAGGTAAATACCACGAGTCCTTCAATTTTAATCGATAAATTTTCATTTACCACAAAAACTTATTTATTTGGCAAAAGTATGAAAACAAACCGATTGATAAAATCCGTAGGACGAGTGATTTTATCTATTTCGGTTTGTTCGAATGCTTTTGCCTCAAAATAAAAAAGTTTGAGTGTTTCGAAAATGAAAATTCATCTTATTAAATTTGAAGAACGAGTTGTATTTGGAGAGATTATTTTTTGAACGAGAAGAAGGAAGAACAATTTAATTGATCAGTTTTTCATTTACATAAGAAGAAAAAGAGCAAAGGTGAAAATTTTACAAATTTGAAATGTCAAACAACGATGTAGGCCCTCTATGATCCAGAAGAGATATAATGCTTACGCATTGAATATGATGTGACGATACCAAGAGATGGCGACACACCTCTCATTGTACAAGGTTGATAATTGAAAATTTCTTATGAAATTAAAATCGCGTCAGAAGGAACATAAAATCATTCGTTATGTCGTTGTATCAAAATCTGCATACAACGGTTTCTTCTCATACAACAAAAAATGACTTGTATTTAATAAAAACTAATTGTACGCCATCTTCATTTGAGTTAAGGAAACCCTAAATATTTGAATCGGTCGTTCGCTATATCTGTCATAAACTTGGGGTTATGAACTATTTACGTGTTTGAGTGTTCATTGAAATGTGTTATGTTATTATTATGCTGAAAAAGTGAAAAGTGAATGACTTCTAATAATAAGGTCACTCTTCATTCATGATAATTTATATAAATATGAGCCAGTTCAATAGAATCGACGCGGTAAACCGTATAGTTTTGACATTTCAAAGGTAAACAACGTTTTATCGAAACAATCGAAAGGACCAGGCAGTTTTATCAGTATAATACCCAATGATTGGCTAGAATAACCATAGAATAACCCGCTACTATTGGTTGAAATGCCAAAAAAGTCACATTTTGACAAGTGAAAAAAATAATCAGAATAAAATATATTTGATGCATTCTCTGTCGAGCCGTTAGTTTCGACAGAGACACGCCAACTTTTGAACATGATCAATTTTTAATCTGGTAGTAAAGTACTGGAAATCTCTATCGATTTATAATAATTGTTGAATTTAATTTAATCGGGTAGTATCTGCCCTTAACTTGATAATTTTTATATCATGACTAGATTTAATTGTCAAGATCCAAATGCGACGGACTTTCACTCTGAATCCTTTCTAAAATTGAATAGAAAATCATATGCAACTTGAGGATAGGGCCAATCAAGTGCAACTGCTAGCGGTTGCACTCGGCTAACGCCTCAGGCTCACAATTTTTTGTGTAGTAGGGTAGTTATACTTCTCGTTCTGTAATATACTATGGAACGAACGTGAAAAACTGAAAAATCGCCCCTCACGCTTTATCAAATTTCCCCACCGATTATCCAGCATCCATCAAGCTCCCAACGCTATCGCACCGGGCAGTAACTTATCGCGGATCCACCACCATTACGCCACTAAAAAATACTGCGACAAATATTTCACGTGTCATCAGCGTATGGAGCAGCGAATAATGACCGGCGGTCGTTTTTCAAAACGACGGGGATATCGCACCGCTCGTCCCGACAACGAAATTTACTTTACTTGCAAATGAATTGTTTGTTCAAGCATAATCTACTTTGCCGGCCGACAACCACTCCGGATGTTTGTAGGCATTAATTCATCCGAATGGGCGGCCAACAACGCATATTTGCGAGTGGCAGAGGCAGTGGGGTGCAGGGCGATCGTTCGGTGAAAAAAAAACATCATTCGAGCAAGATTGCCTCTCCAGAATCTTTCCTGAACGAATATCCGTCACATAGGGTTCAGTACTGGAGCCCGCTTTGTTTTTGCTTCGTATCCAGTGATGAAAGCCAGCTAGTAAGAAAACTCAGACCTAGACGCAAGGTCACTATGTCTTGAAAATGGCTCCGAAATGGGAGCCGAAACGTAGACAAGTAAATCATTCCAGACGGGGATCAACCGGAAGTTCCAGCCAGCACATTTCTAACCGCGGAAGCCTAGCCGATCAAATATATATATATATATATATATATATATATATATATATATATATATATATATATATATATATATATATATATATATACACAAAGTTGTTTTTTCTATATCAGGGCTTCGGTCTGAAGAAAAAGATTACTCTTTTTAGCTACCCGAGCTTTCGCTAATTTTTATCAGCTTTTTCGAGGGCTACAATATAAAATGGACATCAAAAAGTATAAATATAAAAATAGAAGCCGAAACGTAGACAAGTAAATCATTCCAGACGGGGATCAACCGGAAGTTCCAGCCAGCACATTTCTAACCGCGGAAGCCTAGCCGATCAAAATATATATATATATATATATATATATATATATATATATATATATATATACACAAAGTTGTTTTTTCTATATCAGGGCTTCGGTCTGAAGAAAAAGATTACTTTTTTTAGCTACCCGAGCTTTCGCTAATTTTTATCAGCTTTTTCGAGGGCTACAATATAAAATGGACATCAAAAAGTATAAATATAAAAATAGAAGGTACATACTTGTGCTATTTGAGGTTTTTTTTGTGAATGAAATGTAAAGATAAAACATGAGATGTGTAAATTTTGACAATGAAAGGTGAAGTTATTGATTTGGAAATTCATACTGTTCTTTTCACTGATGAAAGTTATATACAAGATGTATTTATTTGTTCAATAGAAACGAATAAATTTTACTGAGGTTTTCAATATCTGATTTTTTGTTCATGTTGTTTTTTCTCGTTTTAATTTCAGTCATTTCCAAAAAGAGACGTTTGTTCAAGTTTTTTTCAATATGAAGAATTTTTGTGTTATTATAATCAATTGTATGATCATTTTCAATAGAATGTTTGGTTAATGCACATGAATTTTGTCTCATATTTCTACAATCACTTTTGTGGAGAGCTATTCGTGTTTTCAAATTATTTTTTGTTTGACCAATATATTTTTTGTCACAATCATTGCAAGGAATTCCGTACACTACGTGAGATTTTTCAAAAAGTGGATCTTCATCTTTCAATTTCGAATGTAATTTGTTCAAAGGTTTTATTTTTCTTTGTGAAATTTTTATATTGTTTTCTTGTTTAAATACATTTATGATTTTGCTTGATAATTCTGGAATATAAGGAATAGAACAGTATTTGTATGTAGAAATTTCATTGCGATTGTTTTCTGTAGTATCGATTATATTTGAAGTTGTATTATATAAAAGTTTTTTCAGAAATGTTGGAGGGTAAGAACAGTTTATTAGCATATCGTATATTATTTTCAAATTTTTATTGATGAGTGACGGATGTGAAATCTTTTCAATTCTGTTTTTTAGAGCAAGTACCAAATTAATTTTCATTTTTTGTGGATGACTTGATAGATAACTCATGTATCTTCCTGAATTGGTTGGTTTGAAGTAGTAATCTAATACGATTTGTTGTTTTAATTTCTTATTAAAAGAGTATCTAAAAATGGTACGGCATTATTTTTTTCTCTTTCTACAGTGAACTGTATCAGTGGATCATAACTGTTGAATACATCTTCGATATTTTCGATCTCATCAATAGGTACAGCACATATAATATCATCTACGAATTTTCTTATAAAAGGAAGCTGAAAAGATAATTTTGGGATACATTCGTCTAGTAAATCATCCATTACATATTGTGCCAAAATCATAAATGTATTTAAACAAGAAAACAATATAAAAATCTCACAAAGAAAAATAAAACCTTTGAACAAATTACATTCGAAATTGAAAGATGAAGATCCACTTTTTGAAAAATCTCACGTAGTGTACGGAATTCCTTGCAATGATTGTGACAAAAAATATATTGGTCAAACAAAAAATAATTTGAAAACACGAATAGCTCTCCACAAAAGTGATTGTAGAAATATGAGACAAAATTCATGTGCATTAACCAAACATTCTATTGAAAATGATCATACAATTGATTATAATAACACAAAAATTCTTCATATTGAAAAAAACTTGAACAAACGTCTCTTTTTGGAAATGACTGAAATTAAAACGAGAAAAAACAACATGAACAAAAAATCAGATATTGAAAACCTCAGTAAAATTTATTCGTTTCTATTGAACAAATAAATACATCTTGTATATAACTTTCATCAGTGAAAAGAACAGTATGAATTTCCAAATCAATAACTTCACCTTTCATTGTCAAAATTTACACATCTCATGTTTTATCTTTACATTTCATTCACAAAAAAAACCTCAAATAGCACAAGTATGTACCTTCTATTTTTATATTTATACTTTTTGATGTCCATTTTATATTGTAGCCCTCGAAAAAGCTGATAAAAATTAGCGAAAGCTCGGGTAGCTAAAAAAAGTAATCTTTTTCTTCAGACCGAAGCCCTGATATAGAAAAAACAACTTTGTGTACAAATAGACGGTCGAGAATACTTATCATCTACATATATATATATATATATATATATATATATATATATATATACTTATATATATATATATATGTCGTTATTTTTAAATATCACAATAGAGATTAAATAGAACTCAAAATATTGAAATGAATGTTACTTAACTGACCTGTATCGATTTTATGATTAACTATATTTGGTTTTTTATAACTGTGGTACATTTCAAGGAACAAACTGGTTTTCTGGTTACTGACTCTGTCTAGGATTTTTACATTTGAATAATCAAATTGATGGCCGGTTTTTTGGTAGTGGTCGACTGCTGCACAAGAGTTTTTCCCTAGCCGGGCATCGCTCTTGTGGAGGGCTATTCTTTGTTTGTGCCACTGCGAGGTCTGTCCCACATAACATTGGTTACATCCACCACACGGGATTTCATATATAACGTTGCTGTTAAGTGGAACAGGTGTTTTGTCTTTGACTTTAGAAAAGAGATCCGCAATTTTTGTGGTGTTGTATCTGGCTATATTTATTTGTGGAAAATCTTTGAAAATATTTGTGATTTGGTGGGATGATTTGTCTACAAAAGGAATTGATTTGTATTTGAACTGTATGTTGCAATCTTCGCATCGCATCGCGCGTTCTATTGTTTTGCTAACCTCGAATTTCTATGACGATTTACCTTTTAGAGTTTTGTTGTGAAAAATGGAAAAATGCTTATACTTAATTCTGTTGGAAAGTGATGAAAAAGGATATATAGAATGAGTATATTGTGCTGATAGAAAGAAGGGGGAATTTCGAGCGGAATTGGCTGAGAAACAAACATAGGCATAAAACCCCGATTTCCTGTCTTTGGGGGGCCGTATCTCCGAAACAAGTTGCGAGCCCCAAAAACTTTATTAGACTTTTTTGTTCAGGAGGCAAAAATACGTAAGTTCCACCAAAAATTTTTTAATTTCACGATGGAGCCCGCTTTACGGATAATTACCGGTTTGTGAGCGTTATTATCTCTTATCTTTCGAGAAATCGTACTGACAGTATACATACTCGACTTCAAATCTCCTGCAACATGATAAAAATTATCATCTGACTGTAGATTATAAATAAAATTCACAACGTTGTATTCAGTTTAGTTCTCTAACAGCCGCTAAGGGAAGCGAAGGGACATTATTATCCCGCTCTCTTTCGAAATAACTATTTGAAGATGTCACCAACTCTTGGTAGCTATGGTTTTTTACTCTTCTGGTATTTTTACGAAGAGTTCAAGACTGATCCTTTCTATAGAATCATCGAAATACAAAGTTTTCGATCACAATGATCTAATTTGAAGTACCGAAAAGACCTGAACACAACTGTCACATTTGAATGACAACAATCGTCAATTGGTGAATAACAGACTTCAAACACATCGAGAGTGCTGACAACCACATGACTAAGGATAACAGGCGCCAATTTTGAAATTCAATATAAACGTTCCAAAGTATTTCCATCAATGGATTGGTGACAGTGCGTTGATTCCATGTCGTTATCGATGACGTGCAACAGTCTTTGAATTGTATTGGGGAGAAAGTTTCATCTTGTAATTACAGACCAATAGCATTGCTTTCTATCGTTTCCAAAGTCATGGAAAGGCAATCAATATAAAGCTCATCAAATATCTAGAGAAATCAGGAATAAATAATGATCGACAATGCGGATTTCGCCATCAACGATCAACCGGTCACTTATTGGCTTATGTTTCTCATATTTGGCAGCATTCAATAGAAAAAGTCAGAGAAACGATAGCTGATGCACTCGATATTTTGAAAGCGTTTGATCGAGTTTAGCATCGGGGTCTCCTTTCTAAACTGCCGTCTTATGGTTTGCCTCCTCAGCTGTATTCTTTGTTGAAAAGTTTGATAGGTCTCTGTATGTGGTTGTTGATGGAGTATCATCTGATATTATCCCAATAAATGCAGGTGTTCCACAGGGTTCGGTTCTGGCGCCCACTATGTATCTGCTTCATATCAATGATAAGCTCGAGAAAATCTATTGTTCAGTACATAGTTTTGCGGACGACAGTACTCTTCATAGTAGTTTCTCGTCCAGAGTCCATATACCAGCACGAGAACAAAAAATTCAAAGAAACATTCACGTCAATAAAATCAACGATCACTTGTTAAAAATAATAGAATGGGGTAACATGAACTTGGTGGAATTTAATGCTACGAAAACCCAGGCATGTCTCTTCGCAAGGAAAGCCGATCTATCATCATCTAGTATTCAGATGTTTTGAGTAACTATTCCTACAGAGTCAAGTATCTCGATGCTAGTAATTACGATCAGTGAAAACTTTTCATGTGAAAACCATGTGACATCGATCGACAATGGTGTTTCCTAGAAGCTTGGATTTCTATTTCTATTTCATGCGATGAAATACTTCTCGTCAGCTTCTGATGATCTACAAGGCTCAGATAAGATCTGTCTTGGAATATAGTTCTCATGTTTGGAGTTCGGCACCACAACATTACATTCATTGAGGCTTCTCGATTCTATTCAGAGAAAGGCAATTCGTCTTGTTGGTAATTCTTCGCTCACAGACTCGCTCACTTCATTGGAACATCGTAGAAGGGTCGGAGACTTGTCTCTCTTCTACAGATATTTCCACGGTCGGTGCTCTTCTGAATTGTTTTCAAGCGTTCAATATCTGCACGGATGACTCGACGAGTACAGAATTTCCACTCCTTTGTTGTAAATTTGTGGACCTGTCGAAACTCTCTTGCTCAGGGATCTTTTGTCAATAGAACAGCTGAGCTTTGGAACTCCTTGCCAAAGGAGGTTTTTGCTGAGGCTCACAAACTTCAGAACTTCAAAGTGAATGTTAATTCGTATCTCCTGTCCCTTGACTCACGCGGTGTTCTTCGAACATTATAGGGCTTTCCTTTCCTGTGAATCTGCGTTTAAAAAAAATCCACTTCACGTATCGTATTCGACGACCCGTATCGAAGCCTCCAGGCACCGCCCTGTAAGCGGCGCTCGTCCCGGATTCCCGCCCGCATAATATACATGTAGCGGAGGCCGCAAACACCCTGCGAACGGGAATGCGAATGGAATGCACGATAATCCGCGCTGCTGACCCGAGTTACGTCATCAGCATTCCTGCGAACCTCCGTATGGAGATGCCTGCTGCACTATTACCGACGAATACGCCGCGACGCTGGGATTTCTGGCTGCGGCGACGGCGGCGATAAAATTATCCGGAGCCGTGGACGTTTTTGATTGCCCGAAGGAAAGTGGCCGGCCGATCCAGTTGTGATTTGGGGTTGGGGTGGCGTTTCAACTGGATTGATACTGAACTGCAGTGGAATCGAAACCTAACTGCAACTGAAATGCAAGTCAGACGCCACTGGAATACATACTGCAACTGCATACAACTGAAATGCAACTGGATTGCCACTGAATTTCAACTGGGTTGCAGGTGCTTTGCAACTGAAATGCAACTGAAATGCGACTGATTTGCGACTGATTTGCGACTGATACGCAACTGTAATGTGACTGATTTGCAACTGATTCGAAACTGAATCGTGACTAATTTGCAACCGCAGTGCAACTGGCTTGCAAATCGGAAACAATTGAAATGCAACTGATTTGCAACATATATGCAACTGAAATGCAACTGACTTGCAACTGAAACGTAACTTTATTACAACTAAGATACAACTGGTGCAGCCTAATAATGGGGATTTTAGAAATTCATGAACTCAAGAATACAAAGTTCCCAACTGATTTGGTGCTATATGCGGAGCATAATATTCCGACGATATATTTCCTTCAATGTGGTTGTCAAAAATTCAACCATTTACCCTGATTAAATTTATATAATATAAAATCCTGATCGGTGCCAATGAATTGAATTCGAAAGAATCTGAACTCGACTTAATCTGATAGAAATCATTTCTGTGCATTCTTCAATGAGTTGTTCCACACAACAGTGATTCCAGATCGCAGCGTCCAGTGAAGCTCCAATTTATGATCCACAGCGATTAATGATCTGTATATAATTTTCAATTGAAAAGCTTGTGCTTAATGTCCCCCATAGCCAAACTTGTGTCAAAATTAGTAATTGGCACCTCCGCCAAAACAACAACATACACCTTCGCCAAAATTGGTAATTTGAACCTTCAACAGAAGTAATATTTGTGCATTCGCCAAAATGAATTAGGCCTTCGCCAAAAGAAACTTTAAAATATGCATCTCCGCCTGAATTTATAATTCGTATATTCTCCAAAATTGAAAAAAAAAGTTTTCTCATGATAACACTTATTAAAAAAAAAAAAACATCACAGATGTGAGCTCAACGTGGGAATATATATTTCTGACTGAGCACTCAGAGTTACGAGAGTGTATGATAATTGAATATTCACCAAATGGGCAAACTTTATCCATCAAAATTTATAGTTGTACCTCCACCAAAATGCATAATTAGAACCTCCGCCAAATTTTATAATTTTATCAAAATTGGTGAAATAGTTTTCTGATAATAGATGTGAGCTCAACGTGGGGATATGCATTTCTGACTGAGCAGTCAGAGTTACGAGAGTGTATGATAATTGAATATTCACCAAATGGGCAAACTTTATCCATCAAAATTTATAGTTGTACCTCCACCAAAATTCATAATTAGAACCTCCGCCAAATTTTATGATTTTATCAAAATTTGTGAAATAGTTTTCTGATAATAGATGTGAGCTCAATGTTGGGATATATATTCCTGACTGAGCAGTCGAGTTACAGAAGTGTATGATAATTGAATATTCACCAAATGGCAAACTTTCCCCATCAAAATTTATAGTTTGAACCTCCACCAAAATTCACAATTAGAACCTCCGCCAAATTTTATAATTTCACCAAAATTGGTTAAGAATAGTTTCCTAATAGTAGATGTGAGCTCAACGTGAGGATAAGCATCTCTGACTGAGCAGTCAGTTACAAGAGTGTATTTTGATTGAATATTCACCAAAATTGGCAAACTTTCTTCATCAGAATTTATAGCTTGACCTTCACCAAAGTTCATAATCAGAACCTTCGCCAAAATTTATAATTTCACCGAAATTAGAAAAAGAATAGTTTTCTGATAATAGATGTGAGCTTAACGTAGGGATATATATTCCTAGTGAACGATGAGTAAACGACGAGTTTTGGAACCTTTTGTGAAAGAGTTGAAACTTTTCCTAGAGATCAATTACCCTAACACCAAACTGATATTTTTACACTCGACGCGCGTTTCGCCAGCAAGGTTAGCATCATCAGGAGAAAAAAATTGATACATATATTCCTGACTGAGCAGTCGAGTTACAAGAGTGTATGATAATTGAATATTCACCAAAATAGGCAAACTTTTTCCATCAAAATTTATAGCTTGACCTCCACCAAAGTTCATAATGAGGACCTCCGCCAAAATTTATAATTTCACCAAAATTGGTAAAAGGATAGTTTTCTGATAATAGATGTGAGTGAGCTCGACTTGAGGATAAGCATTTCTGACTGAGCAGTCAGAGTTACAAGAGTGTATGATAATTGAAAATTCACCAAAATAGGCAAACTTTTTCCACCAAAATTTATAGTTTGAACCTCGAAAATCCATAGTTAGAACCTTCGCCAAAATTTGAAATTTTAGCGTAATTGGTAAAATAGTTTTCTGATAATAAATGTGAGCTCAACTTAGGGATATATATCTCTAATAAACGATGAGAGATCAATTACCCTAACACCAAACTGATACTTTTGCACTCGACGCGCGTTTCTCTAACAAGGTTGGCATTTTCAGAAGAAAATTGATACACATATCCCTGACTGAGCAGTCGAGTAACAAGAGTGTATGATAATAGAATATTCACCAAAATAGGCAAACTCTCCATCAAAATTTATAGCCTGACCTCCACCTAAGTTCATAATTAGAACCTCCGCCAGAATTTATAATTTCATCAAAATTGGCAAAAAAATAGTTTTCTGATAATAGATGTGAGCTCAACGTGGGGATATGCGTTTCTAACTGAGCAGTCGAGTTACAAGAGTCTATTATTCAGCTGAATTGGATATCATGTAATGCTCCTAAAGTACGGAAAAATTCAATTGGGAATATCAAAATTGGTAATTTATCAATCCGCCAAAATTGATGAATTGATTATTCGCTAAAATAAGCGTACTGTTTCTGATTCAAAATTTATAATTAAGACCTCCGCCAAATTTCATAATTTCACTGAAATTGGTAAGAGAATAGTTTTCTGATATTAACACGTTTGCAACTGAAATTGAATTTCAATTAAATTGAATTACCCTTGCTAATGAGAAGTTTTTCCACAATTTTGATAAACTCAAGAATACAAAGTAAATGCTTTGAGTCACGCAATGTTCTTCAACAGAAAGTTTTTTTTCACTAAATGATGTCCTTTATTTCAACAATGCTACTGTTCTCTACTAATTTATTGATATGTAGGCAGTATGATATCCTGCGGTTGGTGTTTGAGTGATTTTGGAAACTACATCTCACCATTCATTGGCAGAATAGGTGTACGCCAAAATAGGTATGTGAACCTTCACCAAAATATATAATTTGAACTCCCACCAAAATGATTTGAGCGTTCGCCAAAATTGGTAATAGAACAGTTTTCTGGTAATAACATATATCGAGAGAGTCTGATCGCGGATGTGAACCTAACGTGGAGTTCTGACTGAGCAGGTACCATGTTATTGCGTTATAAGTTGAGTTACAAGTAAGTGTGTATGTCAAAGTTCAACTGAATCATATATCATGAAATGCTCTAAGTGTACAAAGAATTGTACTGGAAAAATCAAATGAATGTGCCGAGTTTACATGAATAGGAATGTTTCTGATTTATAACTCGAGGATACCGACGGTGAGACTGGTTTGGAATAATAGACCAGGCAGCAGTGACACATATTTTGGACCAATTTCCACAGTCTGTCTTTAGAATATGAACTACTCGAAATTGAAAAAAAATTATGATCTGCAATAAAAATTCAGAATTTGCTTCCGATGGAACACACTGTATCCTTCAATTAGGAGAGCAATGCTAATGGAAGTAATGCAGTGAGTTGAGAATCACCAAGACAAATTGCTGATGAAATATTGTGTGTTTTTTTTATGTAAATGCCCGTAGAAAATCATTCATCTCTCATCGAGCTCTTTTGTTTTCAGAGAGGCAGGTGCAAATTTATGAATATAACTTTTTTCATGGAGGTGGGAGCATCAGCTGGTTAACGATAAAACTCTCTTCAGAAGATATTCTGAATTCTGATCAGAAAATCATTGTTGTTTCGTTTTGAAGTTAGCAAAATCAATTTTATGTAAATGCCAGTAGAAAATCATTCATTTCTCATCGAGCTCTTTAGTTTTCAGAGAGGCAGGTGCAAATTTATGAATATAACTCTTTTCATGGAGGTGGGAGCATCAGCTGGTTAACGATAAAACTCTTTTCAAAAGCTATTCTGAATTCTGATTAGAAAATCATTGTTGTTTCGTTTTGAAGTTAGCAAAATCAATTTTATGTAAATGCCAGTAGAAAATCATTCATTTCTCATCGAGCTCTTTAGTTTTCAGAGAGGCAGGTGCAAATTTATGAATATAACTCTTTTCATGGAGGTGGGAGCATCAGCTGGTTAACGATAAAACTCTTTTCAAAAGCTATTCTGAATTCTGATTAGAAAATCATTGTTGTTTCGTTTTGAAGTTAGCAAAATCAATTTTATGTAAATGCCAGTAGAAAATCATTCATTTCTCATCGAGCTCTTTTGTTTTCAGAGAGGCAGGTGCAAATTTATGAATATAACTCTTTTCATGGAGGTGGGAGCATCAGCTGGTTAACGATAAAACTCTTTTCAAAAGCTATTCTGAATTCTGATTAGAAAATCATTGTTGTTTCGTTTTGAAGTTAGCAAAATCAATTTTATGTAAATGCCAGTAGAAAATCATTCATTTCTCATCGAGCTCTTTTGTTTTCAGAGAGGCAGGTGCAAATTTATGAATATAACTCTTTTCATGGAGGTGGAAGCATCAGCTGGTTAACGATAAAACTCTTTTCAAAAGCTATTCTGAATTCTGATTAGAAAATCATCGTTGTTTCGTTTTGAAGTTAGCAGAATCAATTATTAGGCCTGAAATCACTTTTTTCTGAATTTTCAATTCATAAAATTAATTCATTTTTTCTCGTGGATTGTTATTTGTGAATCCAATTCATGAAAGTAGTGAATTCTACCAACTCTGGTGGAATGCAAAGTCAAATGTTTTTATTCCCATATGACGACCCCAATAAACTTCAATCTACGAGAGGGGGTCAAAGAATAAACATCAAGATGCTCGTTTCTAAGAGTTTTCCATATCTTTTTCAATTTCCACTACGATTTTCTCATGATTCGTTGAACAATTCGATATCTGTCAATTTCCTCATTCACTTCCAGTCACCCCGTACAATCGCCACTTCCACCCCAATCGATTGGTAAACTCCGATCTCGGGGCAACAGTTCTACAGCATCCGAAATGCACCTGACTTCCGAGATGCCGACTATCGCAGAACACTTTTTCTGGGAAGTTAGTTGGCGACGCTGCCGGCAGAGCGAGTGACACTCCGGAGTCGGACAAACTTCGCTTCCGGACGTGGTGGAGAGATAGCACTTGGGTTGTCTTCGTGACCAACAGGCAAGAAACGGTACAGGGGAGAAAGCTGTATTTGATAGATGAATGAGGGTATTGTTACAACGTTGTGAGATAACCAAATATTTTTCAATCGTCAAGGGAAGACTGAGATATAAAATTTTTATTTTTTGGTGATACTTTATTTACGGCATAATGTAAGTCTGCAGTATAATGCTGTATATTAGTCCATTAGGAAATAATTGCGAATAAACAATAGTAATGGTCTTTATTCACAACCATATATGTGATGCTGTTGGAAAGTGTCACATTACACACCTCTACTTTCCGCCCTCACTTCCCGCCCTCATTTCATCTATTCCAGACTTCATCTATCATTTATTAGCTTCATCTGACATTTATTTATATATTGGTGACAATTGTATACCCCGTAGTCACCGTAACGATATATCTACTTGATTATTCTGTGAAAACTGCGTTCTTGGTAATTGTCTCGAAAGTTATATTTTAGATATATTCAGAACGTAACAGAGATTCATTAATTTTAATCGAAATATGATGGTTGTATATAAAATAGTATACAAACCTTGGTAGGAAGTTTCATTCCTGTCTCGAGATCATAGCCAACCTCGACGCTTTGCGTCTCGGTTCAACTAACTGATCTCACGACAGGAATGAATCACTTCCTACCTCGGTATGTAATATACTATTATAACCTCTTCTAGTACTATCATAAAATTCT
Source organism: Zygogramma bicolorata (assembly GCA_032362365.1). Lineage (NCBI taxonomy): Eukaryota > Metazoa > Arthropoda > Insecta > Coleoptera > Chrysomelidae > Zygogramma > Zygogramma bicolorata. Next base: position 1,194,473 of record JAVJAQ010005744.1, read on the forward strand.
TCGAATTGAATATTACCATGGAAACGATATAACCAAACTACAAAATGTCAGTGTCAAACACGTCGGTAGTGTTTGTGTATTTGTATCCAGATGAATGAAACTTTAGAATCATTTATTTTTGATAAATAAATTAGTCGTGATTGAAGAAGATTATACTACTGAGAATAATGACTGTTATTATTGACTCGTGATATGCTGGACAACACTATACTCTTCCAACCTTCCGTATCATATGTAGGTGAAGTGTTCCTTGAAGCGGGTTTCTATAGCTCTTCGACCATGTCCAATGTATTCATTGTTGCAATCCTGATAACTTGTTTCGTATATTCTCGACTATTCTTTGTTTTCTAATTCATCTTCTGGATCACCAAGTGACGAACGTCAACACAGTCATATATTATTTTCACCTACGTAATCGCGAACAATTATTGTCAGTGAACAGTTTTCCAAAGGCTTCTTGAATATATTGTTTCAGTTGGAACTAGGCGCGATTGATTTCTGTGAAGGAAGACTTCCTCCACAGCAGTGTCATTAAACGAAATCACGTGTGATATCGTATAATGACTTTCTGGGAATCCGATTTTTTTTATTTTGTCAAACAAACAGAAAAGTATTTTTGGTAGTTTATGGAGCAATTCGATTGGGCAAAAAAATGGTCGGGATATGCTGCAACGAATATTAACTTTAATATAGTCATAGCAACAAACGGAATAAGGGGGAATCACCATGTTATGCTCAAATTTTATTCAACTGAAGGCGAAAATACCGGAATTATCATTAAGTTTTTGTTTTTTAATATGTGAACCTCGGTAAAAACCTTCTTTTCCGAATCAAAAATAGAAATTACAACTTCTATGAAAGAAGTATAATCAGAAAAAAATTGGAAAGACTCTCTGTTGATATGTACGACTATATCGTTCTCATAAAGGAAAACAGCTACTTCCCTGTTTATTAGGCGACGGCGGTCACTGGGTTACATAGAAATAACGTTTTCTTGTTCAATTTAGCATTTTAGAATTGAATCGAATAAATAGCAAACAAGGGAATACCGACACTAAGCGAAAGAGAGAGCTATTTGTAGACAAAGTGTTACTCACTAGGACATTAATAGGTTTGTTCTAGCAACACATTTGACCGTTTGGAAATTGGTCAGAAGCAGTCAGAGGCATGCGCAAGAAGAATATTGGAGAGCGAAATTCATTTTGCGCATGCCTCTGACTGCTTCAGACCGTTTGGAAATTGGTGCTAGAACAAACCTATTTTATTCCAACCATACAAGATCTTGTTTCGCTCGGAAAAAATGTTGTCCTGAACCCTTCAGTGGAAAAGAGGGTGAATTACTGAAAACTTTCACTAAAATCTTCATTCCGAAATATTCAATTCGTGGCAAGTCTATCATCAGTTTCAATTGACAATCCTGTCATAGAATGTATAGAAGATTGGCAAGCCATTGAAAAATAGCAAATTTCGACAATGGACATGTATGGACAAGTTAGTTTTATTTTTCAACCAGTTATCAGATCTTCATCCCGGAATTGTTGTCAGATCCTCATTCAGAACGCCAGCCTGAGTATCATTTGATGAATCGGAGCTCTTGAGAAAAACTGGAACAAAGAAACCTAGTAATTTGAAGAACTATGCGCTCAACAATATCCTCCAATATGTGTTCTGGATCGTACCCTGTGGAACACATGCATTCATTTGAAATATATCAGATAAATGTTTGTCGAAAAATTGGTTCATTACGCAACAAAGGGTGGAAAAGCCATCGACCTGACCCCTACCCACCCCCTCGAACGGTCGACATATTCAGAGACCGTCGCCCGCATAATGAGAGCCCCGGTATCCGCCGAACGGTCGCAGATAACGCAACTTCCGGTCGCGATCCAGTTGGCGGGCGTATCAGCAACAAAACTCGCGGACGTACCTGATAACGGCGCCCTCGGAATTCCATTAACCAGCCGTTCCATGTTCATCGTCCGAATAATTTTTATTATCCGCAGTCGTTTTAAATGGTCAGGTCAAATGCGGCATTTCATGAAGCGTTCCGTGTTTGAGGGTTTCATCGAGAGCGACCCGACGATCGCAATATTCCCACCCTTCTGATGAGCCTAGCAGAACAGTGCGAAACATTACTGAAATTCGGATTCAGTTACCACTAACGTATCGTATTTTTGCGTATACTTTTCTTCGGCGATGTTTCTGAAGCTAGTCTGCCTCTTTTTTCAAGCCCATTCTGGAAAATTCTCTATAGAATTGCAAGTTGAGGTATGTAGTGTCGACCGATCTGGCCTACTTGATCAAGAGATGATGAAGTAGAGTGTTTTCTTTTGAGAAATATAATTTTGTGATCTCAGTTCAAAAGCTCGGTTTAGAAGTATTATCACAATTCAGCTGAATATATTCACGTTAATGCGTGTAAGCGAATAGCAGTGAGAATTGTGATCACATTTTATAGATATGTGAAGTGAGAAAATGCCACTTTTTTCTGGTGAATGATATCATTATTATGTTTTATAATCTTCTGGGTTGATTTGAAAATATTTAAAACACATATCACTGCATTTATAAAATATTCAGAACGCGTGCACACTCTAGAATGTTGTTGCCAGCAAACTTCACTTGTGTTCTTTTTATGATCACTACGAATTTTTTATATGGTTATTGAATATACCAGAACGTGAGATCATTCTTAGGGGTAGGTCATCAAAGATGAAGTTTGTTTTCATCAATCGTCAGATTGATCTCGAGTTCTATTCTCTGTTCTAACCAAAAGTGTTCTGTATTGGCAACAACGTGTTCCATGGATTGAGTGATCTCGAACATTTTTAGGAATTTCAACCACAGGAGCACCCTTTGAGGCGTAATTTCACACGACTCTACCCTGTCTAAAGGTTTATCTGAAACAATATCGCAACACTAAAAGTACCAGTATATAGCCATCTCAGCTACTACCTTCTTCGAATTGAATCTTCCCAGTTCAACTTCCCTTATCAGATTAGGCACCCAACATCGATCCAAACTCAATGAAGAAGTAGCAATCTCCCCATTTACGTTTAACAAAATGCAAGAACCCTTTTTCCACTTTTCTATCCATTCTGTTCTTTCATAAGTGAATTGAGCTATCCCCTTCGACCATGTTTGTACCATTCGTTGATAATATGTGTTCAGGTAATTTCGACTTATCTATTTCCCGTCTTCTCAAGTTGTTTTTTGTTCAACTCCTTATTCTAATCGTCCTCGATGTTTTTCTTTCCTTTTCATTTCTAGCAAAAAGGGAAAACACAAAAATGGATTCCGTATCATTTCTACTTCCTCAACATTCAAACAATATAGACTAATATTGGTTCAATATAACGGAAATATTGGCTCAATCTTGTGAAACATATTGACCATTGAAAATATGTACATTCAGCAATATTGGTTCAATAATCCTATAATCGTTATACCAATATTGGTACAAATATGTGAATAAAATCAACTCATGAAATTATATTAGCATTTATTCAATTAATGTCAAATCATTAATATTGAGTTTTTATATTCGAAAGTAATCATTGGTTATTTTTTCCATTCATTCCAGAACTTCTCACTTTCATTCCTTGGTTTCTCCTCAACAGTTTACAATACCCGACTTTAACAGCCTTCCAAGCCTATCACTCGCAGGTTAAAGATCTACCGCACATCTCTTCATGCAGACTTGGTTTTCCATAGTACAGCAGTGTTATGGAGTTCATTTCAAATAATGATGTTTTCTGACGACAAAAACCTCTCAAAAAAATCGAGAATATCTGCTAGTCATAATATCTTTAACAAATTAGCATTTCGTTTCTTCAAATACACAGATTATATCTTCGACACTGCTCAAATACGTCCCAGAAAGCATCTGGATACAAAACAATCAAAAAAAAAATATATAAATGCAGATTTTTCCCATTTCTATATGTATCCAAACACCAAACAGAGCTCACAGGATCAATAGGAGAAATTTCTTATTCACCACTCATTTAGATTTAATTCTTGATCTCCATACGTGAACGAAAACATCGAAACATGTTTTATTTAAAATTCAAAGATTGCTCTTTTGGTACTTCAACTCGTCAGCAAACTTGTTCAAGATAATATTCCACAAGAATAAATGGTTGATTTATCTCCACCTATACATATCCATATTTGTATCATTTCCCATCAACTCTTTTCCACAGTTACATCATTCCAAAACTGAAAATACTACGACAATTACTATCCTGTGCACATTTGCGGCGTGTACGTTTTTTATTTATAAAACAATGTTTTGATACATGCCAGATTGGGGTTTTTGTGATGGAACGCTTCGCTGGAGTTATTGAAATGTTTGGAAAGCGGGAATTCATGTTTGCTGGTTGGAATGCGCTGGGAAAATTGAACGGATATCATTGAGGATGGAGACAGATGATTGAATCGATATTTGAGGAAAAATCCACAAATAGTAACTGGTGTATCTCAATGAAATTTGTCTATTGAATATTTGACAATTACTTTTTTGTACAACTGTCAAAGAAAGTTGACATTTCTGCAGCTTTATTGATGTGTAAACGTTTAATTTTGTCGCAGTGAGAAAAAAACTGTTTTCACTGCCAAAATAATTCACAAAATAAACATGAAATATTACTTTATCATCACCCGAAGACGATTACGGTTACCAGCAATCGAAACGTCGTAAGACATTCAACATGAAACTTTGTTTCAACTTTTATTCATAATATTTCATTCATTTTACATTTTTTGACTAGTAATCCACATTTGGGATTTGATTCTCTCACTTGATTTTCATTTTTATCCTCTCTTTCTTAACAACAGGTTTCAATAGAGTTGATAATATAGACAATGGAAGTCTGAACCGTTTCTATAGTAACGGCACAGAAAGATCACTGGATTCTGTGAAATTATGCGATAACTTATCGGGACAAAAAACACGTCAGTTATTGGAATTATTCAATATATTTTAGATGATGTTAATTAACAGTTGTACTGAAACGTTGTTTCTATTTTGCGAATAAAATTCGTGTTTTCGTGGCACATTCTAGAGAATTTTTGGCCAGAAATTAACACTCCCATGTGCCATAAAAACACTCATTTTACGTATATAATACAAAAATAACCAATTTCCTACTAGATAGTATCTTCTCTATTTGGTTTCAATGACTGTTTTCAGAGACAAATATCAACCTTCAAGTTGAAGTTTAGGTGATAACTCATCGTTGTCTTCTAGATACTGCTTTCTAGATTATATTCGTATGGATTCTAAGATCAGGTTTCCTAAGATTGTTATAGCGCTTTATATTTTCATCCTTTTTCAAATTCTTACAAAACTTGTTTCAGAACATCATCAACTTCAGTTGTGACAAGAGTACTCCAAAGATCGTAGCTCAGTCGAGATGGTTTCAAAAAAAATTAAGTGCCTATGAATATTATTTTTCATGGTGCAAATCTGATCTAGATCTATGATACAATTGAATCAGAGATATAATTTTTTTTTAGATAAGTAGGTTTGGCTCAGCATCGCAGAATTAGTTTTTTGAATTAACCAGACGATATTGAAGAATGTTTAAGATTCCTCTTCGTGCGTATTCTTGACTCAGAAATTGTACCCATTATGGCCCTGTATATCGAACCTATCTGATATCGGGGTTCAGTGAATATTATTTACGCACTAAAAAACACCACAACCCATCCATATTCCAGATAAATACTGCCCATCATCCCTCAACAACCGTAACAACCCCACACTCGAGTCTATCCCGCAACAACCGCACAGAATCACCTCCTTTCCACCCCCACACCCCGTCTTGCATTCCTCATCGAACTCTTTCACTAGTTATCAATACCGGGTCATTCCGATTACGAGAAAGGCACTAGTAAAAGAGCAATCCCGCGCCCCCACCCTCCACCCGTCGGGTGGGGGGGAGCGTCGGAAAGGTACGATATGATTATGATGCTAGGTTGCCTAGGAACGCGCAGTTTCCGCCGCTTTTCATCCCCCCTCTTCAGTGTATAAAAAGCGAGGGCGGCCGCGGACGATGGTTCGTCGTAGTCGGCTCTGCGAGCGGGTGACGCGCCGCTTTTCACTTGTTTCCCATCATGATGCTGAGGCCACTTGATGGGGCGATGGTGGAGGTTTTTCGCGGGTTTTGCGGGCGTTTGGGGACGGGTTCGTGGTGCTGGTTGTTCGCGGGAGATGCCGGGGAGAGTTTTCGACTGCTTTGATGATTGGTGAGTTTTGATTCGATGGATTTTTTTATTCAATATGCAGGGTTGACTGAAGGATTTCGCTCACATTTCATGACTTATTCCAAAGAGTTCTTGAAAATTACATTTAGATAACTTAATATTTCCCAATTATACATGATAATAATTCCAACGATATCGATAGAGTAGTTTTTGAACAAGAGTGGATTTTATAACCATATCGCATGAGGACAAACCGTGAGCAAGCTCAATCCTTTGAGAGGGATATAAATAATCCACTCGAGTTGAACAGTTAATTTTTTCTACGAACAAGGATATACTTCGAAACCCAAAAGGGAGAGTTCAATATTGGTATTACACTCATTTCACGCTTTTAATATTATTAAAATTGGTAGAGAGTCAATCAGTAAATTCTATTGAATTCATCTCAGTAGTCTGCTATTTACGTATATTATATTATCTCACTACTCCTCACAATAGTCCATTTAACATCTTGATCAAAATAATGAAAAATCAAATATAAGTTGGTTTCCGAAACGGAAAATCATTGTTTCGGAAACAAGTTGTATGCGGAAAAAAATAAGAATAGTATATAATGTGAGCTATAAAATAACAAACAAATTAGTTCGAGGCGCAGAGCACCGAAGTTAAAGCAATATCCATAATAAACAATGTAAGCTGATTATCAATTTCCTTCTCCTGAAGATGATAACCTTGTTAGTGAAACGCGCGTCGAATGCAGAAATATCACTTTGATGTTAGGGTAATTGATCTCTAGAAAAAGTTTCTATATGTATAATAGCATTCTTCTGAGGTATATAATATTTTGTTCACTTATAACACTGAATCATCAACATCTTGCATTGATTAAGATTTACATTATTACTCAGGCATTGCCGCTAGGCATATTACTAAAATTATTATTCATCCAGTAGCCTAGAGCTACAGTTGTGAAACAACCTGAAACAAATTCCGTATCTGCTGTATGAAAATAGACGCTGTATGTAAATTCGAGATGAAATTCCAGATATTGAATTGAAAGATCACAAAAGTGATCAGGATCTTGAAAAGAAAAATCACAAAAATCCATATTATTTTCGATCTGTTTCAGTTGTGAATGACAGTAATATTTTCACTCGTACTTTTTTATTCCAGAATCAAGATTGAGCTTGGTTATTTCTGATTCCGAGTGAAAAGCCTTCACTATATGAATATTCGATCTATGCGAATCAAAATGTCATGAAAAATCTTTTTTTTTTTCAACAAAACATTATGATCCATATTCTTGCGAAGTTTGAAGTAGGTAGTATCCTACACCATTAATTTATATAATCAGGCAACTAGTAAAAAAATTCGAACGTTAAGGGACAACATTTATAAATACATATTCTCGATGAAGCTGTCCTGAAAATATCGAAGGGAAAATCAGATTTCCCACATTAAAATACTTGAAACGACAATAAAAGACTTGTACAGCCATCCTATTGTAAGGATCTTGGTTATCATTGAGACTCATTACTGTACAGAAACTATACAGTTTTCTGTAACATTTTCAGTTATAATTGCACGAGTGCATAAAAATTACCGATAATTTTGCAAGAAAGCGTGATATCTAAAAATTGCTAGTTTATTTTCATATTTTGGCGAAAGTGCCCGAGTCCGAAGGACTATGTGTATAAGATATCACACTTGAATGCAAAATTATCTGGTCATTTCTATGCACGAATGTAATTCATTGGAATATTTCCAGAATAAAGAAAATCTCAAGGAAATGTTATTTTTTGTTCATTTATACTTTCCTGTATAGATTGTATGGAGTACTCACCTAAACGCGAAATGTTTTTCTATTTTTGAAGTCTATCTGACATTTATTTTGTTGTTTACTGACGTCTAGCGATACGTTTTCGAATGTGTTGTTATGGTGACTTAATACAATGCAATTACCGCTGTAAGTTTTCGATAATTGCATTGCTCTTATGGGACATTTTATATATGAGGGAAATATTCCCTGTAATGAGGTCGCTTGTAATATCTTGTTAAACTAGAAATATTCGTATAGGAGGGTGTAGTAATGCTTTTGTTATATTTATTTTTCTATTAGTAATATTATCATCTTCAATAATCCTACCCAAACTACTATAATTCATAATAATAGTGATCAGAATACACACGGAACATACGTCATATTATATACATTATACAATTATAAATTTGGAAACAGCTTCTCTCACCGATACTTGGATCCAAATCTTTGCCCGCAAAATACTCATACAGCGTCTATATCACTTTCTTGTATTATGCTTCGAACTTCTGGAAATGGAGTTAACATATGTATTTAGTCGAAACTTTCGGTGTGAAAGTGAAACTTCACAAAGTGGAAGTTCCAATGAACAAGTTTGTTGCAAGTTAATGGTCTTCTTTTGTTATGTCATCCGGTGAATGATACGATATTTGTATCTGTGGTTTGAAAAAGATACCCAAAACATGATTGAGTTCAAATTTCAGATTTTTCTGTGATCAACTCAGAACTAAATTAAAATTGACAAAACATATATTGAATTGTTTCCGATTCCACAGGCAATAAATAGTCCATGCATATATTAATGAAATAATGCATGGTATTCATCAATTCGCATTCAGAATATCGAAACCAGGTGTTTTTTCATCAGCTCAACCGCCACCATTATGTATCCCTGACATTATAGTAACAGAATTGTTTCGCCCGAAATCGCAGCAGCGTTTGTTAATTATGCTGATCGATTATTGAAAATTCATGATTATTATACCTGTTTACAACCCGAATGTTCTGTAATGTTTCCACTTTATCGAATTTCCATGTAATAATTGGGTGGGAATAATTGAGCGCGTATAATATGAACGTGGTGAATATAATGAGCAATGTGTGTCATTGCAACATTGCACTATGATGTTGTTGGAGGGTGGTAGAAACAATACAGTGCCATTTGCAGTGATCTTTGTTCCTAATTTATACATACTCTGTTTTGTTTTTTCATTTTCCGTTATAGGATGTTTTTTTTATTCTTAATGAGATTTATACCTCGGAAACCAGGATAGTTCAACGGATCTTCATGAAGAAGAATTATAACATCATAATTCCTAGTCATAAATTATCCAAGGTCTCTAATGGCCCTCATGTCATGTCCATATAATAAACTTCCAACATCTGTGAAAAAAATCAGCAGTATAAAGATAAAAAAAAAAAAAAAAAAAAAAAAAAAAAAAAAAAAAAAAAAAAAAAAAAAAAATTCAAACAAAACGTTCGAAAACTATTATGTGGAAAGATATTCTATTCTCTCGATGAATATTTTCAATCCGAATTGGGATTTTAACTTTCAAAATATTTATTGTCCTGATTACCAATATTTATAATATTTTTTTGTACTTTTTTAATTTTGACTTCATTGTAAACGTTATGTATCCACATCGTTGATCTTATTCTTTGTTATGTGTCCCTAATTTCTTTAATTTCATTCAAACTGTTAAATTTATTCAGCAAGTTTTATAATAGTGCGTTCATGTAATTGTACTTTGTATGTGACATTTTCCAAGCCTCACACAGGTCGACGGGAATTAAGATTTTTGATTTCTTGATTCGAAAGCTGTTGGACTTCTTTGTTCAAGACTCAAAAACCAAAAATGTGCCAGATGGATCACAACAATTTACTGAAAAATTAAAAGGACAAGGAAAATAATGTTAAAAGCAAAGATTAATACCTAATAAATGATAGTTGCATAGTAAATTTAATGTTGACTCATTAATATTTTACGAAAAAAGGATTAATAGCAAAATATTATAATTATAAACTATATACAGTGGCTTTCTTTGATGTCCTCCCCCCTTTTATTTTTTAAACAGGTCAACTCAAAAATTGAAAAATGGTATAATAAAATTGATGCATGAATATGAACAATATATTTTGGTGTGAAATGAAAATTCCAAGAAAGCGACTGTGCAGCATATGAAAAAAAAAATAATGTGAAGTGGGTCTTGTGACACATCCCTATAGAGGGAGTATTGGGTGAGTATTGGGTCAATATCTTTACCTACTACAAAATGGTGGAACATTTAATAACTGCCTGTATGTATCGACCTTCAACTACATGAAACAGTAGAATGAATATCGACGTTCCTGTGTTAGAAAATGTACGACGTGGATTATCGAATAGGCTGTTCTCATGTCAAGAAGTTCAAGGCGACCACTTTGAGCAAAGAGTACCCCAACTAACAAGAGACGAATGCTTTGTCGGAACCTTTGATGTAAGTTGTACAAGATATTGGGAGGAAGTACATCAGAGCATTGACAGATATACTACTAAATATTACTATCACACTTCTAGTGATATGAGAAACTATTACTGGAATCAAGATCTGAGAAAACCTCTTATACTTTTCCTTACTTTTTGCTCGTGTTCTCATAAAAAACCCCCCTCTCATTTGAAGGAATACTTCTTGGAAAACGAAGTCCTCAATGAGATGTCAGAATCACTTCGGATACGTTTTGAACTCCCTCAGAGTTTCGATATGAGTTTTTCATTCCTTGCAAATCGTTTTCCTGATTTGAAATCTTGGGATGTATTTCCCACACTTCGATATACTTTTGATTCCTTTCGGGTATCCACAATTCAGAACAGAAAGAGGAAATGTCATTTTATGTTCCACTCCCTCATTTTGGGGTGAAATGGAAAATTATATGGAACACTTAGTGAACTTTTTATTGAAGTGTGAGATGGAGAAAAATTCACGTACTTTGTTGAGGAAAGCTTCTTTTTGAAGAAATTGGGACGGAAACACTTGCTTCCATCGTTATTCAATATAATCAGTAATTTTAAATGAAGGAGAAAATGTTTCAGCCATTGAAATTCTATAATCGTTGGAGGGAATATGCAATATTTTCTATCAGTTGATAGATGCCGAAATTAGCTTCGTGCAGAAGTCCTCTGAAATTGAGTTTAATCAAATTATAATATTACTAATACTATTTGATCATTTTTATGTCTACAATTCCATAGGTATTGAATCCATTCATTTGGAAATTATTAAGTAAACTCTAGTTACCTATTTCTATTATATCAGTTGACCTATTTATAGTCTATCGAGGTTCACTGTGCAGGTTTATTGGTCGCATGGAATTGTATTTCAATTAGGGAATGAAAAACGTTTTACCTCAATCAAAAATGGAATATGAAGAGTTATATCTAGTTCTACAACTGCTCATACGAATGGAACATATTCTGAATATCAATACGGAAATAGGTTTGGCAATAACTGTTTCAGATGGACACTTCCTTCCTTTCTGTATATGACTAGAAGGTCTATGAATGCTTTAGACATATGAACAGAGGGTCTTTGCTGAATATGTGACATTCGTTCCTTCATTAGAGTTTCCTGTTTTTTTGCATTGACTTGATGGAGAGGAAGCCAAATATCAATTTTTCGAAACAGTTTTTTATTGGTCACCAATTACGATAGTATATCATTATACAAAGGCAAAACAGTATTGCAAAATTCAATAGTCCAATCATGAAATGGGTTAATGGAAGTTGACTTTTATCGCATTTGTTCTTTCATGAATTATAGCCAATCTTTTCCTTTCGAGTTGAAATGATAGACTGAATGAAATTCTGTCGTATGAAAGCTGTGAATCTTGGTAGTTGAATACAAGGAACCTAAATTAAACCTCATTCTCTAAACTTTTCAATGATATTCTCAAAATTATTTTTTCGATATGAAGCTTCAGTAAACTGTTTATATTTTTGTATATAAATGTTCAACATTCATCTCATTTTGATTGTCGTAAATCAAAATCTCTCTTTCTCTGCTCTTGAAAGTCGATGATCAATCATTCTCTTCATGCACGAATTGTGATGAAATCTTTAAAATTAGTGTGATCCCGTATAGGGTTTAGGTACCTCACCATCAATAGTTGAAATATTTCCTTGTTCTACTTAAAAAATTGCTGAAACTGTGGTTCTTGGATTTCCCTCAGTACTAACTTCAGTCAATTGGTTTTGTCGAGTGAGATTTGATTTGATGACTTCAAATAAAGATGAATGGAAATGACTAAACATAATAACTGGTTGACAGTAATCTGCGTCAATTCTTACTCACAAAGAAGTCCGTTTGACGTAATATGCACTTTTTACTATTTGAACGTCATTATTTTGTGGTGGATCAATATTTGTTCCGTAGTTTTTTGGGTTTGTAACCTACCACAATCTGGAAAAATAAGAATTAATATTGAAATCTATACAAGTGTAAAAGGGAAGATTTTCAATCTACCCTGAAAAGTTGCTGCGTCTATTGAAAAACAGTTCTGGATAGAACAAGTCCAATTAGTCAGCAACTTCTCGTATATATATATATATATTGCTGGCAGACAACGAACATCAAAAACAAGAGCGGAACACGATCGAATAAACTCTACGAATGAATAACTACTCGGAGAGAATTATAAAAACGGCTTCCAAGAACAAACCGAAACAGCAAAAAACCCCAGAAACACCGGTCATAACTACTAGACTACCATACATAAAAGGAACCACAGATAAAATCAGCAGAAATCTCCGCAAACAGACATAGCTACCTCGTTCGTACCAGAACGTACAATAAGATCGATACTACGTAATCCGAAGGACCAGATACCACTGGAGTCCCAGGGAGTTTACGAAGTACCATGTCGAGACTGCAATAAGTCCTACATCGGCCAGACCAACAGACGGATCAACGTACGCAAGGATGAACATGAGCTGTCAGTGAAAGGAAAAGTCACCACATATTCCATCTTCCAACACGTATTGGAGACAGGACATAACATCAATTTCGAAAACACAAAAACATTAGCGAGCGATGAAAACTTCTACTCTCGAACAATCAGAGAGGCTATCGAAATTGAGAAACGACCGAGTAGTATGAACAAGAGAGATGACGCCCAATCTAATATTCACAACTGGCAGGTTTCCTGATGCTTTTAAAAATAGCAAAGTCTTACCCTTACATAAAAAAGGTGATGAATAATCGGTTGAAAATTATAGGCCTATATCTATTATTAGTATTTTTTCAAAAATTATCGAGAAACTGCTCAAAAAAAGAATCATAAAATTTTTCGAAGTAAATAATTTTTTCTGTCAATATCAGTTTGGATTTCGAGAAAAGTGTTCAACTACGGATGCTACCAGAAGTGTTGTTGGGGAGATAGTCGAGGGTCTTGAGGCGGGAAAAATAGTGGGTCTAACTCTGTTGGACTTGTCCAAGGCCTTCGACTGTGTTTCACACAGCATTCTACTGGAGAAGCTGTCTTTCTATGGCATTAGAGGATCTGCTTTGGATTTAATTGATTCTTACTTGAAAGATAGATTTCAGATAGTTCTTTATAACAATGAATTGTCTGGGTAAAAACCAGTCAGTATGGGAGTACCACAAGGATCAGTCTTGGGACCGCTTCTGTTTATAATATACATTAACGATTTTACATGAAACCTTGTCATAGTGTTCTGTTTGCCGATGATACATCTTTGATATATTTTGGAGATGATGACCTTTCGCTTGTTAATCAGACAATAAAATATCAGGAAAAAGCCGAATTCTGGTTCAGCCTCAACAAACTTCAAATAAAGATAAAGCACAAAGCATGACTATTTCTTCCAGTTGTTCACATGGATATCAAAGTGTCAAATTATTGGGCTTCACCTTGGATAATAGATTAAATTGGTTGAATCACATTTCAGGTTTGAAAAGTAGGTTGTCAAGTGGTTTGTTCTTGCTTCGACAACTCAAACATTTAGTCAGTTTTACCACTCTGAAAATGGTATTCGCTTCGCTCATTCAATCCCATATTTCTTATGGTATCGAACTATGGGGAAATTCGAGTCATGCACAAGAAATTTTCATATTACAAAAAAAAGGGATGAGAATTCTAGCTAGTGCTGGGTACAGAGAATCTTGCCGTGATTTATTCATAACTTTTAAAATAATGCCTTTACCTTCGCTTTACATTTTTTTTGCCCTGATAGATATTCACAAAAAGGCCCCCTTATTTCCCAAGCAATCTAGTATTCATAATCATGAAACTAGAAATTGTAACTTGATCAGAAATCAACGTTTCAGATTGATGAAAACACAGAAAAACTCCCATAACTTTAATTTATACAATATTTTACCAGATGATGTGAAAAATATGAACATGTTTTGTTTTAAGAAGACTTTGAAAAACTATCTTCTGAATCATTGTTTTTATACTATCTCGGAATACCTATCACATGCTCGTAGTCACTGTTTCTCATGATGAACTCTTACCGAACTTTTATTTCATTTTAATGTGTTGTATATATCTATATCACCTTAACATATTATTTGTTTGTTCTACCTATTTGCGACGTGCTACAAATGTATTTATGTACATAAAGTAGTTAATAAATTTCTATTCTATTCTATTCTATTCTATTCTAAAGACTACCAAGAACATGGAAATCCATCCTGTCACAAAACAAAAACAAGCCGACCACACCAGGTGAAGAAGGTCGGAACTTATCAAGTAATTACCCAGACATAATGAAAAATGCAGTCGGACCAACGAAGAAAGTGGGAGGGGCCCAGGTCAAAGATACCATCATTGAACAACCCTATATATTGAGAAACTGAACTCGAATTAATCAGTCGAGTTCGGAGGTCGAAACTCAATCATCACCTAGAAGATGGCAAATGAGACTTTGCCGAAACGTTGTGACAATTATCCTCGAGAGGATCAAAACCACAGAACATGGAATGATACCCGAAAACACAATTCATCATACTTTGTCCGTGAGAATCTTCATGCTAACATATATATATATATATATATATATATATATATATATATATATATATATATATATATATATATATATAAATATATGTTAGCATGAAGATTCTCACGGACAATATATATATATATATATATATATATATATGATGAGTTGTTTTTTCGGGTTTCATTCCGTGTTCTGTGGTTTTGATCCCCTGAAGGATAATTGTCACAACGTTTCAATCCTTCAGGGGATCAAAACCACAGAACACGGAATGAAACCCGAAAAAACAACTCATCATACTTCGTCCGTGAGAATCTTCATGCTAACATATATATATATATATATATATATATATATATATATATATATATATATATAGTGAAAGGTACAAAGGTACTAAGACCATATGATAATGAATGTGTATCCTTCCCATCTAACAACTCCGTCATTCCAAAACCGCCGAAGGTTCTCGATTGAATAATAATAACAACTAACAATTGGATTTGAGATAAATGATTTCCGAAATTTGCGATGGAGAAGTCAGGGTCTTCGATAGCTCAATGGTAGAGCATCCGCATAGAGCAAAAAAGTTGCTGACTAACTGGACTTGTTCTATCCAGAATGAACTGATGCAGCAACTTTTCGCGGTAAATTGAAAATGTGCCCTTCTACACTTGTATAGATCCCAATAATAATTCTTATTTTTTCAGATTGTGGTAGGTTACAAACCCAGAAAACTACAGAACAAATGAACTTGTAGTTATTATATATACTACAATAAGACAACTATTTGTAACGGGACGTTATAAATATATTTTAACTCGACAGAACTCAGTCTGACATTTTTTATTTTCCAAAATGTCGCTCCTCTCATTTATACAGAATGTGTACTAACTTTTTGTTTCGTGAACTAAAAAGATAAAGTCATCACCACAATCGAATAAACTTTTCAGTGGGATTGATTTTCGGCTTTAATCATGATCGTATCATTGTTATGGAGTTCATTCCCAGCAGTTCATCAGGAATTCAATTTTTTTGGGCTTTCATCAATTTTTGAAAGTTTGAAACTTCATAACCTTGTTTCTTGGTGAGTAATCAATCGATTGGAAAAAAGGTTCAAATTCCGAGTTTGTTGACCCCTCACCATTAAAAAATTGGTTGGGGCTGCAGTTGCAAGCATTATTTTTGCGCAAAAATGTGTGCCCTTTGATTTTAAAATCGCTTTCTAATTTTCTGCTAATCATTTTTTATCTGAATATTAGGGGGATACAGATTATCGTTGGTACACGCTGTATATTATATATAGTTCACTTTTTACCCTGTATAAACAGGCCATCAGTTATTCCAATCGATTCGAGAGATAAATTAAAACTTTTTGTGACCATCAAATAGACCACTCTATCGATCGTGGAGAACACGAAAAATCTCCATGAAATACCGCCACCAGAATTGGATAAACATGTTGGGATTTGGAATTATGCGAGAGGGTTCACAATGTGCTCTAT
Organism: Zygogramma bicolorata; assembly: GCA_032362365.1. Classification (NCBI taxonomy): domain Eukaryota; kingdom Metazoa; phylum Arthropoda; class Insecta; order Coleoptera; family Chrysomelidae; genus Zygogramma; species Zygogramma bicolorata. Next base: position 1,211,011 of record JAVJAQ010005744.1, read on the forward strand.
TAAAACCTCCCCCGGTTAAGTGCTGGATGTCTGGAAAAGAGGGCGTCATGTTTGTTTTCAACAGAAGGTCATGGGTGGGTGGAATATCCAGCTGAAACTCTTTTGAGAGCATGATATTTTCACAGTTTATATCTCCTTTGTAGTTCAGTTGGGTTGTCAACATACCAACATCTGGAGAAATATCTAATTAATATTGAAATATTTTTATAATATATAATTGAAAAATAGTTCTTTTTGAATCAACTGTATCCTTTTAGTTAGCAACTTTTTGTATTACTCAAATCATTTGTCTTCCATATAATGCAAGAACTAGTGTTTGTGAAAATACTTATTTTTGTTAAAGTTTCGAAAACCAAATCCGCTTCCTTTCCCAAAGAATAGGAGGAATTGCAAAAAATTCTGGGCCAGATGTTCTTCGTAAGTTTGGTATTCATTGAGTGCAGTGATGTCAGTTTTAAGTTAGATGAACTGATCTTTTCTATAAGTACTCTCAATTCAAGTGGGGCTCATTTCCATTCATGTAGAAAATGTACAGTCAAATTTCAAGTCAATTTATTATCGGAAAAAAATCCAATTTTGACGGACATCAAAACGCTGTTTGAATGTTATTATTTTGTGGTAGATGGGGTCTTTCTTACTAGTTTTTTTCATTATTATTGTACCACAATCTGAAAAAATGAGAACTGATATTGGAATCTATGCAAGTGTAGAAGGGAAGATTTTCAATCTACCCCGAAAAGTTGCTGCGTCTATTGAAAAACAGTTATTTTTGGATAGAACAAGTCCAATTAGTCAGCAACTTCTCGTATAACTCAAATTTGCACTTCAAAAAAATACAAGGACTAATATTCATAAAAATACTTATATTTGACATTTCGGATGCCAAATTCACCTCGGTTTTTGAAAATCTTTCACAAATGTTCTTCTTTCTTTCGTTCGTTTTCGGTCTTTTTTCGCTAAATGTCAAAAATTTGAGATGGACATATGTCTTTCAAGAGTTGCAGCTAATATAGATTTCAGTATAAATTCTTATTCCTTCAGATTGTGAAATTGAATTGATAAATGATATTTTTTTGAAATATTTTAGGAAATCGACAAGCAACTATTAACCTACCTTCTGTCATCCAGTGACTCGAGTTCATAGTAGGTTGGACAAAAATTGCAAGCATTCATTTGAAAAATAATAACATTGTGGAACGAATCTCTTTGAACTTTATTCCCAGAACTCTGGTTGAATCAATCATTTTTATTGAGGCAGGGTCATCAAATCATCATTGTCGAGAAACACTTAGGGAAATGTCAAAAGGCCATACTTTTCGTAATCAGTAATGGAATAGATCAGTCATTATCGCTCAGTTATGAATAGTTTAATAAGGCATCCTTTACAATGAAATCACACAAGAAATCTTTCGAATAATCATTGAAGTGAAAAATGCTCAGAATGTTTATTTGCTGTTGATGTATCGAAATAGTTGCATGATACCGATTTCACATTCTTCACAGTGCCAAATATTCAAACAGTGTCCTATTAATTTTGGTTCTCGGTAGTGTAGAGGTTAGCACATTCGCCTTTCGATCGGAAGACCGGGGTTCGATTCCCAGCCGGGTCACCGTGCAGGATCATCGCACGTTAAAAGGTACGGCCTCGTTGATCCATTGCTCGCACAAGTTTCGACTTCTGATGGTTTACCTTCGTCAGCTGGTTAACGGAAACGAATAACGCAACAATTTAATATGAAGATTGTGAACACATACTTGTCTTTATTTGACATTCGGTCTTTTATCTCTGAATTTTATTTCCATGCTAGGTATACAAATTGAGCAAGAGAAAGTGATTCCATTTTTATGATGATGAATTTCTAATGTACACCAAAAACCTGGTGCTGATTTCTAACACGTATAATTTCTGCCCAAACTATTCATCTTTTCCATTCAACAATGTACAACTCCCGTTTCCATAAGTTATAATAATGAATCAGATATTCCAGAAAATGTCAACGACATTTCAGAGTCATAAATCCCCCAGAAAGGTCAGATTCGTAAAGTTCAGGGAGGGAACAGAATTGTTTCCTGCTAAATGAACTTTAACAATCATTTCATTCTTTCGAAAATAATGAATTCGGAAAATATACGCGAGGAGGTTGAACTCAGAGTTGAAATTTAGGATGAACCGGTATTGAAGATAACCTTACATTCTTCAAAATCATTCATAAATATTTTTCCTTTATGCATGTTCCGAAAGCTTAAACAAATTTATCAAATGAAATTAAACCTTGCTAAACGCACCTCAAATAACCATAGAATAGCTGTGGCAGACAATAAAGTGAAGGAATGTTGGAATATAATTAAGGAATATCAAAATAAATATGTTGGCGATGCTATAAGTCTAACCAATAGTGATGGAATCTGCATTGACAGCTGTCAAGAAATTTGTAACTTATTCAGCAATCATTTCTCCAGTATTAGTTCTGGTCTCACCAAACCCTCAATGAATAAAATTAAGCATATGAAATCAAAGGCGAACAGCATATATCTCTCTCCAACAACAAACTATGAAATTGAAGAAACCATCAAAAGAGTATGTCGGAAAAGATCTGCAGGTGTGGATGAAATACCAGGGCATGTACTGGTGAATATTGCTGATATCATTTCAGAACCACTGAGTCACATAATCAACCACAGCTTTTAGGTAGGTGTGTTTCCTGATGTCTTAAAAATAACGAAAATTCTTTCCATTTACAAAGGCAAGGGTTCTCGTCAAGATTGTGGTTCATACCGACCAATTGCCTTACTGTGCCAGTTTGCAAAGGTAGGTGAATACTGCTACTATATTCGACTATATAAATATTTTGAAAATTTCAATTTATTCAGCCCAAGTCAGAACGGATTCAGACAAAATAAGTCCACTAGCACTGCCATTGATGTGCTATTGAGGCATGTAACTGAGGCTCTTGAGAGCAAACACAACACGTTGGCATTATTTTTTGATATGAGTAAGGCTTTTGATCTAGTGGACCATGATCTACTAATATATAAATTAGAACTGTACGGTGTGCGAGGACCAGCATTGAATTGGATTGTGACTTACCTCAGAGGTCGTAGCCATAAAGTATGTCTGAACAATACCTGCTCTGATATTCAATATATCAGGACAGGCGTTCCCCAAGGATCAGTGCTCGGTCCCCTGCTGTTTATTATATTTATTAATGACCTCCCTATTTATTGCTCTGCTGCTTCTCTATCGATTGTATATGCAGATGATACCAATCTTGTTATATCCGCTGACAATATACCAACTATGCTTCACAAAGCGCAAAATGCCACAGAACAACAGAATGGTGTGATTTGAATGGGCTAGTTCTCAATATGACCAAAACTCAAATGATCAATTTTGTTACAAAAAATTCATCAATAGATACCAGCTACTTAGTTAAGATGAAAAATATGTCTATTCAACAAGTCTTTGACACAAAATTTCTAGGAATTAATATTGATTCAAAACTCACCTGGGGCAATCATATTGAAAACATAAAATGCAAGCTTAGTAAACACATATTTCTACTCCGTCAACTGAGAAACACTGTTTCTCTCGAAGTCTTGAAACTTGTATATTTTAGTCTGATTCAGTCATTCATATGCTATGAAATCATTCACTGGGGTGCAACATCCAAGGCACAGGAAATATTTGCAATTCAGAAAAAAGCAGTAAAGTTAATGATGGCAGTACCTCTGAGAGAACATTGCAAACCACTTTTTATAAAAATAGGAATACTGACTCTACCCTGTCTATATTTATATCACTGTATTTTTTATGTGAGAAGAAATATTACTTACATTCCTACTTGTGGACAGACTCATGATTATCAAACTAGAAATAAGTACAAACTCCAACAACCTTTCACTAGACTGTCAGTGTCGCAGAATCATCCGGGATCGATTGGTATAAAGCTTCATAACGCTCTTGATGACAGTATCAAATCCGCCCCTAGCTTGCATTGCTTTAAGGCTAGTCTAAAAAACCATCTTGTGTCGAAAGCATACTACTCCATTGATGAATTTTTCCAAAAATGAATTGTCTACCGATTATTTCAAATAGCATTTGATTTTAACATGTTTTGTCTGTTACTGTGTTGTTTATTTATTTAAATATTGCATATTTTTTAGTCACAAATACTGATTTTTTTGATTCTGACATTCTTCAACTTCTCTAGCTTTAATGTTATTTCCATTATCGTCTAGTATGTTTTAAGCTCATCTGACGTGTTACCTAAGTTAGTATGTTGCAATGTAGGTAACTGTATTGTAATTGATCACTCATCTAACTAATAAATTGATTGATTGATTGATTGATATGTCGAAGATCTGAGATTATACAAAAAATTTTGAACTTCTCTCTGAGGACATGATAAGGGCATATTTCAATTTTCGTTTTCTGCCATTGCTCCCTTCCTTGCCCTCATGAAATTAACATTGAAAAAAATAGTTACTTCATTTCTTAGATATGATGATGAACTGATCAGTAGTTTACGTAGACACAAGAGCATATCTAAAAAATCATACCAACAAATATATAAACACTTACTCGAACAGGTGACAAAAAAAAGTGTGGTGAAGTTTCTTCATTGTAGAACAAACATTGTATGCAATTCATTGGGAGAAAATCGATGAGCAGAATTATTTCATAAAATTCATATTGAAAAAAAACTGATATCGAGACATTTTATAGAATAAAATATCGACGGAAATTGAAACGAAACACACCACACAGTGAAGAAATACATCCTGCGCAAACTACACATCCTATAATGAACAATATATCTCATGGTACTGGACTGTATGAAAAAAATAAAATGGATCGGCAATATGGATAATGTTAGAACAACTTTCAGAACAATAGATACTTTTCGCTCAATACAAACACACACTAAACCAACTAACATAATAGGAAAGACAGCGAATTATATTTGATTTTCTGGTTCTCGTCGTCAAAAATATATAGGGGAAACATCAAGACCCCTAGAAGTGCGAAAGAATGAATACAAGCTGTACATCAAGAACAGACAGATTGATGATTCTGAATTATCAGAATAAATTTTCACTATCTAAGAATTTCACACAATGAAATGGAAAGACATTCAATGGAAGGCAAAGGAGGCAATGAGGGAATCTGCTTTTATTATGATGTACAAAGTAAGTTGCATGCCTACAGTTTATATGATTTAAACCGAACATGGCTACTGCTCTTTAATGCCATAAGTTTATAATATATCTCGGATTTCAAGAGATTCTCAAAAAAATGCGTGGAGGAATATTAGATGATGAGTTTACTTTCATGAATATTATATCTTGGACTTTTTTGATAGTCTAATTCGAGTTATGCGAGAGGTTGCTAAGTTGATGGTACCTGTTTTATTTAAAAACAACGGATTTTTCTCACTTCAGCAACTATTCGGGGTATATCAGAGGACTGTTTTCTATACTTGTCTAGTATATTTTTATTTTAATTGGAAACATGATTTCGATCGGCGGAATCCCAGAAGAAAAATGAATCATGCACGCCGCTGTTGTAGGGATATCGAAATCTCGAGACTGGCAGGTTTTGGAGTTCGCTGTTCCATTCTCCCAAATTCCCTCCCTTTCATCTGCTTAACTTCTCCGCCACTTATAATTCCTTGGCCAAAGCCGTGAGGCTTTCAAACCCGATCTCTTTTTGACATGAATTTTTCATTTCGAGGACATGCCAGGAATAGATATGAAAAAACTTTGGGAAATCTCAGGATTCGAGATGATTCGATTTTATGGAAGGTTTCAGTATTGATTTTGGTAAAAAAGCACTGAAAAGATTGAATATAGGAGAATGGTGGCAACTGTTGGCGATCGGGATTCTCAATCATTATTTCCAATGGAAAATTAATCAATGTATTTCGAAATAATAACTTTATGATTTCCAAAAGAAATGTCATTACTATCTCTAAATTATATAGCAAAGTTAAGACCCCAATATGGAACAAACAAAAATCCAACTTAGTATACAAAATTCCATGCATGGATTGTTCTAAAACATATATAGGCCAAACATCAAGACCCTTAAATAGTCGCATTATTTCACATAAAAGCGACTGTAGACGAAATGTTAATTCTTGCGCTTTGAGTGAACAAGTCAACATTGAGGATCACAAGATGGATTTTGAACACCCAGAAATTTTGGATAGAGAAACAAATATAACCAAAAGAACATTTGTAGAAATAACACATATTAATAACGAACAACGTTCTATGAACAAAAAAACAGATCTCAATAATTTAAGCCAAATTTATACATTTCTACTTGAATACGAGAAAGATAGAAGAAAATCACCTGGTATTCAGAATTTTCCCACATGACTACATCAAAATTTGACACTTCAATATTCTTCAATGTTTTGTCTGTTTGTTTTGTACCAATTTATATTTTATTCTCACGTTAGTAAGTGTTCCATATTTCTATGTTTACAAAATATCATCCAATGTATTCTTTTTAGTTGTCTTGACGAAGGTAATTTATTACCGAAAGCTTGACTAATAACAAAGAGTCCTCTTTGTAACTGCCCACAAACTTGACTGCAACCTCACAAAATCAATCGAATTATATTATAGCCAGTCACTAATTCTTCTCCTATATATGGACTTGTTCTATCCAGAAAGAACTGTTTTTCAATTGACGCAGATTAGAAATCTGCCCTTCTACACTTGTATAGATTCCAATATTAATTCATATTTCTTCAGATTGTGGTTGGTTACAAACCCAGAAAACTACGGAACAAACTAGTTCGATAAGTAAGATAAATAGTTCCAAACTTCAGCTGTTCTATCGAAAAACTATCCCTGATCATGAGAGGTTCAACAGGTATCAAAGTTCACAACAGTGGGGTGGGAACTCTGAACTCGTCAGGTCATCGTGTTGATGATGCCAAGGGCAAGGGAATCATTAACGACAAGTCAGAAGAGAACCGACCTTGGAAATGTCTGCAGAGGAGAGGCAAACTCTGACGACCTTCTACGATGCTCCAACGAAGTGAGCGAGTTTGTGAGCGAAGAATCACCAACAAGATGGGTTGTTTCAATGACTTTTTTGTTGCCGAGCCGCATACATGAGAACTATATTCCAAGACAGGCCGTATCTGTGACTTAGAATCTGACGAAATAGGAATTGAAGCTTCTACGAAGCACCTTTAGCGATCGATCCCACATGGTTTTTCCATGAAACATTATTACTGATCGTAATTCCCAGCATCGAGATACTTGACTTCGTAGGAATCGTTTGGTTCGGTTCGAAAAATATAGCTAGCATTTCTCTTATTTTATTACAGATGATATTTCCTATATATCTCAGAGAATACTTCTGAAAAATGTATCGATATTGCATTGGCTTTCGAAAGATGTTTAAATCATGAGATTTCGCAGCAAAAGCATGCCGCATATCGTCTTCCTCACCCCTAGAAGATAAATCCCCGACCTTTCCACATCAAAGTCCGCCGCAACAAGCACCCATTCGATCCGTTTTAACACTCGTCACTCTACGATATATCGAATCGTCCACCAGAGCGTAATTTCCAGCCTGGAAGGACATTTCTGAGATGACGGTCGAGGATTTCTATCGGGCGCGGCTTAGGGTAATCCGCCGTTGCAGATCCCTGCATTACCGACTCTATCATTCATGTATTCACCCCATACGAGGTTATTCCGCAAATTGTTCCTGTCACTTCCTATCTCCGATATTTGTCATACGCCTTTTCGTCGACGAGACGAAGATATGATAATGTACAGGAGGAAATTTTCGGGAAAAGTTAGGGGAGCATCGATTTGCAGGCCCGTCAGGAGTGGGACAATGGGGCTCGAGGTGGGATAGTGAAATACGTCATTTTTCAGTTTCTTCGTCTGTGAGGGGGAAAGTTTGGGGGAACTTGAACAAAATACTAAACTGTTATACAATTTTCAGCATTATTTGTGTGGCTGTAAGTATGACGCAGATATTTTCATGTCAACGAATCGTGGGGGATATTTTGAGTAAATAAAAGTTTTGTATCAGATCGCCAAAGCTTCTTCCTTACCATAAAAATCATTATGTTTCTATGTATTATTATACGAGTATTTACAGGATGGTAGCTCAGTGTTCCCTTGGAAAACAGTGTATTTCTCACTTTATTGGATATGCCATTTCAATGAAGGAAATTTCTTAGCAACAGGTTTTATCTAATTAAGAAAATCAGTAACAATATTAACTAATTCAGGGTATATCTTTACTTGCAGACATTCATTCACTGAATTGAGAATGATGACTTTGCCGTCTTCATATATTCACAATTCACTTCTCTAAATACATAAAATATCAACTAAACTCAACACACATGCTGACATTCACCACCATATTTATTTTTTAATGCAGATTCACACGAAAGGGGAGCCCTGTAATGTACAAAGAACACCGCGTGAATCAAGGGACAGAATTAATATTCACTTTTAATTTTTCAAGTTTATGAGCCTCAGGAAAAACCTCTTTTGGTAAGGAGTTCCAAAGCTCAGCTGTTCTATTGAATAAAGAATCCCTGAGCAAGAGAGGTTCGACAGGTTTCCAAATTCACAACAAAGGGGTGGGAATTCTGTACTCGTCGATTCATCCGTGTAGATATTGCAAAGGGTGGAACGATTGTCCACAATTCAAAAGAGCACCGACCGTGAAAATGTCTATAGAAGAGAGACAAGTCTGCGACACTTCTATGCTCCAATGAAGTGAGCGAGTCTGTGAGCGAAGAATCACCAACAAGACAAATTTCCTTCCTCTGAATAGAATCGAGAAGCCTCTATGCATGTTTTGGTGCCGAACTCCACATATGAGAACTATATTATAAGAAAGGTCGTATCTGAGTCTTGTAAATCATAAGAAGCTGACGAGAAGTGAAGTACTTCTTAGCACGAAACAGAAGTTCAAGCTTCTGGGAAGCATCTTTAGCGATCGATCTTACATGGTTTTCCCATGAAAGATTATCACTAATCATAATTACTAGCATCGAGATACTTGACTTTGTAGGAATAGTTACTCCTGTCATCTGAATACTAGATGATGATAGATTGGCTTTTCTTGAGAAGAGACATGCCTGGGTTTTCTTAGCATTAAATTGAATACTAAAAACAGGGATAATATCAGAATTGATGAATGAAGGTTTCCTACTTAAAAAAATCTATAGATTTCAATCTTCATAATACACTAAATTCAATTATATCTATTTAATTATTGAATAATGCTCTTCGTTCTATTGATAAATCTCAAATATATAATAATAAATATTCCAGATGCAAATTTTCTCCTAAAAGATTGTACTCACCCCTCATTTATTTGGTTTTGAATTGTTATGTTCTTTTCAAACGGCTGTAATGTATTTCTCTAACTTGTCATATGTGAATATTGATTCTAAAACTTCTTCGAGAAACAAATGACGCTATAAAAATGCTTGTGTGTGTGATCTATCAATACTGAAGGTGCAGTTGGGTAGTCATGATAATTTAGTTTCTACCAACCTACATTCCGTATCAGCTTATTCAGCAAATTGTTCTTGTTACCCCCTCCAATAGGGAAGACGAAGATACGATATGATGCACAGAGATATTTTTGGAAAAAACAACATCAATTTGCGTCGTTGAGAATTGACCAAAATGTAAAAAACTTCTTGACAATACCATATGCCACTGAAACTTTAAAAATTACCAATAAACGCCATGCAAACAAAAAACTACTTAGCAGCGGACGTTTCGTGGACTGTCCCAGAAGGGTTGTCTAAAAGTTCATTTTCACTAGTTCTGTCCACCAAAGATTCCAAGTACAGGCCCTCCCGATCGCCATCTGAGTACCCTAAATCACCCTCCGATATCGATAACTTCCATAAATCGAGCAGGCCATGATACCGTCCTGCGGCAGCAATCGTGGGCGAAACGTACTCATTAGGGATTCAAGGCAAGGTCCCCTTTCGCACAAAACTCGCCCTTATTGACGTTTGCCTGACGTTAAATTAATTAAAAGTGGTCTCAACCCTGTCCCGGTTATTTCTGAATATTTATAACGGAGAACACAGGCAGACAACTTATTAGACATTGTACTTAATTAAAAGAGAAAGTCTCTCGAAACTTTGAATATCTTAGTTGTAATGAGATTAGTCGGCATCAGGTGGAATTAGTCTTTTGGTTGACGGACGGAATCTGATAGAAAGAAGTGGATTCGACAGGGGAAGGGTGGTTAGGGGGATGAAGACGTTGAACGATTATAATTGAGAAAGTGGGATATGATTGGATTACTTAAATCTGCTGAATCTTCTGAATATTGATCTGATATTCAAAACAGCAACTCTGTTGAGACTCAGATTTCATCATGAAAGATTTGATCGAAATGTGATTTTCATTCATAATGATTCCTCTCATCATCAGGGTCTTTTCTAATTATTGTAAATGCTTTTATAGTAAATGATTTCATAGAAAGCCAAATACAGCCAATATCTGACGTACCTAATTCTGATTTAGTCCCCTTTTCTATCATTGATAATGAATTATAATGATTATTTTTTTCACTCGTCAAAATGTGACGTTTTTGCCATTTCAACCAATAGTAGCGGGTTATTCTATGGTTATTCTGGCCAATCATTCGGTATTATACTGATAAAACTGCCTGGTCCTTGATAAAACGTTGTTTACCTTTGAACTGTCAAAACTATAAGTTTTACCGCGTCGATTCTATTGAACTGGCTCATATTTACATAAATTATCATGAATAAAGAGTTACCTTATTAATAACAGGCATTAGCTTTTCACTTTTTCAGCATAATAACAATATAAACAACAAATTTCAATAAACACTCAAACACGTAAATAGCTCATAACTCCAACTTTATGACAGATATCGCGCACGACCGATTCAAATATTTAAGGTTTCCTTAACTCAAATGAAGATGGCGTACAATTAGTTTTTATTAAATACAATTCATTTTTTGTGGTATGAGAAGAAACCGTTGTATGCAGATTTTGATACGACATAACGAATGATTTTATGTTCCTTCTGGCGCGATTTTCATTTCATGAGAAATTTTCAATTTTCAATCTTGTACAATGGGAGGCGTGACGCCATCTCTTGGTATCGTCATATATTATTCAATGCGTAAGCATCATATCTCTTCTGGATCATAGAGGGCATACATCGTTGTTTGACATTTCAAATTTGTGAAATTTTCACCTTTTCTCTTTTCCTTCTTATGTAAATGAAATACTGATCAATTAAATTGTTCTTCCTTCTTTTTGTTCGAAAAATAATCTCTCCAAATACAACTCGTTCTTCAAGTTTAATAAGATAAATTTCCATTTTCGAAACACTCAAACTTTTTTATTTTGGAGCAAAAGCATTCAAACAAACCGAATTAGATAAAATCACTCGTCCTACGGACTCGTGATTTTATCAATCGGTTTGTTTTCATACTTTTGCCAAATAAAGAAGTTTTTGTGGAAAATGAAAATTCATCGATTAAATTTGAAGGACTCGTGGTATTACCTTTGACAAAACTGCCTGGTCCTTGATAAAACGTTGTTTACCTTTGAACTGTCAAAACTATAAGGTTCACCGCGTCGATTCTATTGAACTGGCTCATATTTATATGAATTATCATGAATGAAGAGTTACCTTATTATTAATAGTCATTGATTTTTCACTTTCTCAGCATAATAATAACATAACACATTTCAATGAACACTCAAACACGTAAATAGCTCATAACTCAAACTTTATAAGAGATATAGCGAACGACCGATTCAAATATTTAAGGTTTCCTGAACTCAAATGAAGATGGCGTACAACTAGTTTTCATTAAATACAATTCATTTTTTGTGGTATGAGGAGAAACCGTTGTATGAAGATTTTGATACAACGACATAACGAATGATTTTATGTTCCTTCTGGCGCGATTTTCATTTCATAAGAAATTTTCAATTATCAACCTTGTACAATGAGAGGTGTGACGCCATCTCTTGGTATCGTCAGCAAGCATTATCATATGCACTGCGCAAGGATCATATCTCTTCTGGATCATAGAAGGCATACATCGTTGTTTGACATTTCAAATTTGTAAAATTTTCACCTATTCTTCCTTCCTTCTTATGTGAATGAAATACTGATCAATTGAATTGTTCTTCCTTTTGTAATTCTTCTCCTGAAGATGCTAATCTTGTTGGCAAATCGCACGTTGAATGAAAATGATATCAGTTTGGTGTTAGGGTACTTGATCTCTACAAAATATTTCAGTTCTCAGGTTAGTATTGGAAATAAGAAATTATCATTTTCAAGAAAAAAACTAATGCCATACTGTTCAAGAAATACCAGTAATACAAAAATATGGATAAAGAGGTTGGTTAATATGATAAAAGATCAAAGTGATTTATTAAAAGATTCCCGAAACGAGGTAAAATAACCAGTTGAAAGTTGATCAACTCTTAGCTGACTGCTTATTTAGAGCGGGCGCTGCGAAACATTCCGTTTGAAAAAACCGATGACCTCATTCTGATTGATGATTTGAGTTAAGAAAGACTTAGTTAATAATATTGTGGAGGTTGCCGGACGGAATCATGGTCCAGTTTTTTTTTTCGGCCCTATAATAGGAGTTTTCGATTCCATCGTTGTAGTTGTTGAAAAAAAAATTTGTATAGAATGCAAAAATCATTGACCACTATTTCTCGACTGGAATGTTTTTGCAAGATCCCTCCAAACCTGGAACTGAAAGTTGTCAGAAAAGCCCGTTGTCAGTTTTATTCTAAATCTCCTTTCCAGCGTCACATACCTTCTCTCCAGTTTTGGAGCGGGCCGCGCTTTTCTCAACAGTTTTCGTGACTTCAGTTATAGCTGAACTTCATCCATTATTATAACAGATACATTTTCCAATATTTAAAATAGCAGTGCTTCGAATTTTGGGATAACTTCCTTTAAACTGAATAAATATCGCTACAATTATTAGATAAATAAAAAGGCGAACGAAAAATCATGCTGAACTGGTGAATGAACCGAAAGAAACTATTCAAATGCAGCAAGACGACGCAAAGACGAAATTTCAGACAAATTTGAGAAGTTGTTTGATCCGAATGCTGATGAAGAACACTTCTCGTGGTATAAAAGTTGCATGGCCAGCTATATCAGCGAAGAAAAAATTCGTCGTCGTCACTACATAGGAAGCTGGAAGAAAGAGCTTCATTAACAACACAGGGCGTAGCTGGATCATCAACTGACCTGCAAATCAAAAAGAAGCAACAGCGATTCGTCGAGTGACTCATGATGTTCCATTTGTGGTATACGACGAAAACCAAAATAAAAAAAGTCATCTTTCAACTGAAATTTCAGCAGCTTTGCTGTTTTTCAATGCATTGATGATTCTATGAAATTTTCAAAAAAATTTGTTATACGAAACACCGGAAGATTTGTTTGCAGAAACTTCCAATATCATACGTCGTGTTAAAGAAATTACGTTTCATTACATATATCTTCTAGTAACGAAAGAGGTCGACCAACAACAAATATCACAAATACAGTAACTGGCTGCTTTCGACAAATTAATGGCGGATAAAAAAGACGGTGTTTCGACGACCGCTTTTGAATTGACATACTTGGCTCAACGCATGACTGTACTCGCTGAAGTAGAGGATGTAGCTCTAATCGTCATCTCAAAGTGATGCTGATCGATAAATTTGGTGACAAGTTTTATTCTCATATCTTACCGAGAGGAAGCAATTTTCTTTGGTTTCCATGGCAGGAAGTTCATTAAGGAAATAGCTGAACGTGTACGTCGGCTAGACTGTAGCAAAATCTTCAAGTGTGCTAAGGAATTACGGAAGGAACTATCCACTACTGAACTTATACCAGAGGAAAAGTTGTGTGATGAAATTCTTATAGAAGATGCCGCAAAGAAATGCACATTCACGCCGAAATGGAAGACTTTCATACAAGCCTCATCAAGCAGTCAAAATCTGAAATTGTCAGGCAATACACTCCATGAAGCATTAGCGGTGTTTAGTGATATATATCAGTGTAACGAACAGAAAGACACCGCAACATACAGCTCTAGCCGAATTCATTCACCACCTACCTAACTAAATGGAAACATATGTTCGTTGAAAAATCTTAGACACTGTGACAATGACTTTCAAGGGGACATTAAGTGGCGAAGATTCTATGACCGTTACAATCATGATAGTTAATCAACAAAAGAATGATGAAAAGAATACCTCACGGGCATGGCCTAGCTCTCTATGTTGACTAGTCATTCGATATCTGAAGCTGAGCAGCAGAGAAAGACCGCGTCGAAAGCTCATAAAACTGCAGCAAAGTATTATATCATAGCTCGCAGGCAATATATCAATGAACAGAAGAAATATTGAGGAATTGCTGTCCTTCTGAGGAGACGTAAAGCCGGCGGTCATGAGTGCATGGTTATTGGACTCGTAAAGGATCCCTACCTCTGGTTGGAATACCAGAGTGTTCGGCAAAATTTCCGGTTGGGGGAAATGTGGTGACCGGAGTCGATGATTGGCCTTGGTAGGGAACACAGGCCGACGTCGAATAAATAATTAAAAAAAAAGAACACCTCAGACACTGCTAAACCGAAACTAACTGAAACTGACTACAAATATTCATATCAAGTCCTTCAACCAAAATCCCAGCTGGCCATTACAGGTGGATATGAAGACTCCAAAAAATCTTCAAGCTCCAAGGTAATAGGTCTTCTGAATTGTTAGATTCATATTATTCTCCGTTTACGAGCGACAAGGCCGGCGCTAGAAAATTTCGTAACATTATTAATAAACTATTACATTAATAATTAAAAAGAAAATGAAACCTTTTTCCATCGAAATATGTTCATTCATCTCTCCAGAAGCAGATTGAAGGATTTTCAGCCATATTTTTGTTGCTGTTCGTGAAGGAATTGAACAAGTTTTTATAAAATGTGCAGATTCCGATGTTTTCGTACGCAACATCCACTTTTAGCATAAGCTATCGAATAGTAGTTTTTGAGGGATTTGGTTTGAAGGATCAGCCAAAAAATATCTTTCAAGCTGGGATTCAATTCGAATGTATTTGAAATTATTAGAACTTCTGATGTTTTGTATTTACATTGCAATACATGGGCCTCCGAACTTACTCCAACTCGGTTATAAAAGACGAGATGGAAAGTTGTACCCGGTGCAAATGGCAAAACCACCTATGCCAAATTCTTTGATCAGGCTTTGCAAATATTATGCTGAAGCCTGATAATGTTTTGCACTTGTAGAAAAAGCGATATCAATTGTATTTCCCTTTGCAGAGGCATCGGAAATTATTGTCAAAACTTACCTGAATGAATTTTTCACTACTTATTAATAGGTAAACCACTTTTTTTATTAAATTTGTATTGAATTAGATCATGCCGTTTTTCTCCATACCTTACCTAAACCAGGTGTTAATAGTCAATAACAATTTTTTTTTCGCAGCTACAGCGATGGAAGCGAAAACTGTTATAGGACCGAAAAAAAAAACTGGACCATAATTCCGTCCGGCAACCTCCAAATATCATTAATTATGTCTTTCTCAACTCAAATCATCAATCAGAATGAGGTCATCGGTTTTTTCAAACGGAATGTTTCGCAGCGCTTGCACTAATTACCTATTTTAGCTTATTCATTTCATGAACGCTCCGCTTTTAATGTCTTTATCTAAGACTAATGTATAATGTTTGATTCAGCTATTATATTATATTGTTTGTTTTTAATTCTATTCCTGCGATTAACTTGACCAATTGTTCAAATATTTAATTATCAATAACTATAAATAATTCATATCTGTAAATATCATATCGTTAAAATAAAATAAGTGTTTTTTGTTTTTTGGAATATGTAAAATTTTGCAACATAAAAACTTCAGCAAAAACTTTTATTCGTCGTGGACAAAGTATAGAATTCTAGTCGCGTATAATGGCTATTATTCTCTCGATACACTTCACCTCTTTCAGTCAGTACTTTAGAACTAGATTCAGAACTATTTGAAGATTCAGTACCAAGGTATTTTTTAGTGAAAACTAGTACTATTTCAGTTTTGATATTAGTTTCAATGTTTCCGGCAAAAAAAATCTTCAAATCTGTGTAGATAGTACAGGATAGAGAGACAAATCAAGTCTACTTAAAAAAAAAATAGAAGAGAAAAAATAAAGAAAAAGAGGGTCTAGCGTGTCATGGTCTCATGGTCCATGATCTGGTTCTAACTATTCTGTTGTTCTGTGACTGCTGTGTCAAAAGTTGAAACTGTCAATAGTTGTGGTTTGACACAGGTTCGAATTGACACTTGACAACTTCCAGATTGCTATCTTAGAAAAATACTATTATTTTAAATGAAGTTACTACTTCATCACCTGGAATTTTGTTTTCTTGATCAACTTTTCTATGAATTCAGTTATTTCCGTCGATTCCGTTGTTACTCAAATTATTGTTTTTAGTTAATTTCAGATTGTGATGTTAGTCTTCTACCTTTGCTTCTTCGCCAATATCCAGTACCTACACCGATTACTGCAAATTTGAGGAATATAAAATCCAGTGCTGAAATCTCAATGCTTGTATGTTTTACAAATGAGATCTGATACTATTTTTATCGGACAGGAACAGTACTGGACTCTGACCGCAGTAAAGGTCACATTGTTACCCGCTTTTTTCGTTAGTCTAAGTACCTACCTAATCATTTTGTCTGAGTGTTTTGAAAAGTGTTAATTCAATAATAAAGATGCAGTCATATCAGAACTTGCTGACTACTTCATTTTAATCCTGATATCCCATGACCGGTAAAGATTCATCGCACTCTGAGTGCTGGTTGTTAGGTGGAAAGCTACAATGCACTTTCGTAAAATGACCAAATGAGTATGCACTTTTTTTATTTCTAATTATTGTAACTGAGCTAGTATATAGTTCTTGGCTGAAGTTTATTTTCCTTTTCAAGAAGTTATTCGCCTTCTTTCATAGTGTCCATGAATAATACTTCCCCTTGAAAACATTCAATTATTTTCTGCCTTGTTTCTCAAAACTTCGAATCAAACCCGACCCCCTCCACCTACGTCCATGTTTCCTGGCGCGTGTCCCCCCATTTGGTAGGCGATGCGCCATCTCCGGAACTCCGGACTTTGTATCAGATTCTGCGGGCAGGTGATAATGACTGTAATGACTACCCAAACGAGTTTTATGGCTGATTATGTGTGCTTCCCGTTTTGCGGCCGAAATTCCGTTTTTGAAACAGCGGCCCCTTATCTCTGCGCCAAGAGCGGGTATTTATTGTTATTGATGAGTTGTTGATGAGATATTGTGGGTGAATGGGCTTTTTCGGGTGGTCGGGGGATGTGATTGAAGGAGTTTGTTTCGGTGTTAGAGTGGGCGGAAAAATTGGACGATAATCAACAGTCAGCGATAAAGGTTGTAGAAGTTCATAGAAAAAATGCGTCTTTACTTTTCAAGTCGTACCTTATATATATATTTATATATATTATATTATATTATATATATTTTGTACTTTATAGCTGCGTGTGTGTGTGTATATATATATATATATATATATATATATATATATATATATATATATATATATATATATATATATATATATATATATATATATACAGGAGTAAAGGACAAAATGTCACTTTTTATGAAATTACTTTTTTTCCCGGGAAAAAAGTGAGTAATTTTTTTCCGGATATATATAATCATAAGTTAAGGTAGAAATTCAATTTTTTATAGAATATTTACCGAAAAAAATTGTTCATTATACACGGGAAAAATCTCATACTTTTCTCCCTTGTATAATAAATAATTATTAATAGCACTCTCGGGCATAAATACACAAAGCAGAAACTGAATAACTCATTTGATACCTCCATTGATGGAATAACCAAAAATTAAATTAGAGTGTCTATGACATAATATAGGATGGCAGTCTTGTCTATCTTCTACCTGAGTAACAAAACAAACATATTCACAAGTTCCTGTCGTCAACATCAACCAAATATTCTGAATATCAGAGCAAATTTGTTGATTGAAAACTCCATAACATCTCTGGACAGTATACTTTTGACCCTTGCTTTATATATCCGCTCGACTTATGATAATTCACGATGTTGAAGTTACCATTAACATCTTTTCCACTAGTGGATATTTGGTCCGTAAAGAAAGCCGGAAAAATAATCCAGCGAGATCACTAAAGTATCAAAGCATCGTTTCATTGATTTGTCCTGCGCAGTTTTCTGATCTATGTCATTGATTTGTCATATTCTCTGTTGTAGAAGTCTCCTGATTTCTTCGAAAGTAAGTTTTGTATTGTTTTCTTTGCTTTTTGCATTTTCGTCAAGAATTTCTAAACTCTCTTGAAATTTGATTCATGCCTGACAGCTGGGGGGAATCCATTATCAACAAAGGAATTTCGGTTCATTTCTTATATTCGGGAATGTATATTGTGAATTCAATAGAGGACTAGAATGACACAGATGCACCGCGGGTTTCGATAGATGTATGTGCCCTAAGGCACTATAGAAACTCTCGGACCACGGGCCTTCGACTTTGCAAGATTGTCGCCTTAGGGTCATAAACATCTACTTATTACCCTTGGTACAGACTAGAAAATTATACCACGAGTCAATAATGATAGCTATTATTCTCTTTTTATATTCCGAGAGTAAAATAGTCATTATTATCATAAGTGATTCTCAAGTTTCATTCATCTCCATACAAATATACAAACACTACCTACACGTTTGACACTGGCACTTTGGAGTTTGGTTATATCGTTTCCATGGTAATATTCAATTCGAGAAATTTTGTTATAGGACTACAAGAGGGAAAAGAGACTATCACTATCAATCCGTTGCCATTATTCCCTGAGGAAATAATACATGGCATTATACTACACAAACCATCAGTATAATACTTACATTAGGTATTTGGTGCTAATAAATAATCATTATGTCGAAGGTTGAATTAGGTTTCACCTGGGCTTTAGAAGTAAGTTATGAAGATCGTGATTCATGAGTTCTCATGGTTGATTAACAGGATCGGGTTTATATATTTCAAAAATTGTTGATGGCTACATAAACACTTCAGAAGCTAGAAATCGAAGCATAGTCATTCAATATGAGCATGAGAGCAAGAATAAGAGTTTATTATCACCTAAACATAAATATTAATCCAAGGTTAATTCAATGTTCATTACAAGAAGGTTTGGATTCTAAATATCAAAAAGATAGTTGGGGTGATTCTTCAAGAGCATGAGAAAAAAAATATATAATTCACATTCAACGTGAGATTCGCCAACAAGATTGGCATATACCACTGGAATTTCATAGCTAGCTTATCAAGTTAACACACTGTTCGCTGGAGTAGATCCTCTCGAACATGTTTACACCTCAAATCCAACCCATTTGCTCGCAATCAACTCCTCTAATCCCCGCATCGCGCGAAGTACACTCTCTCGCCGCCAGATGGCGCCGCGAACTCGCGACAATCGCGGTAAGCCGCTTAATAGCAGGCGACGTGCAGTTGAATGTCATTTGTTTAATGTTACGCCGCACTAATATTAATAGAGCGCGACATTCAATTTACGGCGGCGTAAAATCGCGAAGAGCGCCGTTTCCGTGTTGAAATGGCGGCCAACTCGATTTGCGGACGAAATTTATTTTTCTGATCGTTCGCTCGATTGGGGTGCGTGTTCGATGACAAAGAGTGGGGGGGGGTGGAGTGGGGATTGAAGTAACAACTTCAACTTCTCTGTGTTATTTCAAGGTGAATGGAAATGGCTCAGATTGCTTAGAGTGGTCAACAAAAAAATCGCAGAATGGTTGAGGGATAGATAGAGTTGGGAATATAAAAACTCTCATCACTCTTACCAAATTGACACAAAATCAATAAATAACTTATATTATTCAGAATTTTGTTTCTGGGGTTTTTTCATTTTGATACTCAATGACGTATATAGAGCCGTATCACCTCGACCTTTTATTAAAACCTCCTATGTGATGAACTAATCCTACCGACTGCGCCATCTTTTTCAACTGACTCATATTCGAATGTTTTTGAGCTGGAACTGAATTCCATCAACTCTATTTTATGAATATTTTATGTGGGTTATTAATACAAGATATATCTGGACTGGCTGACACGGAAAAATGTTACTACTCACTACATTTATATATATATATATATATATATATATATATATATATATATATATATATATATATATATATATATATATATATATATTCCCACCTTGGTTTGTAATATTCTATTTTAGTAAATGGTTAACCCCTTCCAATAAATTGGGGTTCCATGATTTTATCCTGATTGATGAAAGAGTTATATGAAAAATAATTCAACAATCTCAATAGAAATTCGAACTGAAAATCAATTTTTATGTGTGGATCGAAAAAGTATGGAAATTTTACCAATGGTATATTATTAAGCATATAGAAAAAGCTTAACTTTCCTTGACGACTGTTAAGATTACTGAGTCTAGGCGCAAGCAATGTGGCTTCATCCACGAGGTAAACATACTATTTTTTCGTAAATTATTCAAAATTCGACACATTATTTAATTTCGAAAAAATCTTGAATGATTCCATTCACAAATAAATGGTGCTCTAAAATCAGTAACAATTTTTTGATAGGCAAAATTCAGGTATACGAGAAGTTCCTGACTGATTGTACCTGTTTTCTCCATAAGGAACTGTTTTTTCAATTTATACAGCAACTTATCAAGATAGATAAAAGTCCACCCTTATACACATTTTCTACATTGTGGTAGGTAAGAAACCTTGAAAACTACAAACAGCATATTTTTCCAACACAAAATAAAACTTTCTACCAGTTATTCTCTCAAACCCCCAATGCTCATCGATCTTCCTGCCAAACCCCATTCCTCGAATTCATTATCACAGCCAATAAAATAAAACAAAAACCCTCATTCACGAAGCCTTTAAACTTATAATTTCGAATTTTAATTAATACCGGAGAGACCGGTTTGTTTTTATTTAATTAGTTAGCAAAATGTAATGTTTTGAAGGGGTTCAAACATAATTAAAAAGACTTATTGTTCGATGGTTGTTCGTAACTTCTGCAGAAATTAATGCCGAGTGTGCCTTGTGAGAATAGGGATTTATTGGGAAAGTTTGGTTATGTTGCTTGCGAGAGGAAATGGGGGAAAGTTGGTCACACCAAACTTTCCTATCGTTGATATATTGCTACAACAAACTGCAATTATGATATGGATAATTTGGATAAAACTATCCAACTACGTTATACAGTAACACTCTCGAAGTCCGTATAGTACTTAGCACCCAAAGCGTTCAATTTCATTCCTGACCATATAAAAGAAATAATGAACTTTAATATAGTTTAAAATTAATTGAAAAGATTAATTCACGAAACACCAAGGCCAAGTGTCATGAAATCTCTCAGCCAGATTTCTTTATCTAATCCATTTCATTTCATTTATAGTCAACATTAATCTGTCATGCATTCATTTTTATTTCCATAACTAGTTTTATTAATAAAATGTGTTTTTTACTAGTGTGTTGTTTTTCTAATATCTAATTAGACTTATCTATATTTATATATATTTGTTTTTTATCTATGATTTTTTGTGTGCCTTATTTCGCAATGTTATTGTATTGAATATTTTTATGTAATCGAGTAAGGAGTTTATGTCTCGGAACAAGTGTTAGCTCACTTATCGAGTATATATCATTTATACATTTTACCATTATTGTCAACATTTTGTTTTTATCAATAAATGATAATATTATAGCTGTTCATAGAGTTCTACTGGACGAGCTGAGCTTGAGGGATATAGTATATTGTTTACCAGGAGACGCAAGTCGAGTCCAGCAGTGTGGCTTTTTTAGATAAATATACTGTTTTTCCGCAAATTATTTGAAATTGGACAGAATTATAATTATAGTGTAGCCGCTGAAAAGATAGAATGATCACGTGAACGGCACGCACTCTTTGAATGTTCCTCTCCCCAATGATACAAGTCCGATTTACACCACTCAACAAAAACGTCGCCTCAGCAGAGAATTCAACAGCATTTCCCTGTTCTCCTATAAACTCTTGGGATGCTTTTTTATGAGTGTTCATTATTACACCTTTTTCCTCTACAGTTAAATGTCTTTTTTCTATCTTTTTCTTGGAGGTGAAAGAGTGTTTCCATCCATATTATTTAACGTAACACACCTAAATACAAAGCACAAATGAGAACAGTACAATGTAAACAGTTCTTCATTTATTCCAGTTTAGAAGGCATGGCTACGCCGCGCAGGCTAATATAGATGCAGGAATTCACTGTTCACGCGTCCTTGAATTCTATCTTTTGAACAGCCCGACTATAGTTCATATATACAATAATACTTGTATGTCATCAAATCATTTTTCTATTTCATTCAAAATAGTAATTAACAGTTATATGAACAATTCTGTGAAGTAATTCCTGGTAGGTTGTTTCAACATGTTTTCGGTAATTGAAAAATTAGCTGCGGTCGAAGTTGATAGGGAAACGTACTGAGCTTCCACAGCATTGCTGTTCTCAGGTTTAAATGGCGCTGGACCGCTGGAGGCTTAAAGGATTCTACTATACTTTTTGAAATTTTCATTTCGTTAGCTATGAAGTTGTCGATATAAGATTGAGCAACATTGCTGGATTTCCAACCTCCATGGCATTTTGAAGTTGAAAGATCTGCCCCTGCATCAACTAAAATAGTCGCAGATAACCTTTGGAAACAGTTGCCAGTATATAATTCAGGGTTAGGTTATTGCAGAAATTTCGCTATTTCTTACGCCATGTTGCCAAATTAATTTATCCCCACAGGCTGTTTCGTACATTTGCTATTTTTGTATTAAAAAAAAAACGTGTTTTATTTGTGCGTGGTCGAAGATTCACATATTTTTTGTAAATTTGGTAGAATTCTCCTGTGACTATGAAATTTCTAGGAACCTTGTTTTTAGTATCGGGTAATTTTATTGAAAAGGCCGAATTAAAATCTTCCATGTCATCAATTTTTAATTTTCGAAGTTCATCACAAGGGCATGCCCCTATAAGGCCAATAGCTAAAGCAACCTGAAATCAAGACCGAACATTCATTTTTCGTTAACAATTTGAAAATTTTCAATCTATACCTTCATCAGCAAATACTTTTCATCAGGTGCATCTTTTAAAAATTGTTGAAGTTGATGTTTTTGACTGTTTTGGTGCATATTTTTCAGATTTGCGTTGCAAAAATGCACGTACTTAGTTTTACGTACTGATATATCAACACAGTTTTTAATAATTGAAGTACCCCTCAGCATCGAGTACTGAGACCATAATGTTGATGATTTCAATCTTCTTGACAACAATTCAAAATAAACTAACAAGGTATTTTCGGAACAAGAATTTACCTTGGCTTTCATTTTCCAGTCCACAAAGTTTCTGTAAGCGATTTCATATTGTTCTCTTGATGTGCTCGGTAGCAAATTATTGCAAACATCTATTATTGCTTTCTGAAAAATTTCTGGAGGTGTATTTTCCAACTCTAAAATTTCGCATTCCATTATATTCAATATTTAATTAATCTGAACTGTATACTATAACAATCAACAATAAAACTATTTTCGTTGGGTGAGTTGACAGCAATAATTATGCAATGCTTCGGTTTTGTTGTTATGGGAACGCCAACAATGGGCTACTTGGATAATGCACGCGAATCGTCGGCGTAGCGTTATCAACATTCTTGAAATTATTTGAAAACGATGTTTTTCAAATACGGTACAATATTGAATTCCCGAAAAAGGTTTCAAAAATATATGGACTATTGTTTTCTATAATAATCTAATTGAATTCATCCAAATATGCCTGACACTTGAAGTACCAAAAAACTATCAACCCTCGTTTGTGTATTTCATTCCGATTCGGGAACACGTCATTCAATATCATTTTCAGCAAATGTTTTCCATAACGTGGCTGAACCAACACAATCGAATAAAAACTCATGCAACAGCTTCCACCCACACACGTCCGTCAAAAACAATCGCCGACCGCCGCTTCCCCCACCCACGGATCAAGTCATCCGTGCCCCGCACCCGATCCCGTTAACGATTGCTCGAGACGGTTCGCAGCGCCATCTCTCGCCGTTTCCCGACGTCTCTTCCGCCTGCGGATAGTTCGTGACGCAATCAATTAGGCGGACACGTGACCACTTCGGCCGCAGATCCATTATTCACGGGGCATTAGCAAATGAGACTTCGCATAAGGGCTGAGAGTAGCCGGGATCGGGATGGGTCGCGATTCGAAGGGAAGATCTAGGGACTAGGAGACAGTATGAGAAGGAACTGTGTCCATGATAGGACTTCTGTAGGGATCAATTAATATCTCCACTAATATCATGATCATTGAGCAGATCGCGCTGGACTCTACCACCCTTGCTTATATCATATGTGCATGATGCTCTTTGAAAAGGGTTTTTATAGCTAGTCAGCTCTGGCCAATGTATTCATTGTTAAAATCTTGAGAACTGAAAGGCTTGTTGTAGTTTCCATATGCAACTATGATATTTACTTAATCGAAAATCTGTTCAAGTCCTCCAATTACTGAGATTTATATGGGATAACTATGACCATTTCACTGCCCCCATTTTTTCGAAAATTCGAAAATCCATGAAGTGTTTTCATGACTTTACATTTTCTAATTATCTTATCTACTATTTGTGGTGAATACAAGGATAACCGACATCGAAAATGTCCTTTCACCACTAAACAACAGGTTTGAAAGTATAAAATTCATAAACGAAATGGAAAAAGAGCAACACTTGCCAATTTCAGATGTATTGGTCATAAGAAACAAGCAGAATGAAATAGAATTTGACATTTACAGGAAACCCATGAACACGTTCAGGTACATCCCCAACGACTCGAATCATTTTCAACAACATAAAATGGCAACACTTCAATTTCTTGTTCCTAAGTTAATAACTTTTTCTTTGAAGGAAGATAAGTACGACAATGAAAAGAGGGTCATTAGGTACGTAGCTGAATTCAATTCCTTTATTTTCCAATTGATGTACAAAATACATATAGGATTCGTCAGAAAGAGAAAAGTATAAAATACAATACAATAAAAATTGATAACAACGTGTTCACATAAAATATACACCAACAGTAATATCAAGACAACAGTTTAAAAGCAACAAAATGATGATGATATTCCGATCAGGACTTATTGGAGAAAAACTCATCTAAATTATAGTGGGTATTTGTAAGAAGATATTGTTTCAGGTTCTGTTTGAAAATATTTGTTGTTTTTGCGCCCGTGATAACTTTAGGTAATTTATCATAAATTTTCAGAGATAGGTAAAAGGGTGACTTCATAGAAACACTATATCTACAAAGAGGTAAGTGGTAGCTATTACATTGTCTGGTATCATGATGATGTACCTGCGAGTTTAATACAAATTTGTTTTTATTATTGAAAACATATAAAGCTGATTCGAAAATGAAAATATCACGAAGAGATAAAATTCCGAAACGTTTGAAAGCCTTC
Organism: Zygogramma bicolorata; assembly: GCA_032362365.1. Classification (NCBI taxonomy): domain Eukaryota; kingdom Metazoa; phylum Arthropoda; class Insecta; order Coleoptera; family Chrysomelidae; genus Zygogramma; species Zygogramma bicolorata. The sequence continues at coordinate 1,236,638 of JAVJAQ010005744.1, forward strand.
CTGCATGACCCCATATAAGTGAGACGTGCAATCACTCTCACGATTCTTTTTTGTGCAATGAATACATCAGGCGATAGGGTGGACATTCCCCAAAATAAGATGCCATACCTCAGCCTGCTATCGACTTGACTATAATAAATATTCAAAAGTTGGTTAGAAGTTAATATTGATTTCAAGCTTCTGAACATGAAGCATAGAGAGTTCAACTTCCCAATAAGTGAAGAACAATGACTTTTCCAATTCAAGTTGCTATCCAAAATTATACCCAAGAAGCTCACATTTTCTGAGTCAGTGGATATGGTTGTGTTTTTTATTTTTATTTCAATATCAGAACTGTTTTTCTGCCGATGATGAAATCTCATCATATTCGTTTTAGAGCTGTTGAAACATAGAGAGTTTTCCTCAAACCAGTTCACCAGAGAATCAATAGTATCTTGACACTTCTCGGTCAGAATGTTGTCGCTTTCATCTGAAATTATAAGAGTGGTATCATCCGCGTAACGTATTATCGGTATATCCGGTGCAATATTGTCAACGTCGTTGGTATAAAAAGGAAAAGTATTGGCCCCAGAACTGATCCCTGTGGTACACCCATGTTGTTGGTTAGAAAATTTGAATTTACAGTTTTCAGAGTGTTTTCATTTGTACATTTTACAGATACAAACTGTAACCTCTTGCACAGAAAACTTTGAATCCATTCTAGGGCAACCCCTCGAATGCCAAAATCATTCAACTTTTTCAACAATATATCATGTTGAACACAGTCGAATGCCCTGCTAAGATCGCAGAAGATCCCAACAGGGCACTCGCCAGCCTCAACATACTTCAGGACATACTCATAAAACATTGTTATTGCACTGCCTGTCGATCTACCTTCATGAAAACCATGTTGATTAGATGAGAATATACCATGCCTTTTTGCAAAGTTCAGAAGTCTGTCTAGAAAAGCATATTCGAATACTTTAGATAAACATGATGTTACTGTGACAGGCCTATAATTGCCAACCAAATTGGGATTACCTTTTTTCAGAATAGGTATGACTTTTCCGACTTTGATTTTATCTGGAAAACATCCACTACTGAATGACAGATTGACCAAGAATGTCAATGGTTCAATTAATAAATGTAACACATTTCGCAGCAAAAAGGCAGGTATCTCGTCCATTCCCGCCGAAGGTTTATTTTTGAGTTTACCTCGTAAAAGAGTCAATAATTCACTTTCCGTGAAAGGAGAGAGAAATATAGAAGAAATATTAATGTTTTTTGTCTGCTCATGTACTTTCGGAATATGAATATCAATACTATTAACTATATTGATTGGCTAATGAAATAATCATTGAAAATTTTTGCAATTTCATTCGGATCATTAATAAGTTCCTCCTTCTCCTTAAGCGATATATTACAAGCTTTTTTGTTATTTTTCGTGAGCTCAGAAATTACTTTCCATGTTGTCTTATACATATTTGCTGAATTAAATATTCTATCCTGGTAATATTTACACTTAGTCTCTTCAATGACTTTGATGTGTTGCTTTTTGGCTATTCGATAAGATTCCTTGAGTTCAGGATACACTTCTTGTAAGTTGAACAAATCTTTTAAATTAGCACTCGATTTTCTAACTTCATTTGTAGCCCATTTGGATCCTGGTTTATTTATGTTATGGTGATCCTTCAATGGAAAATATGTATTGAAATAAAACGAAAACACCTCAGTGAATTGTTCATATGCCTTGTTCATATCTGTGATGATAAATAAACTATCCGAGAGAAAAAACCTACGATGATACTATTGTTGATTGAACGCTAGAGTGGAAGAACGTGGGTGAATACGATCGTCGAATAATCCTCGACACGCGACGCTTTCATTATATATTTTCCGCAAAAGACATTTTCCGCCTATAATTATTTACTTTTCTATTTGCTTTAATTTTGTGTGTGGTGCCCGGGTATTCTCCGGTGTTTTTGTGGTTTGCTGAACGAAGAATCCCTGGACTCTTTTACGGGACTTTCCAGGACGTGCTGGAAGATAGAAGCTGATGAAAGGGCCCTTTCGAACCTGAGTTGCTGGGACTACACCGGTAAGATTTCTCATGCTGTCGAAAATTCCCCTTTGATTTTTCGCAAAATACATTCTTGTAAAAATTACGAGATTGCTGTCCATTTTTTTCTCTCCAAAGCTAATAAAGCTTAGAGCTGCAACATTTGGTGAAGTGAACGGTTTCAACCCAGAGATAGTTGAGAAGATAATTAGAAAATATAAATTCAGGAAAACAATTCGACTTTCAAAATAAACGAGAGTAATAAAAAGTACATTGTAATTCCATATATACCACAATGCACCAGAGGACTTCAACAAGTATTCTATGAAATACATATGAAAGTTGCACAAAAAACTTTTTATAAATTACAACAGCTTCTTGGTCATCCAAAAGATGAATTGAAAAATACATAAAAGTCGAAATCAGTTGTCAAGATTGCAACAACGAATACATCGGCTAGAGCCGATGAGCTATCAAAACTCATTTCAAGGAGAATTTTGCACACATGAAATACGGAAAGGTAGAAAAATCCAGTGTCGCCGAATATGCTCTGGACAATGACTACAAAATTGGTAAAAGCAATCTGAAACTACATGACACAAGGCTACCCAATGCATGTGAGAGTCTAAAAATAGCAAAATGTAAAAACAGCATGAATGGTGACAAGGAATCTATCCTTTTCGTCCCCCTTTTTGATATATTGTTGAGAAATCGATCAGAATAATAAGTATCAAAAGACGAAGTACATATCGGACCAAAAACTTTGCAGCTGCACCAGTTTATTATCGAAAACTAATAAGAATAATCAGCAGTAACAAACAAAGTCCATATAGGAGCAAAAAACTCTTGATATATAATCAGCTAACCCTTGTCTTTCAGTTTGGTGTTAGGGTAATTCATCTCGAGGTACAGTTTCTACTAATTGTGGGTTAACATAGTTCAATTCAGCTACGTAACTAATTACTCTCTTTCTATTGTCATACTTATCTTTCTTCAAAGGAAAAATCATGAGTCTTACTGACAAGATATTGCAATGCTGCCATTTCATGTTGTGAGCAGTGATTCAGATCACAAGCAATGTATCTGAACGTATCTTTTCTATCATCATCAAACTCTTTTGTTATAAATTGATGGACGTTCCTCGTAATTGATCTCTACAAAAAGGTTCAACATGACGCAAAAATTATATTCATTTCTAACTGCCCAATATACAGTGTGGTCCACTAAGTCTGCAACAAATGGGAAACTTTTTTATTATCGATTTCTCAGAAAATTTTATTCTTGACAAAAGTTGGTGCATGTTCCAAAACTATACCAAGTGTACCTAAAATGGCTTTATGACAATCACCATACAGGATAGGCCAAAAAATATAAATTTCGTTCAAGAGTAAAGTACCCTTATTTCAGAAAGTATAGAAATATGTTGAGGAGAAAAGTTGCTTAGAATTAAAAGTTATGTTCAGATACGAAGTCATGGCCTGCTATTCGATTTTTTTTCTTTTGGAAAATTTTGAATTACCCCCGTATGATACATATTTTTACTATTTTGATTCAATATGTATTCGAAGTAGCTACAATCAAATCGGTTTGGAGTATTTCTTATCAAATTAAAGTGAATTTGTATAATTTACATGGAGTTGTATTTTTTTAGGTGACCGTCAACTTCTTGTTTGTTGCAACGATATTTAACAGAACTCTAGAATAACACAAATATTTTTATGTAGTTAGTAAAGTATTTGCCTCGTTAAAAAAAGTATTTGTGTTATTTTAGAGTTCTGTTAAATATCGTTGCAACAAACAAGAAGTTGACGGTCACCTAAAAAAATACAAATCCATATAAATTATGCAAATTCACTTAAATTTGATGAGAAATACTCCAAACCGATTTGATTGTAGCTACTTCCAATACATATTGAATCAAAATAGTAAAAATATGTATCACACGGGGGTAATTCAATATTTTCCAAAAGAAAAAAAAATTCGAATAGCAGGCCATGACTTCGTATCTGAACATAACTTTTAATTCTAAGCAACTTCTCTCCTCAACATATTCCTATATTTTCTGAAATAAGGGTACTTTACTCTTGAACGAAATTTATATTTTTTGGCCTATCCTGTATGGTGATTGTCATAAAGCCATTTCAGGTACACTTGGTATAGTTTTGGAACATGCACCAACTTTTGTCAGGAATAAAATTTTCTGAGAAATCGATAATAAAAAAGTTTCCCATTTGTTGCAGACTTAGTGGACCACACTGTATAGAAAATGACTAATGAAAAATATCAAATTATACAACAGAGCAGTTACGAACTGAAACATGTTCGATAGGATTGGTTCACTAAATAATTGTTTTCGAAACAGCCCAGTCAATATCTGTCATACTAGAAAACGAAAGTTGAAATTGCCAAATTGATCTGAAATTTTTGACACATTTCAACAAATGGTAACTCTCGTATTACATTGATATGGTAAATCTCACAATAAAATAGAGTGTTGACGCGGTCTGCAGGGTGATTTGATTGTTATGTAGCACCGGATGAGCTATAGATTACCGAAATGAGTTTGCATAGAAAACAATCGTATAACAAAACTGAAAAGATTTGAGAATACTCTGAAAACTATAAATGCTGAATCCTGTATTATCGAGGAGTTGATGGCATATTTTCCATAATTGTATCGATCGATACAAAGCAACCAATAATAAATATCTATCTCGGCACTCAAATCACAACAAAGCTGCAGTGCGAAAAACAGATTGCAAATGACAGCGTCCTAGAAACTTGCGCTTCATTCTGGATAAAACTACCGCCATCAGCACTTTCAGTGGTTGTTGACGTAAGACCGTAAGTTTCCAAACTTCATACGGGAAAACTGTTGTTACATCTTCAAATTTGTTTCTCTATCCTGTGGCATAAGCCAATTCGTCACCAAGCATAATTCCCAGTAAGTTTATGTTTGAATGTCATTATTTTGTGACGGATGTACTTTTTTTAGTAGTTTTTGGATTGATATCTTCCATGATGTGAAAAAATGAGAAGTTCGTTCCGTAGTTTTCTGGGTTTGTATACTATCACAATCTGAAAAGATAAGAATTAATATTGAAATCTATACAAGTGTAGAAGGGCAGATTTTCAATCTACCCCGAAAAATTGCAAGTCCAATTAGTCAGCAACTTCTCGAATAACTCAAATTTTGCATAAAAAATAATAATGAGACCTGATATATACATATATATGAAAATACTCATTGTTAACGTTTCGGAAACTAAATGTCAATTACGAAGATTGCTTACAAGAGAAATTTGCATTTGCACAGGAATTTGCTTATAAGTTTCGAGGACAGAAGCGGATTTACATTCCGAAGAAAAAGTCCATCTTAATTAACAGCTACTCTCCTGCCTACATGGCTAGGAGGGTACTGGGTAACATATAAGTCACTTTTTCTTGCTCAATTTGTATACCAAGCATATGAAAATTGAAAATAGATTTTACACCTTTCATAGAAGTGGCAATTTCCTTTTTTTGATTCAGAGAATAAAGTAGGCAAAAAATAAATTATCAATCTCCATTATCTTCACAAAAACACAACAAGAAAGAATATATTTCAAAATAACTACACTTTTCTAACGTTTCAGAAACCAAATCATCTTCCCTTCTCAAAAATGGTTCACAAATAGATTTTTACGATGCTTCTCTTTGAAAACCTGCCGAAGATCTGGGGTTTGATTCAACATTTTGTCTTCCAAGAGAGGGTGTAGCCATGTGCAAATCAAATCAACCGCCCCCGTAGAGAAACAGCTATGATTTGAATGTCATTTCCTCTTGAGTGTGATTTTCCTATTTCGCAACAAGGATGCGTTCAAATAGTTCAAAGCCACCAAGTTATCTGCTCTTGATGTGGGTACACTTTGTTTTCTCTCTTTCTCACGCTTTGAGTGCGAAGGTCGATAAAAGTGGGGAGGAAAAATTCAGAAAAATGTTGAAACGAATGATGACGATCATAACAGAAGACCCCCAACCATGAGAGCCAGAAGATGAAACAAAATTGAATCAGTGGGATCACACTGAATTCAAATCTCTATCACGTTTTCCACATTATTTTTCCAATGTCTAGGTCATGTCCAAATAACACTCCTCTCCAAACCCTACACATTATTCACCGTTTCCATTCGGGTCAGGTGGATTGAATAGAACTCGAGCAGAAATGAAAATAAGAAACTGCTCACAAGGACATAGCTATTATCTCGGCTTGTGGTGAGATAAATCTAAGATGCTGTATGAGACTCTTTGTTGAATCGGGGATACGCAGAAAAAGGTATCCGGAAAAGAAATTTTCAGTTTGAATTTGTGTTTGGTGGAGCAGTGGAAAAGCTAAGCATTAAATATGTAAACTTTTGAAGGATAAACCCAAAATTAATATTTATATTCTCCCCCGAGAACATGTACTCCTCCGGCAAACCCTACGATAATGGCATAATAATAATATCAATAGATTGTATTCATGGAAAATCTAAGAAACTGAATCCCCTCACACCATAAACTCAGTCCTATCAAATGGCTGGATTCTCATTTTGATCTTCTATCTAATCATCTCCAATATTCAAACAAATTACCACACGATCACTCATCAAAGAATCTTTCCACATTTAGTTCGATTGAAAATATCTTAATCATCCGGAAATTATTTCTAATCGACAGAAGATTATTGTGAAAAACTGAAGAGTTCAAACAAGTGATTAATCACCTGTACTGAATACATATACACAGAAATGGTGTTGAAATTATATAAAATAAAAAAACACGTATATTCGATATTTCATTCATAGGAGAACACAAATGATCCTGCTACCATGCCTAGAACCGGTCAACGCAAATAAAAAAAATTAACCAAAAATTATTTTTAGGTTTTTGTAATGATAAGTCTTCCGTATTGTGACTGTTCCCCCAAACAAAGGATGGGTAGGACTATATGAAAACAGCGGTGCTGCCTTTTCCAAACAGTGGACAGCACTGCTTTTTCATATAATCCTACCCCTTCCCTATTTGGAGGAAAAATCACAATACGGGAGACTCATCATTACAGAAACCTAAAAAAAATATTTTTTTTATAACTACTTTTCTTCGGGCTTGAAGGCCGTCGTTCTTTGGAATTTCTTCTTTGCTAAACTGATTGCCCCCGACCAGGGTTACCATAGCCGACTGGTACGGGAGGCAATAGAGATCCAAAAACATGCGGACAATTTCAACAGAAAAGAAGAAGCGTTGAGTCTAAACAGAATTTGGAATCCCATTCTGAGGAAATCAAGAATAACTAATGAAATCACGGCAGGTAGTGCGGCAACTGATACTGATGATTATTCCCCAAACCCGACATAAGTAATTAACACTCCAGACCAGCTTCATCAATATAAATACGCCTTAAGAAATCATAACGTTTAGTCATCGGAAATGAGTAAGCCTCTGAAGAAGCTGGCCACTCTCGCTAGCGAAACGTTTTGAAGAAATTCCAAAGAACGACGGCCTTCAAGCCCGAAGAAAAGTACTTATACTGATAACCTCGGCCGCGAAAGCCTTAACCATTTTGTCAATTTTTTTTTGTTAATTTTTTTTTATAGCGTTGACCGATCCTAGACATGGGAGCAGTGTCATTTTGTGTTTTCCTATCAATGAATTGACGAATTATACGTATGACTTTCGGGAGCCCTATCATTATTGGTTTAGTGTCGTGGGATCCTGTCCCAAAAACAAGCCAGACAAATTATTCTGTAATTCATAAAAGTGACAAGCTGTATAACCATATACCCTACAAAATTAGGAAGGAGAAAAGCTATTACAAGTTCATTAGTTGAGATTTCTTTTCTACACCCATAATATAATTTTCTAGAAATCAATTACACTAATACCAAACTGATATTTTTGCACTCGATGCGCGTTTCGCTAACAAGGTTAGCATCTTCAGGAGAAGGAAATTGATACTACTTGTTAGCGAAACGCGCGTCGAGTGCAAAAATATCAGTTTGGTGTTAGGGTAAATCATCTTTAGGAAAAATTTCATCTCACACACAGAAGGTTCCAATTCGGTTCAGAATAAAATCTGCATCTTCAATACAATATTGAACTCTATTGAAACTAGCAATAATGAAAAAAAAGTTGATGTTCCTTCCACTTCCAGATCAGTGGGACCCACTATGAAAATTTAATATTCATAGTCCTTTATCATTTATTGGGTATAGAAAAAATAGCGTATGCAACCCCCATGTAATGGTTATTTATACACTCGCATAAACCATACGAAACTCACCTTCGGCTCGTTTCAAATCCCGGTGAATGCTCATGCATTAAAAACCATCATTACATGATCGTTGCATAATATACTATTTATTACGTTTATTTTGACACCTTCAGGTCAAATCTCATTTAAAACCCTAGTTCATCATATTTTATTTCCTTATCACGAGAACTCATGTTTAAAATGGTATCATTTGAGTTTTTGCATTTTTGAGGAACTTACAAACAATTTTCTCAACAAACTGTCAAGAGTATATGTTGAAACATATGTTATATTTCAATTCTTCTAGTTAAAATTGTTTTTCTAGGTATTTGTGCTTTCACATTTTTTCATTTCAACATTCTTTCGATTGCTATATCAGATGTTTCAACAAGCTTCGCCAATGAGAAAGTATTTTCCTTGGACTAAAAAGTATATTTTCCTGTCTCTCTTTGCCTCTCTCTTCAACCAGAAGTGCAAAGGGCACAGGGCATGCTCTTCCGCTCGCAGGAGCGACGAGATAAGCGCCCGAAACCAATTTGCAGAATAGAAATGTAAATTAATTAGCTTGTAATCAGTCGACTACGTAGTCGTGGATTATGGTCGTCGCCGATTAAATTCCCGTAATGGCCTGTTGAGCGGGAGCCGCTTTGGCGGCCGTGTTTGCAGGATTTTTGATGCCTCGCAGATGTTTTGGAGTATTTGAGCACGTGATTTTTCACTTGTGGCAAAAATAGCATCCATCTTCTGCAAACGAGAATACAGTTCTTGAGCGCCAAAAAATGATTTCCGACGATTTGAATACAATACTTTACATCAAGCTCAATCTAACAAACGGTTTCGTGTATAATAATTTGAGATAAAATTCCTATTGATTTCATGAAATTCTAATACACTCAAGTCATCTGTCAAGCAATATTTCGAGAATCATGGACGTTGAGCACACATGGCAACCTCATAAACTTTGTGGCACTCGAGATGTAACCCCCAATATCTTTCAATTTGAAATAAATGCAATCACCAGAATATTGTGAAGTGCGCTCTCACCCAAATATTGTGAAGTGCGCTCTCACCCAAATATTGTGAAGTGCGCTCTCACCCAAATATTGTGAAGTGCGCTCTCGCCAAAATGAAAATTTTTGCAACATTTCCAGAACAAGGTGATAATGATTTCTAAGTTAAGTGTAGATCAACAGTGGATTCCGTATGTTAGTCTTCCAGCCATACAAGCCACAGGTTAACATTTTCTACGAATTACATTCTGATTTTTTTAAAAGCATTGGAACGTTTATCATCGAAATATTATCGAACTTGGAATGTTCACTTTTACTGCCGGCGATATTGGAAGTTAAATCACGACAAATAAGATTCAAATCCAAATGTTTAATGACAGTCACAGAACTCTTTTTTATCGTAAACTAGCGACCCACCTCGACTTGCACGGACATAAATGGTTTTTGTTGGTTATCCCAAGAAGTAGACACATACTATCTCAGAATTTTTTTGTAGATCTTTTCAAGGTGTTTAATGCTTTTGATCTTTGTTCCGTAGTTTTCTGGGTTCATAAATTACCACAATATATATATATATATATATATATATATATATATATATATATATATATATATATATATATATATAAAACAAAACTGTAGTTTTTTTGGGTGAACAGCAGAACGGAAGTGTACTCTTATAACACCAGTTTTTCCAATATTTCGATAATGTTTATTACCATCTTCGGGGAAAAGCTACAAAATCATTATTTTAAGTTATCACATCAAATAAACAGTAACAAGAACCTTACTGTATTTGAGGTTAGTCGTATTAAAAACGTTGGTAAAGTGAATTAACATGTCGCAGTAGTCGCAGACGAAAAATATGTTCACAGTCCAATATTAAAATTTTACACCAAGTAAACTGTTTAAAAAACCATTGAATTATTAACAAGATTAAAAAAATATAGTTGCATATTCAACAGGTGAATACACATAAAAGTCGAACTTTAACGGTTGAATTCGAGTTCGACTTTTATGTGTATTCACCTGTTGAATATGCAACTATATTTTTTTAATCTTGTTAATAATTCAATGGTTTTTTAAACAGTTTACTTGGTGTAAAATTTTAATATTGGACTGTGAACATATTTTTCGTCTGCGACTACTGCGACATGTTAATTCACTTTACCAACGTTTTTAATACGACTAACCTCAAATACAGTAAGGTTCTTGTTACTGTTTATTTGATGTGATAACTTAAAATAATGATTTTGTAGCTTTTCCCTGAAGATGGTAATAAACATTATCGAAATATTGGAAAAACTGGTGTTATAAGAGTACACTTCCGTTCTGCTGTTCACCCAAAAAAACTACAGTTTTGTTCTTAACTGGTCAGCAAAGACTTCCCCTCTAATATATATATATATATATATATATATATATATATATATATATATATATATATATATATGTTAGCATGAAGATTCTCACGGACGAAGTATGATGAGTTGTTTTTTCGGGTTTCATTCCGTGTTCTGTGGTTTTGTTCTGTGGTTTTGATCCCCTGAAGGATAATCTTTAGGTGATGATTGAGTTTCGTCCTCCTCCGAACTCGAGGAGGAAACTCAATCATCACCTAGAAGTTGGCAAATGAGACTTTGCCGAAACGTTGTGACAATTATCCTTCAGGGGATCAAAACCACAGAACACGGAATGAAACCCGAAAAAACAACTCATCATATATATATATATATATATATATATATATATATATATATATATATATATATGTATATGAAAATACTCATCATTAACTTTTCGGAAACTAAATCAACAGTGCTTTTGATCTGTCTCGTAGGATTCAACCAGAATTTGCAAAAAATGTGGTCATTCATCAACTATATTATGCATGTATTGAACATATATAGCTTTACTCTTGAATCAGTGTATCTATTGAGAGAAAACGCATCCAAATCCAATGCTCAGTTTTCAAGATTTAGGCATATATAGGGACAGACAGACAGCAGAAAGCGACTTCAATTTATATTATGTAGTGATAAGATGGGGAGGATTATGAAGTGATATGAAAAAAAATGGCAATATTCGAGAACAAAAGTATCTTGTGCTGATTTCTCACGAGGATGAAAAACTTGCAGCACGGGCACAAGCAGGTGCTGCAGTTGAAACTTACACACTATACTTTTTCTATAACATACATTTTGCTAAAAATAATACTATACTATAAAACGGAATTAAATTTCAGGTACTCATTCTTAGCTCTATAGTGACCAATAGAGGCAAACAGTAGATTTTAGCATTGAATATATTGACCATACAGTAGGAGCTTTTCTTCATTTGGATAGTTCTTCAAAATATGTCAGAATTATATTTTTCAGAAACACTTTTAGTTTTTTATTTTTCCTTTCAGTTCATGAACTATTTGTATGCAGTTTCATATTTTTCTCCTGAAGTTGAAGGTAGTAAATTCAATGACAATGATTTAACTTCTTTTCTCATTTCTGGTCGAGTATTTTCAATTTTAGAACTGTGCTTTCCAATTCAGTTTGATTTAATTTGAAAAATTACCGGAGAAGAATTTGTTGACATTCTAATGATTCAATAGATGTTACTTACTCCGTTGCCTAGCAGTGGATAGTGTGTATGAATTTTTTCACTTTGATAATCATTTTTGCGAAAGTTAAAATGAATTTTGATACTACGATTTTTTGTGAAGATAATGACATTTTGAGGAAGTGATTCTGGCTTTTTTTCTTCTCCATAACATAAGTGACATCAATTATTTTGCAAACTTCTCTGTTGATATGTAATAATCATTCATAGACATTCAAAACATTCACAAATAAAAGAAGGGTCCATCTCAAACAGCTAACCCACTGCTCATTTAGTTTATCAAGAATTTGTATCAAATAGATATCATTTTTGATCCAAAGAAGAAAAAGTCAAAAATCACTTTCTTATAATAATGACATTGGGCAAGCTCTATTTACGATCTGTCTATTCCATTTCAACCCAAAATAAACGTAATAATGATGTATACCGAGGAACTTCCAATGCAGAAAATACTCTGGAAGAAGCTTTGAAAGAACTATGAATAAAATTCAACTAGCATTCTACCTGAATAACCCTATGCGGATTATTGTTGAGAATTGGAAAAAAAATTCGGTTCAAAATCAGCGGTCGGTAATATTTTAACCGAATCGGAAATAATTCGCCGTTTGAATTCTGACAGAACATTCAAATTATTCGGAATGCACCACGATTTTCATTCCAAATACTAATTGCACTCCGGTATTCATAAATTTCATTAGCTCTAGAGTCAACATATTCCCGATCTGTATGAATATTATTATTTACCATTGTTATCGCGAAATTGAAATCGAGTAAAAAACTGGAAACATATGCAAATATGGTACGGTACTGAAATTGTTCCGTCCGGTTTTTTATTCATCACAAAATTCTGTTGATGTTTCAACGGTAACATTTACTGAAATGTTTTGCGTGAATGGAAGCATTACAATCAAATATATCGTTCATTTCGAATACTACTATTGATTATTGTTTGACGAATGAAATTCCAAAAACTGAATTCCTTTATCTTTGTTAGTTCGATTTAAATACTTGTTTATGTATCAGGAAAACTATGTGCTACTGAGGGGGCAAAGCTTGCAATTGACTTCGTTAATTGGAAAAGAAATATTTATTACGATTTTTAATTATATATAGATATTTCACACTATAAGGATAATCAACCCTGATATATGTGAATATATATGAATTTTAAATTTTGAATATGAGGAATTGAATATAAGGATATAAGAATACGTGACCAACAATATGTCTAGCTCATTATGGCTAACCAAAAACAACAACCATAGAACAAATATCCAATATCCTTATTTGAAGGACTTCTCAGCTGCGGTATGATTTCAGACAGCGAAAAACGACATGACAGGTACAGCTCCACACAATAGACAATCCACAATACAAATAATAGAACATATTAAGCATCACACTCACTAAAGACTCAAGACAAACATGAAACACACTGTACATTGAATTTCACTGACCAGACATGAAAACAAAACATAAACTTTGACCTAGAATGAATAACAGACTCAATATTAGAGATTGGAAGAGAAATTGGATAAAAGAATTCAATTGAAAGATGAAAATTTAATAGAATAACATTAGGAACCTTTCAAAAATGATATTTCAATATATAATCATTTATAAATAGTATTTAGGAAAACTTGATTATAAGAACTGACCTGTGAATCGAAATGTACTGATAGCAACAGCGAGTAACAAATCAACAAGAGGGTACGCAAGATTTTTGAAAAGCTGAGAAAAGTTTTGGAAAGGAAAAGTGGAAAAAAAAGCATAACTAAACAAATAATATCATATCAAATACTAACAGCCATTAGAAAGGAAAGGAAAACGAGTACGTACTAGAAGAGTACCACGAAACTGATCCATATCCTATTCCAAGTGAACATGTCTATCCTTGTGTTTATTTCAATCTTCGACCTCCAGAACTTTATTATACAATCCATCATCCCAATATAACCAAAAAAACAATTTTTCCGCGATGAGAACATTTGGATAGTGTTCGTTTTTAGTAATCTTTCAATTTGTGTCTAGAACTGTTTCGGAACTGCACCGAGCAGAATTTTTGGCCAAATCTTATTATTTATGTTTCAGTTGGTTTAATAGTCTATAAGTTGGGTTTCTCTTCGATCAGGGAACTCAAAGATAAGAAAATTATTTGATCAAAACAGTAATATAGTTAAAATCTTGACATTTATGAAAAAGGTACTAAATTTTCAATAAAAATTGGTAATAGATTGGATTTGAAAACATTTTATCTGGTTCTTTCTTCAAATCACAATATATGACATCAAGAAGCAGCTCTGCATTCCACAGAAACCACACCGCCGAGAAGGAGTTCATCATGTTCATTGGCGTCTGACTGAGCAAAAAAAAGTGGTAAACTAAAAAGAAAAAGGCATAAATACCGATAAAAAATAAACTACTGAGCATATTTACAATTTCTACAAAGTGAATGGGTTCAAAAGTGATATAAAAATCCTAAGGTGCCATATTTATTATCCGAAATAACTAAAATTTGCTTATCACATAATAATAACAATTAATATCTATATAGTTTTTAAGTTTATATTTAACTTTTTTACATCTTTTATATTTCACCTTTACTGAATTTCTATTCAAATTGTATTAGTATTCCTTGTTTTTATACAGACCACGAAGGTGGTAGGATGTTTATTTTTCAATAATTGTCAGTGTAAAATTGTCAGTGAAATATTGACATTTGTCAGACTACTTGTTAAAGATATAAAATGAATATTTGGATATGTATAGTGTGTGAAGTACAGTTGAGTTGTAAAGAATATCAACTGAATGAGGTCTTCAAAATACAAATCATTGATCGAAAGTTAAGATGTAATTGTAAATTTTGCCTTAATTGTGAATCTCTGATTTTTTATTCAAATTTTTTGGGGATTTACTAAAATGTACCATCACGAGAAATAACCTCTTAATTTTGTTTTGTTCAACCGTTAAAATGTTTGTATTTTCATAGTCCATTATGTGATCTTTTGAAATAACATGGTCTGCTAGTCCACAAGAAGATTTGTTTAGCCTGCAGTCACTTTTATGTGAAGTGATTCTTCCAGAGAGGTTCCGAGATGTTTCGCCTATATAAAATGAATTGCGAGAAGTGCACGGAATACTATAAATAACATGAGATTTTTCTTTGGAACTGAGAGGAGTTTCAATTCTTGAATGAAGTGAAGAAGTTGTTTTCTGGCAATTTGTAAAAATTTTCATATTACTGATATCTCGAAAAATATTCGTTAGTTTGGGTGTTGAATTGGGAATATATTGTAAAGAATAGTAATGTAAGGATACAATATATATCATATTTATCGTTAACACTTCGGAAACAGAATCCGCTTTGATAATAATAATAACTTTAATGATCTCAAGAAACACACATGTTTATACAGGGAGTTAAAAAAAAATTATTCGCAAGTTCCTGTTCAGATGCAAATATCTCTTGGAGTCAATCTTCGTAAGTGTCATTTGTCGAATATTTTTCTTTATCGATCCACCACAAAGAAATGACGTTCAAACAGTATTATTTTTTCCTAACCACCCTAGAGTTCCAAAATACGACCAAGCATCGCAGAGGACAAACATTTCTGTTCGTTACGGCCTTGTCGACAAAGGTTCGCGCTCTAAGTGGTATTACTCGGGAGTTGTTAAAAGCATTTTCTAGTTAGAAAAGACGCGCAAAGTTTCAGAAATGCGGCCTTTAGGAACTCTGCCTCCACGCCACATTCCTCCATGGCCGGGATACACTCCAGCTACATGAATATTTAAGAAGAGTGTAAATAGCAGTGAGACAAGAATGCCGGAGATATGAGGATTTAATAACATCAGGGCTTTTTGCGGGGTATGATGATGTTTGTGATATGGCACTGAAGGCGATAGGGGTTGGAATGAAAATAGTTTTAAGGGGGATTAGTTGATGTGAGTGTTGATGAGGCTCTTTCCAGGTTGTTTGGTTGGCACATTTTACATCATAGTTTTTGCTCATTTTTTTTCTTCTGTCTCATACATGGAGTTCCAAAGCTCTGCTGTTCTAATAAAGAAAGATCCCTGAGCAAGATAGGTTAGACAGGTCTCCAAATTCACAACAAAAGGGTGGGAATTCTGTACTCGTCGAGTCATCCGTATAAATTTGCCAAGAGTGGAACGATTAATAACAATTCAGGAGAGCACCGACCGTGAAAATATCTATAGAAGAGAGAAGTCTCCGAACCTTTTAGAATGTTCCAATGAAGTGAGCGAGTCTGTAAGCGAAGAATCATCAACTAGACGTATTGCCTTTCTCAAGAAGTTCCAATAGATGTTTTAGTTCCGAGCCCCACACATGAGAACCATATTCCAAGACAGACCGACCGTATCTGTGCCTTGTTGATCATTGGAAGCTGAAGTGATGCATTTCTTCACCCAAAATAGAAATACAAACTTCTGGGAAGCACCTTCAGCGATCAATCCCACATGGTGTCCCCATGAGATTATTACTGATTGTAATTCCCAGCATCGAGATACTCTGTAGGAATAGTTACTCCTGACATCTGAATATCAAATCAAAATATACTTTACTGTCTGAAGATTTGCATCTTATTGACAAAGTCCAAGAAATACAAATGTAAAATAGTATTAAATATATATATATATATGATGCGTTGTTTTTTCGGGTTTCATTCCGTGTTCTGTGGTTTTGATCCTCTGAAGGATAATTCTCACAACGTTTCGGCAAAGTCTCATTTGCCATCTTCTGGGTGATGTCTTGAGTTTCGATCTCCGAGATCCTAGAAGATGGCAAATGAGACTTTGCCGAAACGTTGTGAGAATTATCCTTCAGAGGATCAAAACCACAGAACACGGAATGAAACCCGAAAAAACAACGCATCATACTTCGTCCGTGAGAATCTTCATGCTAACATATATATATATATATATATATATATATATATATATATATATATATATATATATATATATATATACCGTGTGTCACAGACTCATAGTACACCCCCGTTTTCTCCTTTGTTTTTCTAGATATATTTTTGAAATTCGGAACATTGAATATGCTCACTGAACAGCATTTCTCGACATATCTGAAAGAAAAAAATAACTTCCAATTTTTCCGGAAATGACATCAACTTTCGATTCTTGAAGGGGACACCCTGTATATTGTTACATGATCGGCTAGGGATGATCATGAGGAATCCAACGATACCAGGTTTGATGATGTTATCTCCAATGACTGCGGAGATATCGCCATTTATTTTATCCATAAGCTCAACGAGTAGGAGAGAGAAACTTTTTCTGGCGGGTCAATCCAATTCTCTCTCCCACTCAAAAAGACTTGCTAAAATATCCCTCCAAACTATAATAGGGTCTATCAACAAGTAGGTGTTTTACCGCCTTTTTCAAATGGGTGTTGTTCAGATCTGCAGATCTCATTTCTAATGGTAAATGATTGAACAATTTACCACCATTTTGGTATATAGAGTCTCTTATTAGATTCGGAGTCGGGATGGGAAATCTAAAGGTATAAATGCTATTACGAGTAGTGTATGGAGTAGAAACAAAGTTGAACTTCGATTTATGTTTATAGATGAGGCAAACCGTCTCAAGGTAAAAATTTTATTGGTAGCGAATAAATTCCTGCATGATTCTCTGGGTTCGATTTTACAAAGACACCTCAGTGCCCTCTTCTGTAATATCAACACAGGAGAGAGAAGGGATGAGTTGCCTGCTCCCCAAAACGGTATTACATACCGTAGCTGAGATTCAATAAGAGCATGGTATAGATGAAGATAGATCAGCTTTCCTTGAGAAGAGACATGCCTGGGTCTTTCCAGCATTAAATTCCATAAACGTTCGCTTGAATGTGGTTGAAAATAATTCCTAGCTGATTGGTACTGAATCGTACTTCCATTATATCTATTGAAACCTGTTGATAGGCAAGAGAGACAGAAACTGATGAAAATCAAAATTGAAGAAGGCAATCAAATCGAGACAAAGAACGTAGTATTGAAATCGATTATTTTGTCAAAAAAATAAAATCGAAGGTTTGATTGACCCCTTCATCTGTCATATTCCCAAGTACAGCATCTGTTACTCTTCACGACCAGTCCATTTTTATTGTTCAAAGTGCCATCAATATTTCAGTTAATAATCCAAACATCGTCTATATGAAGCAACTCATGTGAAAGAACTGATATTTGTGAAATATTATTGGTAGCGAAAGCAAATTGAATAGAACTGTACACAGTTTTAACCTTTACGGAAGTAAATATCATTTTTGGTCGGATGTAATTCAATGCCCTTCGTGGTATCAGCCAGGGGAGTAGTTGTTTTCTGACGGGTGCCAGCCGAAACCTACTGTGTAGGTAATTTGAGACTGGCCTGAACAGATTGTTCGAAAGATGATTTAAATATCGTTTTACAATAATAACAATTTTATGAAGTAGTTCGTCTGATTGCAATGCAATCTATACAAGTGAAGGACAAATTGTTATGTTAAAATTGAAATAATTTGACAAATGACAATCACGAAAACTATCTTTACCAGGTATTTGCACTTGAAAAAAAATTTCGCCTAGAAGTTTCGAAAACGGAAACAGATTTAGTTTCCGAAACGTTTACATAAGTATTTTCATATATATATCAGTTCTTACTATTTTTTGATAGGCAAAATTTGAGTTATACGAGAAGTTGCTGACTAATTGGACTTGTTCTAACCAGAAAGAACTGTTTTTCAATAGACGCAGCAACTTTTCGGGGTAGGTAGATTGAAAATCTGCCCTTGTACACTTGTATAGATTCCAATATTAATTCTTATTTTTTCAGATTGTGGTGGGTTACAAACCCAAAAAACTACGGAACAAAGATTCACATATTTCTTTGAGATGAAAAAACATCGATGTATAGAAGATAGAAAGAATTACCAAAAAATTTATTCCTGTAAATAGACATAGAACACAAACCTAATGGCTTAGAAAACAGACTTGTAATGTGTGGTAGAAGTCCATTGTATCTCAAAGTGGAGTGTAGTAGATTTACGATGCAGAAAAACTCAAAGTCGTCTCCACAATTTAATATTCGAAAGATGTCAGTACGGTGATTCAGTAGGTTCGAAACATGTACTGAATCACCGTACTGACTTCTTTCGAATATTAAATTGTGGAGACGACTTTGAGTTTTTCTGCATCGTAAAGACTTGTAATGGTTGTGGTAGGTTAGAAAACCAACAAAACTACGGGGAAAATAGAAAAAGTGATTTCTAGTTTTCCATGACACTCAAACAATACTTGTATCTGTCCACGTGTGTCGGTCAACAACCCCCTGTCCCCCCCACTCCCCCATCCCGTATGCAAACTCAATTTGCATTCGGCCGATTGCAAGCGTATCTCGCTTATAGATGGGCCATATCTCACTTTTACGGTTCGTACAGGAAATGTTGGAGAGATTAATGCCATTTCGGGCGGCCCTTAAATTTAACGTCAGGTCCGTTTGGCAGGGCGCATATTTTATCATCGTTCGGTTTTCGAAATTTTAAATGTCACCTAATGACGCGGAGTGCTTCGGATTCCAGATAAAAGGCCGCTGCTCGATTATTTTTAAGAGGCCATTACGGTTAATGAAGGTATTTTTGATGTGGTGGTGTGTTCATGCTGGAAGGGGTAGGGCTTCGAGGAAGAGAATAACGAGATGAGAGGTGTTGGGAGGTTTCCATTTTGGCTTCATGAATATGCAGGACGTGGGTCGTTATGGGGGTAATTCTGGGGTAACTGGTCAAATGGTACGTTGAAGGGTGTAATGCGATTTTTGCATCGTTAAAAACTGACTGCTCAAAAAGTCGTATTCAATTTTGGTATTTTCATATACAGACTCGTATGAAAGAAAAACCCCGCATGTTCAAAGAACAAGGGACAGGAGATACGAATTGACATTCACTTCAAATTTTTGAAGTTTTTGAGCCTCAAGCAAAACCTCCGTCGGTAAGGAGTTTCCAAGTTCAGCTGTTCCATTGAAAACAGATTCCTCAGCAAGAGAGATTCGTCAGGTCTCTGAGCCCACAACAAAAGGGTGGGACTTCTGCACTCGTCGGGTTATCAAGAAATTCAGCAAAAATATAGAAGAATGTTCATAATGCATGTTCTTCTTCAAGTATTATAATACCCATTAATCGCTAGTGAATAATGATTTCATTGATCACTAGTGAGGAGTTTCAATAAGAAAATCAAGGAGTACCTGTTTACTCTATGATTTTATCCTGTTGAAGAATAATTTGCCAACGAATAACTGATGATGGTTTTATCACTTCCGATATTTTCAGTTTACTTTTCACCCTTGTACAGGGTGTGTTTGTGTTGTACCCAACAAATAATAATAATACTGGAAAAACCCAGGCATTTCTCTTCTTGAGGAGAGCTGATCTATCTTCATCTGATATTCCTACAAAGTATCCCGATGATAGAAATTACAATCAGTGATAATCTCTCATGGGGACACCATGTGGGATCGATCGCTAACGGTGATTCCCAGAAACTTGGATTTCTATTTCTTGCGAAGAAATACTTCACTTCTCGTCAGCTTCTAATGATCTATAAGGCTCGGATAGGATCTGTCTTGAAATATAGTTCTCATGTGTGTGCTAAATCGTTCCCTCTTTTATCAACACGTATGACTCGAAGAGTGCAGAATTCCACCCATGAGGTTTTGCCTGTAGCTTAGTTGAAATTGAAAGTAAATGTTAATTCGTATCTCCTATCCCTCGATTCACGCGGTGTTCTTAGAACATTACAGGGCTTCCTTTTCGTGTGAATCTGCATGTTGTGTTAGGTCATTACAACACCAATTTTCAACCAAATCGGTAAAGCCATTCTTGAGTTATAAATATTGAAACTAACACGACATTCTTTCATACATATAAATTTGAGGTAAATAGACTTGGACATGTCAAGTTTGCATTCGTCGGGAGACACATTTAACACATATCTTTTAAACTCTGCCTTTGAATTTTAAATTTGAAACGGGGTCGAATGATAAATCATCTGGAAAGACACGAAATTATTTTTCCAATGATACCCTATTCATTGAAATACACCTAAACATTCAATGCGAAATCGGCGAGAATATTGAAAAATTAGTCTTGGGATTTGAGAATCCGAATAACTACAAATATCTCTGAAACACTTATCTTGACGAAGGCAATAGAATCAGAGAGTAAACAGGTACTTCTTGATTTCCTTATTGAAACTCCTCTCAAGTTAAAACTCAGTACTTTGAGTTTTTCTTGTTTCATCCAACAGATCTATCAAATATATGTTTTGAAATGACAAATCGTCTCTAGAGGGGTAGTTGTGTATAAATTACATCATTTGAACTCTGCCTTTCTAGAGATGCTTAGCTCCTTAGTTTGGTGCCGAGTTCATTGATCTATATAAGGAATTGAAAATATGTTGAAACTCATAACTTTGAATGATTGTGGATGGAGTATCATCTGATATTATCCCAATAAGTGCAGGTGTTCCACAGGGTTTAGTTCTGGCGCCCACTTTGTTTCTGCTCCATATCAATGATTTGTTGGAGAAAATATCTTGTTCAATACATAGTTTTGCGGACGACAGTGCGGACGATAGTACTCTTCTCACAAGTTCCTCTTCCAGAGTCCCCATACCAGCTCGAGAAACAAAAATTCATAGAAATTTCCACGTCAATAAAATTAACGACTTGGTAAAAATAGTAGAATATGGTAACATGAACTTGGTGGAATTTAATGCTACGAAAACCCTAACATGTCTCTTTTCAAGAAAAGCCGATCAATCATCATCTAATATTCAGATGTCAGGAGTAACTATTCCTACAAAATCAGTTATCTCGATGCTAGGAATTACGATCAGTGATAATCTCTCATGGGAAAACCATGTGAGATCGATCGCTAAAGGTGCTTCCAAAAACTTGGATTTCTATTTTGTGCGAAGAAATACTTCACTTCTCGTCAGCTTCTAATGATCTACAAGGCTCAGATACGACCTGTCTTGGAATATGGTTCTCATGTGTGGAGTTCGGCACCAAAACATTCATTGAGGCTTCTCGATTCTATTCGGAGAAAGGCAATTCGTCTTGTTGGTGATTCTTCGCTCACAGACTCGCTCACTTCATTGGAACATCGTAGAAGGGTCGGAGATATGTCTCTCTTCTATAGATACTTTCACGGACGATGTCCTCGAATTGTTATCAATCGTTCCCTCCTTGGCAATATCTACACGAATGACTCGACGAGTACAAAATTCCCACCCCTTTGTTGTGAATTTGGGAACCTGTAGAACCTCCCTTGCTCAGGAATCTTTTTTCAATAGAACAGCTGAGTTTTGGAACTCATTGCCAGAGAGAGTTTTTCCTGAGGCTTACAAACTTCAAAAATTCAAAGTGAATGTTAATTCGTTTTTCTTGTCCCTTGATTCACGCGGTGTTCTTTAAACATTACAGCCCTTTCCTTTCGTGTGAATCTGCATATGAAAAAATGTTGTAATCTCATCGTTCGACATTATTCCTCAACAAAAAAGTGGATATTCAATTGTATTCGGGACTGGTGCTCAAGAAAAAATGTTCAATAACTGTAAAATTCTAAAATTACACAAGCGTCATCATAAAGTGAAGTTTTCATTCGATATTCCCAGTAACCCTCTCATTCCTGATCAAATATGCTGCAACAGTCTGAATCTGCTGACTAATAATCATGAATAAAATAGAATTTCACACTCACCTCGACATCTACGGCGTTTCAGGGCTCGCTAAGTGTCCTCATTGATCTTGGCCCACGTACTATCCTAGTCAGTCCGAGGGTGACGCAAAGTGTCGTTGTTGCCACGGCAACAGCTCTTCCACAGGCCCATAGGCGTCATCTGCAGGAGCGTAGCCGAGAAAAGGGTTTGAAAGACAGCAAAGCGATTTTTCCTTTTCTCGTTCAGTTTTTCAGATACAGGATTTTCAGAGTCAACCAAGATGCATGAAAACCTTGGTGAGTGACTTATATCCCAACTAACATTTTTAGTTATAATTACTTTAATCTCACCTTCGATCAGGTCGGCGACCTTTCTGAAAGAAGACTAGATTACGTAATTTTTACCTTGTGATTACCAATGTGGGGAAAAAATTCGAAGTAATTTGGACGTAGAAAATTGGAATATTTGGACATTGAGTTTACTAGGTTCAGGGTAAAAATAAGTAATTTTGACATGAAATTGGTCAGAAATAAGTAAATATCAAGCTTAAATCAACCTTTCTGTTACCAATTATTCTCTTGGACGAATGAGTAAGCAAAGAGAGATTTCTTTATATGAATAGCATACATATATACAGATTATCTCTATCTCAACTTCTCATAATTTGGTTGCCACAACGAATCAGCTATGGTCTACATAAAATGCTGACAATGAGTATGGGAATATAAAAATTATTGTCATACTGTAGCTACATGCTCTCTCCTCAACAATATTCTCCTTGCGGCGCGAAATTTTCTGTAAAATGATGGTTCTTACCTTCATAAAATTCACGGGTCTCTTTAAATATGCGATTTGATGCAAAAATAATTTAGATTGATTACACATGTTTAAATTTTTCCTCCAAAAAACACTCTTTTAGCAAAGTTATGGTTTTAAAATGTCATATGCATCCATTGTTTAGAAATGAATCGTTAGAATGAACTAAAATTCAATATATTATCGATATTTATTGATGGGTAAAACAGATATTCTAATCAAATATGGCGTAATTTTTGAGATGTACCTATTAGTCAATATTCTTCTTCTTACGGTATGAAATCAAGTTAATAATTGAACTATTAGACCTGTTAAATAACCTTTATATTTCCTGACCGTAATCTAGTCACATTTAGGTAAATATTCACCAAGAGAGAATACCAAAACATTCATTGGGTTATGATGACATTTGCTTCGTAAATTATACCCTAAATAATACCAGAATTCAAACCGCCGCAATCTTTGCGACGGTTGGGTCATTTTCTTGCTTTAAAGTGGCTTATGGAATTTGAAGGGATTTACTGTTGATTACTTTCCTGTAATTAACCAAGGTTGCTACTTATAAATTATTTATACTTTGAAGTTAAATATTCAAGGCCTGTACTACAAGTATTATCCTTTTTTAGACATTTCTTTCCGGCATGTGGAACAACTGTCCTAAAATGTTAGTTGGGTTAGTGCATGGCTTCCTTATAGAAAGCTCACCCGTAACGGATAAGTTTGACACTTCGATTTGAAGTATTTGAAATTTCAATGCGTTTGAAAGTTCCTATAAGCTCAATATTCAATTCTGTTCCAATGATATTGTTTGTTTCATTCCACGTTGTACTTTAATTTTTTACCTCTATTACATTCAAAATGGAGCATTGTGCATTGTTTGTGGTGTTAATAGTGCCGATTCTAATATCCCATCTCCATAATATATTAAGTAGCTAGAAAAATTGTGGCATCAGAAGAAATGAATACTAACCCAACTCAACATAATCAATCTCTCCAATTTCAAGTTCAAAGTGAAGTATTTTCTATTGAAGGGGTGTTTCTATTCCGATGGAGAATTTCTCAGGTACCAATTCACAGCTGAGGATATGAGAATAGAATAGAATAAAATATGTATATTGACTAAATCATAATATAAATCATTTATAGCCGATCAACAAGCTACAGATTCCAGATTCAAAAATAATATATGTGAGGAACGCTCACCACTGTTTTGTGTAAAAATTCAATAATGTTTTTCAGATCGACTATCTGTATGATGTGTACATTTTGATGAACTCGCTTCTCATATGATTCTGCTATAAGCTGTATAATATCATTCATGATCAACTTGAAATTCTACTGGTGTATTCACCATAAAAAACTTCCACAATCGGAAAAAATATTAGAATCTATACGGAATCGGAATCTATACCAAATGTAGAAATTCAAAAAAGAAAACACAAAAAAATTGAATTTATTAAATTCTTTATTAGTGCGGCAAAATGATATCGGTGAAACATCAAGCCCCTCTAGAAGTGTGAAAGAGTGAACACAAGACATACATCAGAAACACACAGATAGGTGGCTCTTCAAAGTTGGAACACATTCTTATTGCCGATGGAGATCACACGGTAGAATGGAACGACACTAAAATGATGACAATGGTAGTATCATACAAGGAAAGTTGCATCTCTAAGAATTCGGGTGGTATGAATCGCACTTGGCTACCCCTTTTTGAAAGAGAAAATGCTATGTGAAATCTCACATCTTTGATAAATTGTCAACAACGGATAATGACAAAGAAATATGAATGAGTTTTGAGAACGGTTTTGGTTCCCACAACGGAAAAAAATATCAATATTTCTATTAAACTTGGTTCTTGTGTTTTTTGATAGCCAAATTTGAGTTACTTATAGTTAATTAGAGTTAATCAGAGACGATTTAACCAAAACGAACTGGGGCAACAACTATTCAGGGTAGATCAGGAGTCTTCCTTTCTGCAGATTCTGCAATATTTCTAATGAACATTTCGAATGATGTCTGTTAGGTATGTGTAAGTGCTATGAACGCTCCCTTATTATCATTTTCAGAATATAGGAAAAACCATGATCCGATGGCATGTTGGTTTTTGAATGTTGTTCGTCTAACGATGTATCAGTCATGTCCAATACATGAGTATTGCTTCAAAAAACTTGCGTCTGTGTCCTGATTGAGAAGTTGGTTCTATCTGAGGAGTTGTTGACAGAAGAAACTGCGGTATAATTGGTCCCCATCAAACTCATATTTCCATTGAGAAGATGCAAGATGCATAAAAATTCTGGTGCATAACACCTGAAGAATTTTGAGTGCAGATTCTCGATATCTCGCATTCTTGATTCTGAACAATTTCAACTAAAGAACTTCCTCCAAGAGATTGCCAATAAAGGTGCACTTTATGAATCTGGTAACGTAACGTCAAACTCCCTACAAGTTCGACGGCATTTTGTAGGTTATAGGCATTTGAGAACACTCGCCTGAAAAACCTTCTATTCAATTAATTGAAATTATCGTTTTCGGATCCTTTTCAACGAGGGACGTATAACAAACATTGACACTAAGGCTGGAAAAATATATTACTGGAAGACTCTGAAAAACAATCGATAAATCACACAAATATATCTACCCAAGTACGAGTAAGGTCATTCAAGGTGAATGGTATTTTCAAAGCTATCTTCTAGATCCGAAATACGTATTGTTATTTCCAACACTAAAATATAGTTTACCGGCGGCTAGCTACTTGATGCAGATTGATATTAAATTCGTAACGATCAACACCACAAACGATGCAATCATTATAAAACTAACAACAGGTAAAAAGTTCTCCAACAGTGGCAATAGTAACAATAAAAACGTAGAAAGTACAACGTGATATGAAACGCATTCAAATTTCAAATACTTCAAATCGAATTGTCAAACTTTTCTGTAAAGGGTTAGCTTTCTATGAGGTGGCCTGCTTACACAAATTTTGTGTACTAATGATTCTATTGGTGAATGAAATATCCTGCCAGAGTTTAGCCAATGAGACCGTCGCGTCGGTATCGAAATTCACTCTTGAGATGTCGCTTGATTGGAAATGCAGCGTTGAAAATGGCATTTGCATCATCGCTTCGATTTCTCAGATCGAGAGGAACTGACTGAACAAAATTACGCTATAAGGTAAAACACGATTAAATTTCCACAAAATTTATTGTCTTCGCGACATGTTTCGATACACTGTATCTTTATCAAGCGAATGTCTCTAAACACTAAATTATTCTTTGTTAAAATCTCCTTAAATACATCAGGGCCTACTCTAATTATCCCTGATTCCTAGAATAATACAACTGATACTGATAATGATTCCTTAACTCATGAACTGATGCTGATTCCTGAAATTATACAACTGATTCTGATTCCTAGAATTACAACTGATATGATTATGATATCTGAACATAATTAGTACTTATTAATTAAATAAGTTCAACAAAGGGGAACTATTGAGATCCAATTGATCATTTAGCAAACAATTTGGATTCTTCAGTCTATTGATTTCCAAAAATTCTAAATAATAGGGTCTAATGCCCTCATTTTCAACATGCAGAATTTCGAAATTTTTATCGAAGTCATGGCCTTCCTCCAAAATGTGATTGGTATTATGATGAATGAGTTGTTTCCTTTTCATAATTCATACGATGTTCACGTATGCGACTTTTGAATGGTCTACCTGTCTGGCCAATATATACTTTGAAGCAAGATCCACAATTCAATTCATAAACTCCCGATTTTTCATCTTTTATTGTTTTATCTTTGTTATTCTTGATAAAACTTCCCAACGTGTTATCTGTTCTATATGCTACTCTTAAATTTTGTTTATGCAAAAATGAAGCCATTTTTTCCGTAGCAGGTCCTGAATAGGTTAAAATTCTATAATTATTGTCATGGTTCCTTAAAGTGGGGTACACCTGTTGGAGTTGTAATTCTAGGAATCATTATCAGTTGTATAATTTCAGGAATCAGCATCAGTTCATAAGTTTAGGAATCATCATCAGTATCAGTTGTATTATTCTAGGAATCAGGGATAATTAGAGTAGGCCCTGATGTATTTATGGAGCTTTTAACAAAGAATAATTTAGTGTTTGAATACATTCGCTTGATAAAGATACAGTGTATCGAAACATGTCGCGAAGACAATAAATTTTGTGGAAATTTAATAGTGTTTTACCTTATAGCGTAATAACTATGGATTTCCATCAAGTACAGGCCACCTCAATCCAAAAAAAGACTAAACAAAAGCCTATCAGTCAACACCCAAAATTTTTTATGCATCTTGAAAAAATTTTCACAACCGACCCCCCTTTGGATATTTATTTCTACGCCGCTGGTCTCCTGTGGATACAATACACGCAAACGGTTGCTCGTCCTGCGTCCTTGGATGGAGAGCGAGTAGCCGATGTCCTCGCTGAAAAATTGCCGTCATTATCTCAGACATGTCTCCTGAAAATTGCCTTTAAATTAAGTTTCGCACCTTGGAAGTGAATAAAAGAGGCAAACGGGTAGCGGAGTTGGGAAATTATCCCGGTGAAATATGCGGGGTTTTGTTCTGTTGTTCTTGGATTGTTCTGGAACGCGATGGGGAGTGAGTTATATGGAGCGAAAACTGAAATATTTGTGTTTGGGGATTCAGTTTGTGTTTGATGAAGTTCCGAACGTGCCGGGATTGGAATTGTATCGACATTGAAATCCAATGTTATTCGAGATTTGATTGTATACGAGAAGAAAACTGGGCAATGGAAGTCTGAAAAAGGAACGATTTCATTTGGTCCCGGTTCGTTCGTGTATTGTTGAGTTGTATCGAATCGATTTCCGATCGTTTATATGATTTACTTTTTTTCCAACGGCCCAAATATGACCTTCTTTTTCTGGGAAATGGCACGTTGGAAAGTAAGGCCTCGTTGATATACTGCTCGCACAAGTTTCGACTTCTGAGAGTTGACGTTCGTCAGCTGGTTAACGGAACGAACAATTTTAAAACAACAACAATGAAAATACAATATAAATCTACATCTTCATTTACGAGCCACTGACACTTCACTGTCACTATTATTACTTCAAAGAAGAGGTTTTGTATTCTTTGCTGCTTTGGGAACGGATCTTGTGAGGACTTGTTGATTCATTGGGTTGAGATTACTATATACTGATGCTCTCAGTGTTGCGATTTCGTTTCAGACAAACCTGTAGGCAGGGAGAAGTTGTTCGAAATCCCCCCTTAAGGTGCCTAAAAATTTTCAAGATCACTCGATCCATGGAAAACATTGTTGCCAATACAGATTACTTTTGGCTAGAACAGAGAATAGAACGCGAGATCAATCTGACGTTTGATGAAAACAAACTTCATCTTCAATGACCTACCTCCTAGAATGGTCTCACATTCTAGTACTTATATTCAACAACAATTTACAAATTTCATAGTGATCATTAAAAAACACTAGAGAAGTTTGCTGGCAACAACATTGTAGAGTGTGCACGCGTTCTGAATATTCTATGAATGCAGTGATATGTCTTTAAGATATTTGCAGTTCAATCCTGAAGATTATATAAAATAATAATGATTCCACTCATCAAAAAAAATTGCACTCTCACTTCACATATCTATAACATTTGATCATAATTCTCACTCCTATTCGCTCACACGCATTAACGTGAATACTATTCGGCTGAATTGTGATAATACTTCTAAACCGAGCATTTGAACTGACATCACAATATCATATTGCTCAAATGAAAATATCAACCATCAACTAATTTTTTCAGCACATAGACCAGAATTCGCAACGACATAGCCATTTGGCAACACAGGACGTGCACATGACTGTCATCTCAACTGCGAGAGTGATGATACCTGGAGAATTTTGTGAGTTATTACTACGGTCTACGTCATCAATTCTTCATCAAGTAGGCCAGATCGGTCATCTAATTTGCTGACAATCTTTTATATGGAGTGAAAACACCAGTATATATTATATATATAATCTTTATTAGCATCAGCTCTCAAGTACAAAGTATATAAAAAGTACATAGTATAAATATAAATAAAATGGTACAGAATATAAATAAAATGCTAAGTACAGAGTATAAAGATACAAAACGAAATTTTACAACCCACTGATAACATTATAATCGAACAAACCCCAAATAAAATCGATATATTACATAATATTACCATAACAGGTTTTAGGCCCTTTATATATTCTATACATTGGCTCTTGAATTAACCCAATGTAGAGCATTCTTTCAACTCTCTTGGCATAGTGGCATAGTGGTATAGTAGTTGTAAACCTTCAACGAACACTGTGTTTGTAGCAGCATGCATTAGCAGTACTGATATAGAAATCGTTTGACGGATGTGACCTTGTATTGCTTGAGTATACATTATTTCAACAATTAGGTAGGTTGGTAGATATCCTGACTTCAGTTTATATACAAACTTGAGGATATTGTAAGTAGCTCTCAGTCGAACGTTCAATAAATTCAAGGCTTCTGACATGTATGCTATTGATGTTCGTTTTCTGCATAGCCACCTGACATTGGATTAATGGCTTTTCAGGACTTTGTTTACTCTGATGATGCTAGTATCTGGTTATCCTGAGATAAATAGAAATTTGGGGATATATTTTCTGTAGGTGGAATCAGGATTACTACTATGATTATTTCAAGTGTTCATTGCTGAACTAAAAGACTTACCAGATGACCAAATCGTCATCGTGGTTAGATTTGATTGCACATCTTTTTGTCATTCATGTTTATTGTAATGTTTCACAAGAAAACCAGGAGGTGGCAGGCCTGGGCAGGCAAGGTTTCAACAACGTAGGCAATAAAACCGTGTTGAGGATATAGCTTATACTTCTATGCAACAAAAGTCGGTAAAATTGATAACTTAGGTAGTTTCTAGATCAAATCGATTCACTTTGTGGAAGCTCACAAAATACACTAAATTGAGTGTGACAGAACAAGGCAATTTCAATTCAACTATTCAATCTGTAATGTAATCCAAAGCCTATCTTGACGTACTTTAAAAGCCTGAAAAATGAATTTCGAATAATTTGTTGAAGTTCGAAACGCTGTGGAATTTTTTTACCGAATACCACGCGTACTTGATTTTTCCTTGGATTTTTTTTAAGCGATAGTGGTATTACAAGTGAATATTCAATATCAGTGATAAAAGTTTGTTTGATTTTAGTATAATCATGAAAATTTGACGAGTTCTTCATCTGCAAGTACTCTTTTGAAAATGGACCAATTGTCACATCTGTATCTCCTATCTACTCCTTCAAAACTGAAAGGAAATATTCCATCGCTATTAATATCAAAACTCCTTCCATAAATCCGCTTCAGCCTCAGGCATTCCTCTGCCACTTTCGGAACAAGTGTATGGAACTTTCTGGAAAGGCTTGAAAGTATTTGAAAATCATAAAATGCGTGCTGGCAACTCTTGTCGGGATAATCCAGCAGAAAATGTGTTCGAATCAAAATATCAGTGATAAGTTTGTTTGTGTGTAGTATAACCATCAGAATTTGACGAGTTCTTTATCTGCAAATACTCTTTTACAAATGGACCATTTGAACATCTGTATCTCCTATCTACTTCTACAAAACTGAAACGAAATACTCCATCGCTATTAATATCAAAACTCCTTCCATAAATCCGCTTCAGCCTCAGGCATTCCTCTGACACTTTCGGAACAAGTGTATGGAAATTTCTGGAAAGGCTTGAAAGTACTTAAAAATCATAAAATGCGTTCGCTGGCAACTCTTGTCGGGATAATCCAGCGGAAAATGTGTTCGAAGCAAAATTACGCTAGCTTTCGTGCCGTTCTACAAAGAGGATGGAAACGGGGCTTGGAATATGTATCTCTGCTTTGGGGATGCTGCATATAATACAATTTCATGTAAAAGAGAAGGCTTTGGGCCTTTGATTCGAAATGAATGAAAATTGTTTGTATAATTGTTTATTATTATTATCATCCATTCGCCTCTTCGGTTAAAGTATAATTGTATTTTTTGTGTTTGCTTGAAAGTGGTTGACAATGTTCCTTGCTGAAAGGTAATGGTTCGACTTCCATTGTCTATATTTTTAACTCTATTATTGAAACCTGTTGCTAAGAACGGAAGGATTGAAATACAAATCAAGTGAGAAAAATCAAATCAAAATCGAAATATTTTGTCAATAATGAAATTAGGGATTGATTGAAAGGAAAATACTGTTGTTACAAAATATCGAATATGAAATATGAGTCAAAAAAATCTTCAAATTAACGAAATAAATGAAATAATATTGTGATAAGATAATTGGGGTGATTCGGATGATGACTGACATTAGTCATTTAAAATTTTTTTTGACACATATTTCATATTCGATATCTCGATTTTTCA
This sequence comes from Zygogramma bicolorata, assembly GCA_032362365.1. Taxonomy (NCBI): domain Eukaryota; kingdom Metazoa; phylum Arthropoda; class Insecta; order Coleoptera; family Chrysomelidae; genus Zygogramma; species Zygogramma bicolorata. Next base: position 1,268,534 of record JAVJAQ010005744.1, read on the forward strand.
TTACAACAGTATTTTTCTTTCATCAGTCAATCCCTAATTTCATTATCGACCAAAAATTTGATTTTGATTTGATTTTCTCACTTGATTTGTATTTTAATCCTTCCATTCTTAGCAACAGGTTTCAATAGATTATTAATATAAACAATGGAAGTCCGAACCATTACCATTCTGTATTTTTTGTATTGATTTTCCACGATAATGTTTCCTCAACTCCAGATCAAATCCTGAATGAACCATGAAAATATTTTTCAATAAATTGACAGGTGGGTGGAAATTATCAACTGAACTAAAAATATTACAGTGTACGATACGATTCTTACTATAAATGAGGTTACGAAACCGCGACACGTGTTTCGGTACCAGGAAGCTATTTTATAGAGAGTTACGTGTTTTTCACTTGTTTGAAATTTTAAGATGGCTCATAATTATTCCAAAACAAGTGTAGAAGAAATACTTCTAATTAACTCCGAGTTGCTGCATTCATTAAAACTCAGTTCCTTTTAGGTAGCTGCTTTTTGTTTGGTTCAAATTCGTCTATGAAAATAGTACAAGAACTCATATGTATAGAAATGCTTGTCTCCGTTAACATTTCGGAAACCTCTCCTTGGGTTCTCAGAACGTATTCACATATATTCATATGCTATTCTCGTTTCTGAGAATATGTCATAGTTCTGGGATGTGACATACCATTTTTCCTTTCAAGTAAGAGAGCCGGGTGCGATTTATATACAATGAACTCAAAGACTGAATTCAAATAAATTTTATTGAATATATTTACTATAACATAATATGGATAGAACGAGTCCCTGAAAGTACCAGTAAAAATTGCTTTTGTACTTATAATATACTTTCAATAAAATATGATTTGAAAATATACCCTTCAGAAACCACGAAGTTTTCAGGAGTTCACATCGACCACGCATTCAATTGGTAATTTCAAATCGATTATGTGAGTAAAAAGCTCAACAGCAGCTTCTATGCCTTACTGCAACTGGAGAAATGAAGAAAATACTGAGTGAAGAACACCTGTTAAATATTTACTATGCTCTTGTGAATTCTGTACTATCGTATAATGTTGTTTTATGAGGAGATGCAACAAATATTAATAGAGTTTTTGTTGCACAAGCGAATAATTCGTATGCTTTACAATCTACGCCATACTGATTCATGTAAGCCTGTTTTCAAACAAAATAAGATATTAACAGTACCCTCTCTCTATATTTATAACTGTCTGCTTTATCTGAAAAAGCGTAAACTTGAATTAGGAACTAATTCTCAATGCCATAATTACGCAACAAGGAACGGGAATCTAATCAAATTACAACAACATCGTACAAGATTATTCGAAAAGACCCCATCTCTAGCAGGGTCGAAATTCTTCAATTGTCTACCTTTCAGTATAAAAAGTGTAGCTTCCATCTTAGAATTCAAACGGAGAATCAGAGACTTTCTTGTAGAAGGCTGTTTTTTTAATATTAATGAATATTTTAAATATTCACATAACGCGACGGTCTACAATTAATTTTATATCCGACCACTCTCATGCGTTAAATTAAATTTATGTAATTCATAATACTTGTCTATGTTTATATACATTTCATGTTTCACTATTGATGACGCCTATGTCATTGTAAAATGATCATTTCAAGGAATAAATATACATTTCATTGTATTGTTTTGTATAATGAATACGAGTAAATGATGAAAGAACACATATATAAAATAACAATTGTCATTTTTCATGTGTTGAAACTCGATTTAATGTCCAAACATTCATTTCCCTCATAAACTTTTATTGTCAACTCTTTTCTAAAGCTTCATTTTCTTCCTTTCAACATTTCAGTCAATTTGACAGAACTCTGCACCTATTTTTCCCTTCAGAGTAGAAAGCTTTGTCGTGCGTTGTCAAGTAATCGTGAATATCGACATTATACTGAAGAAGGCGTAACGAAAATGCTTCAATTACACAGGCATTGACTAACTATATCTCTATAAGCAATGGTATAAGTATTAAAGAAAATATGGAATTCAAGCTACGACATCCGTAAGAAAAGAAAAGACATTACTTGGAAACGAATAACCAGTACCATCTACTCGTCATTTCCATCCCTCTGAATGATATTTCCCTATGGTTGACTGATTATATATCTCTAGAAACCATGGTATTCGATCGTTAATGAAAAGGTTCAGCCACAGTGGTCCCAACTGTGACCCTCGTGCAACACCCAAGCTACCTGCGATGTTATGTATAAATTGAAGTATTTGTGATAAGTAACTATAAAAAGACAAGTATCAATTGTAATTTCGTAATAAATTCACGCTAATTTCCCATCATTTCAAATTGTGATAGGTTAACAAGCCGAAAACCACGAAGAATGGTATATTACACACCGAGGTAGGAAGTGATTCATTCCTGTCGTGAGATCAGTTAGTTAACCGAGACGCAAAGCCTAACCGAGTACACAAACCGAGGTTTGTGTACTACTTTATTTACAACCATCATATTTCGATTAAAATTAAAAAATCTCTGTTTCGTTCTGAACATATTTAAATTATTACATTTGGCGACAAACTACCAAGAACGCGGTTTTCTCTTTCAGATAAAGTCAATAAATGACAGATAAAGTCTAGAATAGATGAAATGAGGGCGGGAAGTAGAGGTGTGTAATGTGACATTTCCCAACCTTCAATGACATTATTAATGACAGCATTACATATATGGTTGTAAATAAAAGTATCATTCTATGCCACAGCGTTATCTCCATCAGCAGTGAGAATTTCTTCTGATAATTCAGAACCACAAAGAGCAACTTGCCACCCCCATACCACCTCCGCGTTTTGTCATTCTCGCCGAGTCCTCCGCCGCCCCCCAACCAGCCGCCCCCCACGTCTCGTCCCCGCTCACCATGAAGTTGCCGGAAAATTAGATTCGGCCGGGACGGGCGTCGCAAACATCCCCGGAATGCCCGACGTGTAGTGGAAGTTTCGTCGGCAAACTTCCGAATATTTAACATACTGCGCCTCTGACTCGATTGTGTTAATATAAACATTGTTCGCGGGAATCCACTCACTCGCGCCCGCTAACGACTTCTTGATTGACGGAAGTTGGGGGCGGGGGGAGTTCGGCGGGGAGTTTGGGGATGGATGCTCTCGTTGGAGTTTCGATGAGAGAGAGAGAGAGAGAGAGAATTCACGTTTATTTACAACCATATATGTAATGCTGTCATTACTAACGTCATTGAAAGTTGGGAAGTGTCACATTACACACTTCAAACTTCCTGCCCCCATTTCATCTATTCTAGACTTTATCTGTCATTTATTGACTTTATCTGACATTCATTTATATTGGTGAAAATTTTCCTCATATATAAAATGTCCCATAAGAGCAATGCAATTATCGAAAACTCACTGCGGTAATTGCATTGTATTAAGTCACCATAACAACACATTTGAAACCGTATCGCTAGACGTCAGTAAACAACACAAATGAATGTCAGATAGACTTCAAAAATAGAAAAACATTTCGCGTTTAGGTGAGTACTCCATACAATCTATAGAGGAAAGTATAAATGAACAAAAAATAACATTTCCTTGAGAATTTCTTTATTCGTGAAATATTCCAATGAATTATATTCGTGCATAAAAATGACCAGATAATTTTGCATTCAAGCGTGATATCTCATACAAATTGCATTCGGTTATTTTCATATTTTGTAAAAGAACCCTCGTACTTCGGACTCGGGCACTTTCGCCAAAATATGAGAATAAACTTGCAATTTTTAGATATCACGATTTCTTGCAAAATTATCGGTAATTTTTACGGACTCCTGCAATTATAACCGACAATTGTATAACACGTATTCACGGTAACAATATATCTACTTGATTATACTGAGAAAACCGTGTTCTTGGTAATTTGTCGGTAAATGTAATATTTCAGATATGTTCAGAACGAAACAGAGATATATTAATTTTAATCGAAATATGATGGTTGTAAATAAACTGGTATACAAACCTCGGTAGGAAGTTTCATTCCTGTCTCGAGATCATAGCAACCTTGACGTTTTGCGTCTCGGTTAACTAACTGTTCTCACGACAGGAATGAGTCACTTCCTACCTCGGTGTGTAATATACTATTATTGTACATAAAAAAGAATTTTGTTTATGAACACATAATAAAATGAAATGAAAAAACACAGTGTGCTATTGAACATAAATTACTGTCGAAGATTGATGACCGCGTCATAGGATAAAATCAAATATGAAAAACAAATACAAAAATATAAGTGGTGAGCCTTACTTGAGTAGTTTCTTAATAGAATATAATGCAACGATCATGTAATGATAGTTATTAATACACGAGCATTACCGGGATACGAAACGAGCCAAAGGTGGGTTTCATAAATAATCAGAGCTATGAATATTGTATATACATTTTGTAAGAAAAACCAAAGGAAATACATGACTTGGAAACGAATTCAGTAGTGTCATCTACCAGTAGTGTCCATCACTTCATATAATATTCCCATGAGGTGGACTAACTATATCTCTATAAACAATGCCCAAGGGCAGCTTTGAGGGTTATAGGCTATGGTCATGAATTTGTTACATAATTTCTGAATATTTCCATCGTATGTTAAAAATCCTATATGAAGCAGGACATTTTCGATCAATTACAGCGATAAATTCCCGGCGAGAGATTTTCGGGCTGGTAAATACCCGGTAGGTATCGAAAAATACCCGCTCGGTCCGTGTATCTATAGTAACGATTGTTAAAATGTACATTTGTCATCTTGACAGGCATAAATACTGAATTTTAAACGTCGTTGTTTCAACTCCGGAAATATTCTACCGAATTACACTCGTGCATCAAAATAAACCTGATAATTTTTCATTCAAGCATGTTGTCAGTAAAAAAACTGCATTCGGTTATTTTAATATTTTGCTAAAAGAGCCCTCCTCCTTCGGAGTCGGGCTCTTTCGACAAAATATGGAAATAAACTCATGCAGTTTTTAGATATGAGTATATTATGAAATTATGGATGTAGATAAATAACGACATTGAAATGTTTAATTGATATGGACAAAAGCAAACATCAGCTAAAGTGTATCGTCATAAAATTCAATCAAATTATAATAGGACTTATCACTAGTAAATTTTTTAGTTTGTATCTGAAGGTCTGGAGATTTCTTTCTTTGATGTCACTTGATATGTCATCATACATTTTTACTGCTTTGAAAATAAGCGAGTATTTTACTAGGGGGCCGTTCATAAAATACGTCACACTAAAATCAGCTTTTTTTGAACCCCTCCCATTGTCACGCTGTGTCACACTTTTTGTGACTCCCCTTGAAATATTTCGTCACAAAAACTGAGACCCCCCCCTGCTAAGTATGATAAATTCTAAATGATAGTACACAAATTCTGAAAATATAAAATATTTATTTAGTTATTATAATAAAATTCAAATAAATTAATGAATATCTTTCATAACGAATATATATGAACAATAAATAATATTTCTATTATTCAGAAGTCCAAGGATTTTTTAATTACATAATCAGAAGATTCAATGCTCAATAACTCAAAGAAACAGTAAAAATCGCTTTATTTTGTTTCATTTGTATAGTGAAATACAGTGTACTGTAACAAGATCAATTCGCATTCTCAATTGAAAATTCATTCGCAAAGATAGAGTCACTATAGATTTAATTGAAAAATCTGACGAGTTTAGGAATTCGTTAGAAGATGTCGCACATGTAGATTTCTACCAAAATCTACCGATTTCAAAAAATAATAAACGGCGAACGTCACGTTGCCGTATACCCCCCGTCCCCACTTGTCATATCTTGTCACACTCATCCAGACCCCTTCCCACCTTGTATGCGAACGTATTTTATGAACTGCCCCTAGGTAAGAAGTGGGAATGGGGAGCTTTTGGCTATTTCTGTTCTGGCGAGTATTATGGGGGATGTTATTGATTTCATAATCCATTTCATTCTTATGAATAACAGATGAAAAAATGAAAATTGAGGCAAGAGTTGGGATTTTTTTTCTTTGAAAGGTATCTAATTGCCCGTTTTTGAAGCACAAACATTGTTGGAAGAGTTGGTCGCTACACACCACCAAGAAGGTATGCCATAGTGTGAATGGAAGTCTACAAGTGCATAATAAACAGATTTAGCAGCAGTAGATCCCAATTTTATTGATACTGTCCTCATAATGAAACAACCAGAGGCTAGTTTCTTATTTAAATGAGTTAAAAGGTCAACAAATTTCAGATTAATATCCAAAGGTAATACCAAATATTTTCATGAGTTCTTATTTACCATCATTTGTCTTCCCAAATGCATATTTGAAATACAACATTTGAATGCAATAACTGGGGTTTTATTGGGGCAGGAAGAAGTGGTAGAGTTCGAAAAACCATATGACGTTGACTTATCCCTGAAAAATCGCCTGAGTTCCCGATATCCCGCATTCTTGATTTCAAACAACCTCTATTGACAAACTGCTTGAGTTGAACAATGGGAACAGTGAGACTCCGCCTTTTCTTGTGAATGGAGTCAATTTATTATTATTATTATTGATGATCCCTTCGAGAGATAGGCAACAGAGGCGTACTTCTTGAATCTTGTATCGTCCCAATTGGGATTTCAAAATAAGCGATACGCCCTCTGGTGAAAAGGTTCAAGCAATGTAAAAGGATTGTCAAAGTGGTGCCTATTAGTTGGAGTCTTGTTCAAAATGGCGATGCGATATTATTTCAAAATTTTGGAATATGATCAAAATTATTAATAATGTTTATCGAGCACACTTCATGGTTGACGTTCGCATGAAAAGGGAAGTAGACGTGTGTAATGTGACACTTCCCAACCTTCGATGACGTTAGTAATGACAGCATTACATATATGGTTGTAAATAAAGTGTTTTACCTTCCTCGCCTTCTTCTTAGTAAACGATTTCCCACTTCCCAACTAAAGAGTAAGTACGTTCTCGAATGATTGTGAATGAATTAACCGAAACCACTGCAGCCTCCATTTACGAATGAAATTTTTCCTCCACGCAAGCATCAACTGAATTCTTCTCATCACTTTCTAACCCATCAATCGTCCGCTGTCTTTCCGGACCACTTTTTCGATTGGCTTCCCCTTCATCTCGCGCCCGACACAATAAAATCAATTTTATAGTTGCGTTAATACCCGCAGGCAATCCGGACTCCGGGAGACGTTCCGGAGATATATTGGGAGACGTCGGGATCCGGGAGAAACACTGGACGCCGTTATTGGATTTGTTGCGGTGAATCGCAGATTATTCGGCAGGATTACCGAGCATGATTGCGAGTTTTGTTTCGTAGTAGGACGGATTAGTGTACGAGGTTTGCGAGGAAATTGGGTATTTCGGTATTTACCGTTATTTTTTTTTTCGAATGCCAGATATGTATGACTTCAAGTTTCAGATATTTCTATATGTGTTAATGATTTTGGGCAGAATTTTCCGAAAATTTGCTCGATTCTAACCTACTCTCACTTTGGAAAGTGACCAATAGTTTCCCCAATTCCCCCTATTCATTGAAATTCACCAGTGTATTCGATGCAAAATCGGTGCTAAGAACATCAACCCGATAATTTTGGTACTGATGAAAAATATAAATAAGTTTTGGAATTCATGAATCATAATAACTACAAACATTTCAGAATCACTTCTTTTTAATGGAGAAAGGATTTCTGTATTGAAATAATTCAATTACAATCAGATTTCCTATTCATCGTTTGCTTATTTTGTCGCCAAAATGAAGATTAACGTAGGAAAATAATTGAGGCAATTGTTAGTATAACTACTGCTCTTCGGGCTTGAAGGCCGTCGTATTTTGGAATTTCTTCCTGACGTTTCGCTAGCGCGAGTGGCCAGCTTCTTCAGAGGCTTATTCATCTCCGATGACTAATCTAGACTAGTCATCGGAGATGAATAAGCCTCTGAAGAAGCTGGCCACTCGCGCTAGCGAAACGTCAGGAAGAAATTCCAAAATACGACGGCCTTCAAGCCCGAAGAGCAGTAGTTATACTAATAACCTCGGCCGCGAAAGCCTCAACCATTTTGTGAGGCAATTGTTGTTGTTCTAAAATTGTTCGTTCCGTTAACCAGCTGACGAACGTCAACCCTCAGAAGTCGAAACTTGTGCGAGCAATGGATCAACGAGGCCTTACCTTTTAACGTGCGATTACCCAGCACGGTGGCCCGGCGAGGATTCGAACCCCGGCCTTTCGCTTGACAGGCAGATATACTAACCACTACACTACCGAGACCACTAGTGCAATAGTATATTACACACCGAGGTGTAAAGTGATTCATTCCTGTCGTGAGATCAGTTAGAAACTCAAAGCGTCGAGGTTAGCTATGATCTCGAGATAGGAATGGAACTTCCTATCGAGGTTTGTATACTATTTCATTTACAATCTTCATATTTCAATTAAAATTAATAAATCTGTGTTTCCTTCTGAACATAACTAAAAAATAATATTTAAGGAAAAATTACCAAGAACGCGGTTTTCTCAGAATAATCAAGTAGATATATTGTTACCGTGACTACGGGGTATACAATTGTCACCAATATAAATGAATGTCAGATAAAGTCAATGAATGACAGATAAAGTCTAGAATAGCTGAAATGAGGGCGGAAAGTAGAGGTGTGTAATGTGACACTTCCCAACCTTCAATGACATTATTAATGACAGCATTACATATACAGGTTGTAAATGAACGTTTATTTCAGCCCTGCCACTACTTCAATTTTTTTGCTCAGGTAGAAATCCGATGAAATCAGTTAATTTCAAGTCATCTGATCGAACACAACTAATCAAAACAAAATCAAACTGAATATTTCCCTCATATATAAAATGTTCCATAAGAGCAATGCAATTATCGAAAACTTACAGCGGTAATTGCATTGTATCAAGTCACCATAACAACACATTTGAAATAACACAAATAAATGTCAGATAGACTTCAAAATAGAAAAACATTTCGCGTTTTGGTGAGTGCTCCATACAATCTATAGATAAAAGTATAAATGAACAAAAAATAACATTCCCTTGGGAATTTCTTCATTCGTGAAATATTCCAATGAGTTACATTCGTGCATAAAAATGACCAGATAATTTTGCATTCAAGCGTGATATCTTATACAAATTGTATTCGGTTATTTTCATATTGAGTAAAAGAGCCCTCGTCCTTCGGACTCGGGCACTTTCGCCAAAATATGAAAATAAACTTGCAATTTTTAAAATTATCGGTAATTTTTATGCACTCGTGCAATTATAACCGAAAAGACCACATGGGCTCTTTTCACTTCATTATGTTATTGCCATGGATTGGTATTGGTATTGGTGAGTTGGATGGTGACAGATGCGCTGCGACCTGCTCAGATCTATTGTGCCCCATCTTCTTCTGCTATCTCGAGGTGTTCTCGTTTATAGCAGACCCTCAAGCCTCAGCCATGGATACATACAAATTGATTTGTTTCGAACCATTTGGTATACTATAATAACATCAATGAAATTATACAATCGATTATACCAAAAGTTACAGTTTACAGTCAAGAATTTATGGATTGCATTCATGAACTTTTGCAATGATAGAAAGTATCATTTAGATTGGAATCGGGTTACTGAAGAATTGCCGTCAATTTTAAAGGATTGCGCTGTGAACATAAGAACAAAAGATGGTATGGAGTTTACGGTCAAAACCATGTGGAACTTAGCAGAATGAATTGGTTTTTTTCTTAATTTTCATCGAAAACTTGCAAAAAAAATTATGTCCGAATAACCCTCGAATATTGATAAATGCTCAAAAATTTTATAATAACTTTCTCAAGCTTGTTGGTCCGCCTACGGCGTCGGCATATTTTTGCAATAACCGAACCCTGCATTATATACTGGCCACTGTTTCCGAAGGTCATCTGCGACTATTTTAGTCAATGCAGGGGCAGATCTTTCAACTCTAAAACGCCGAGGGGGTTGAAAATCCAGCAATGTTGCCAACAAAATGAAAATATCAAAAGGTATAGTACAATCCATTCAGCCTCCAGCGCCATTACAACATGAACACAATAATGCTGTGGAAGCTCAGTACGTTTCCCCATCAACTTCAACTTCGACCGCAGCTAATATTTCAATTACCGAAAATATGTTTGTAACAAAACAACCTACCAGGAATTACGTCACAAAAGTGTTCAAAAATAACTGTTAATTACTATTCAAATGAAATATAAAAATGATTCAATGACATAAAAGTATTGTTAAGTATGTATTTTAATTTTCAATACTTGAAAACAACGCAACCGTAGAAAAAGTACAGTGTACAATGCGTGAGAAAATGACATATTTCTCACTCGTTTGATTGGCAACAAACTTCTGCGCTCGTGAGAAGTATGTCGTTTTTCTCGCTTGTTGCACAATAAACTATTTATCAATAAAATAATATTTTTAGTTCCTAAAATCAACCTAAGAATAAGAGATATTCATTGTTTACTCCATAACTGTTCGCCTATCAATAATATGCTTCACAAAACTAATCTAGCCATTCAGAAATGTGATAAAGATCTGTCAAATGTTAGTTTTCAGGAAGTAAAGAATATGATTCTGAATATTGATACTAATTTGTGAATTTTGGACGTAAACTTTGTATATTCATAAGTTATAAATCTTGTATTTGTTCTTAGTTAAGTGTGTTCTCACACCAGTGACCACTCTTACATATAAGAAAATTCTGATTGAGTATAAATAAATGAATTAATAAATAACCCTCGTAATAAATAAGGTAGCGCCACTGCCCCACCGGCAAAGAAACACACTCGCGAGGACGTTTTGTAGTCGGGAGCAGAGCTCTCGGCATTATGCATCAAAAGAGAGAATGCCGTATCATTCTGCGCGCATTATCTAGCCATTGTTTCGCATATCAAAGCCAAGGCCTGCCGGGCTCTCCTGCAGCGGGTCTTTTGTGCGGCGCACTCACGGCGCTCGTTGAACGCTCGCGTTTTTAATACGGCAGGATTTTTAATGCCGGTTGGAGCGTCTTCATTTCGCTAATGCGGCTCTCCCGGGGACGCGCGGCCTTCTTGATGGTAAACTCTCCTTGGTTTGCTGGATTCGTGACAAAGATATCGTGATTGTACCGGTACTTTTATTGCGGCCGTGAATCTGATTGTGTTATGAGGCATTTGATGAAGTGAATACATACAGAGTGGTGAACGAGGATTTTAAAATCTGAATTTGTCCGGAATCGATCAAAGTGGTTGTTGATGAAGTATCGTCTCAACTTTGCTTTGATTTTCTGACCTGATAAAACAATGACATCTTTCTTCTAGTTTTTTGGGGTTTCAAACCTACCACAGTCTGAAAAAAATTAAAATCAATATTGGAGTCTATACATGAGTGTAGAAGGGCAGATTTTCCTACACCAAAAAGTTGCTGCGTCTATTGAACAACAATTCTTTCTGGATAGAACAAGTCCAATTAGTCAGCAACTTCTCGAGAACTTATATATACCGTGTGACATAGACTCATGGTACACCCCCGTTTTCTCCTTCGATTTTTTAGCTATATCTTTGAAATTCAGAACATTGAATATGCTCACTGAACAGCATTTCTCGACATATCTGGAAAAAAAAACAACTTTCAATTTTTTCGGAAATGACATCAACTTTCGATTCATAAATGGGACACCCTGTATATTTTTACATGATCGGTTAGGGATGATCATGAGGAATCCAACGATACCCGGTTATATGGTGCTATCTCCAATGACTACGGAGATATCGCCATTTATTTTATTCATAAGCTCAATGAGTGGGAGAGAGAATTGTATTGACCCGCCAGAAAAAGTTTCTCTCTTCTACTCGTTGAGCTTATGGATAATATAAATGGCGATATCTCCGCAGTCATTGGAGATAACACCATGAAACCTGCTATCGTTGGATTCCTCATGATCATTCCTAGCAGATCATGTAACAATATACAGGGTGTCCCATTCAAGAATCGGAAGTTGATGTCATTTCTGGAAAAATTGTAAGTTGTTTTTTTCTTCCAGATATGTCGAGAAATGCTGTTTAGTGAGCATATTCAATGATCCGAATTTCAAAAATATAGCTAGAAAAACAAAGGAGAAAACGGGGGTGTACCATGAGTCTGTGTCACACGGTATATATGAAAATAATTATCGTTAACGTTTCGGAAATAATTGACAAATGTCAAATACGAAGATTTTCAACAAGAGATATCTGCATTTAAACAGGAATTTGCGAATAAGTTTTGAGAACGGTAACGGATTTAGTTTCCGAAACTTCAACGATAAGTATTTTCATAAGAAAATAATACGAACTCATATATGAATATAAGTTCGTATTATTTTTTTGATAGGCAAAATTTGAGATAACGAGAAGTTGCTGACTAATAGGACTTATTCTATCCAGAAAGAAATGTTTTTCAATAGACGCAGCAACTTATTGGGGTAGACTGGAAACCTTCTCTTCAACACTTGTATAAATTCCAATATCAATTCTAATTTCTTCATATCGTGGTAGGTAAAGAACCCAAAGAAAGAACTGAAAGAAATCCACCACTGGAATAACGACATTCAAACAGTAAAATGACTTCATTGATTGTGTTACAGTTGTAGTTATAATTAAACAGTAAATCACCTTTTTTTTATATGCAGATCCACACGAAGGGAAAACCCTGTAATGTCCAAAGAACACCTCATGAAGCAAGGGACAGAATATACTAATTAACATTCACCTTGAATATTTGAAGTTTGTAAGCCTCAGGAAAACCTCTCTCGGCAAAGAGTTCCAAAGCTCAGCTGTTCTATCCCTGAGCAAGAGAGGCTCGACAGATATCCAATTCACAACAATGGGGTGGGAAGGTTAATAAAATGGTGTTAGTTGAAAATCCCTATCATTATTAATCGGTCAGAAGAAACATACTAAACACGTAAATACGTCTTGAGATAACCAGAACATCCTTCACCAAAATTTTGGAACGCGCCTTCGCCAAAGCCTAAAAACCCTCTATCCATTTTTAGTAACACTAACGTTCGCGTACTAAGAATAAGAAAGCTATCTATTGTTCACCACTGTAGGCAAGTCGATAAACAATACGAAACTGACTGCAGCTATCCAATGGATTATTAAAATATTTATGTCGGTTATCGTATGAACATGTTGCGGATGGTGAATCTTTTCGAGCCATTTTTCGAGTGAGGAATTCCATCATTTGCCGAGGTATATTATTCCTTTCACAAGCATTTTAAATGAAACTTCCCGATTTTTTGTTTCAATTAGGCATTGCACACAAACGAACCTGATGGAGCTTTCACGAATGTCAATATAGTCATTCTTTGTGAATGTCATCGCACTACCTAGAGATTAAAATGATTCACAATTTTATCAATTGTAGAGGAAGAAACTCATTAGGAATTCAGATCAAATAAGGCAATCAAATCCAAACAAAAGGTAAAATGCATTTTCAGTAATTTTAGGAAGAATGCTGTTACAAGGACACTTTGCCATCAGTTCCATACAGTGGAACGTTTGACTTTATTTTTATGTTCATAGTATGTGTGATTTAACGCCCCAGATTTATGTTGAGAAATTTCAGTCTATTGAATTTGAATATTCAAATTGTGAATTGAACTGAATTTATTGGTAATTTAGTTTTTCGGTAATCGTCCAGGTAGTACCCATTTCTTGAAAGCTTTTTCTAGGAGAAGTTCCAAGTAGCCAAGTAGAATAACATTGTTGTTGCCATCGTAAAGTATTTCAAACAAATTGAACCCTCTCAATATTAAAAAATGTTCAAATTTTCATATGAATCACTACATAGTATAAACATAGTCGCTTTCCGCTGTATGTATGCTTAGATCTTCAAAACTACGCAACGGGTTTCGATGCATTTTTTCTAATAGTTAGAGGACATCAAGAGGAAAGTTTATATGTATAACGCATGCATAACATAGTTAAGAAATGCTGATAATTTCGGAAGATTCTAATATGATGTCAAAAATAAACACATTTTTAGCGCTTGCATTGCAGATGCTGGCTGCACCCTACGAGACAGGTCAAAATAATATGCTACATATTGTAGACCCCTAAAAGGTATACAAAAAAGTCTTTATTGGTATATGTCTATCTCTTGAGGGTTAACCCACAATAACCATTTTCTATCTGTGCGAACTCGGGAAAGGTCGCTAGTTTTAATATGAGTGAGAATAAGATTGTTTCTATTGTAAACCTATTTTCTATTCAGACAATTTATTCAAATAGTTATGGAAATGTTCGAAATTTTCTTTTGTACAGGAATATAACAAAGAAATGTGTCTGATTGATTTGTCATTTTACACGAATGCCGACAAAAGAGTGTACGCCACAAGCCTGGAAAAAGTCTTGAAACTTGTTAAGTAAATTATTATTATCAATATTAGCTCCGATGACGATCAACAATTCCTCTTCGAGATCAATTACCTTAACACCAAACTGATATTTTTGCACTCGACGCGTGGTTCGCTAACAAGGTTAGCATCTTCAGGAGAAGAAATTGATATTAAATCTGAAGCTAGGGTTGGTTTTTTATATACCTAAAGTTTTTTGGTCCGATATGGACTTTGTTTTTACCTGTTGATTAATTAATTTCTCGATAATGAACTGGTGCAGTCACTACCTGCAAAGTTTGTTGGTCCGTCATCTGTTATTATTGATTATTCTGATAACTTTCTCAACAAGAAATCGAGAAGCGGACCCTTGTCACCATTCATGCTGTTTTTACAATTGCTATTTCTAGACTCTCACATGCATCGAGTAGTTTCGTGTCATGCACATGCTTGATCAGTTTAAGATTTCTTTCCCCAATTTTGTGGTCATTGTCTAGAGCGTATTGGGCGACACTGGATTTCTCTACCCTTCCGTATTTCATGTGTGCAAAATTCTCCATGAAATGCTCGTCTGCTCTGGCCGATGTATTTGTTGTTGCAATCTTGACAACTGATTTCATAAATTCCCGACTCCTCTGAGTCTTCTAATTTATCTTTTGGGTTACCAAGAAGCTGTTGTAATTTGTGAGAAGTTTTATATGCAACTTACATATTCACTTTATCAAATATCTGTTGGAGTCCTCTAGTGTATTGAGGTACATATGGGAATACTATAAACTTTTCATTTTTTTCCTCTTTTTGAAAAGTCGAAGATTTAAGAAGTGTTTCCCTTAATTCACATTTACTAAATCTCTTGTCGACTGTCTCTGGGTTGAAATCGTTGACTTCAGCTACGTACCTAATCGCTCTCCTTTTATTGTCGTACTTATCTTTTCTCAAAGGAAAACTTATTGCCCTATGGACAAGGAATTGCAGTGCCGCTATTTTATATTGTGGACAATGATTCGAGTCATTTGGAATGTATCTGAATGTGTTCGTGTCTTGCCTGTAAATGTAAATGTATTCACTCATCCCATTAATTTGTTATTCACACGGTTGCCGACAAAAATTTATACTCCACACGCCTGGAAAAAGTTTTGGAACTCGTTACGTAAATAACTATCATTAATATTAGCCCCAAAAGTCAAAAAATACGATTACTGTATCGCATATCATACAAGTAATTCTATCGAAATATCACACTGAAATCTCACGATTCATCTTCCATCATAAAACTGTAATCGAAACAATAGAAACGTGAGACCACTACATCACATCCATAACCCCCATTTCTTTCCGCTCCCTCCAACTTTCTTTATTCAATAAAATCCCCATTTCCCGGAACCAACTAAAAACAAGCCAATCAGCCTCGCACGCACGCCCGTGCAGGGGGGCAATTGGGGTAATCAAATACGGCTAAGTCGCCGTCCCTGGAGACGGAAAAACAATAGAACGCAGAGGAACACATCTTACTGTCAGCCGGGAAGGAAGCTTTATTCAATTAGGCATCAATCAGCATTACGGCGATTAGCGCAGAGATAGAGTGAATAAAGAAAAACGTAATCAGGAGGTGGACGGCCGTTTCTCTAATCCGACTCGTTGGACAAAGGTTTTTGTTGGTTAATCTGGTTATCTTGGATGGCAGGTGAAGTGTCAACGTTGCTCAGAGTTTGTGTGGTTGGAATGGAGAAGATTAGGTTCGTTTCAGTTTTTGAAGGAAACAGTCGGATACGGAATATTTCATTCATTATGGACAGGAAAGTAGCTGTTTTGGACTCTTTATTATATTTTGTGTATAAATACATCCATACTTATATTATGAAAAAGTTCGTTTCTAACATTGCTTAGGTATTTGTTTTTTTGCTAAACTTCGGAAGTACTTATCCGATCATGAATATTATTTCACTAACAGAAAGCTCGAATATTCAGGATAATATAGGCTATATTTTATTATGATTGAATGTTAAATCCAATGAGAAATAATAGTATACGTAAATTAAATTGAGCAATGTTCACCAAAAATTTTGGTCTTTATTGATTCTACAAAAATTTCATGGTACTATATAGCTAACTTTAATATAAAATGTTTTGTCCTGAATAAGTGACTGACAAATCACGTACAGCCTGAAACTTGGAAGGTGTGTTTTCTGTAGGACGTAGGTATCCGATAATAAAGGGTTTTCCTACATTCCACCGCAAATGTAGTGAAAAACGGGGGCAAAATTTGTATGGGACAACGTGATGCCTCGGTCCAGTCGACTTCAAATTTTGCAAAAAAATTCTTTATAGTTGAGGCGCGTCTGTAATCTCGTGGCGGTTTTACTGATGATTTTATGGGACATTTTTTTTATATTCGTTTCTACTTCAGGATGAATGATTTCCATGGTGATACCTCGAGAAGTGTGTCAGAGAGTTTTGGTGACGTTTTCAAAATGGCGGAGGTTCAAAATCAATAAATATCTATTTTCCCGGTTATTTATGAATGAATTTCGGATTTCAAATACTGTTTTTGAAGCTGATATTCAGTTAAAAGAAGTGTCATTACTGATTTCCCGATATAAAAGTCCATTACCGAAATTGAACAGCAAATTAATTATGAAACATCAAAAAAAATCCTTTAAAAATAAAAATTCTTTTATTATAAATTCTTGAAAAAGATAATGAGTGAAAAAATATACACATATTCTTCTACATAGCACAATCTGGATTTCATCTCAGCTCATCTGGTTCATCTTCACTGTCCGAGTTCACTGCTTCTTCAGCGATCATCATTTCGTTGTCGCAGAAATCAGAATTAGCCACACTCACACATTTCCGTACATGGAAGCTGATTAGCCAAACATTTGCATGGCGGACTGCACCTGTTTTTAACACATGAGCATCTCACAAGTTGTAAAATTGATTCTGGTGCAGATGGCATTGTGCACAGAACAGGAACTATATGTTCATTTTCCAGAGTCCACCCATTTCCAACGGGAGATGGGAGATTTGGTCGTGCCTTTTCATCTTGGTTCCAAACCATGACTTGAGAATTCACCCTTTTCATTGCCGCTACAAAAGAGTTTTTTATCGGTGGTAGTTTCTCCCAGCTCATTTGTTTTTTTGAAAATAGTAACCATCGTAAATATGATAACTTATTAAGAGTTGTTGCTGGCTGATAAACTTTGCTAATAAATGCCTCAAGTACGTCTAATACTTCCTCAGAAATATTTTTACTCATTCCAAGGGATGTCAATACCGAAATGGTCTCTTCATTTGCAGTGTTGAATGCTTTCCAGTAAGAAATTTTACCTTTCCCCGACAAAACACCTGTGGTGTCACACCCTGACAGAGCATGGAAAGCAGGTAAAGCAAACGCTGTCTGAGGGCCTTTCGATGAGGAAGTTTCGGGTACCTCCTAATGGCATGAACCAAAACATCAGTATCCTGTGCGAATATCATGAGTCTATTTTCCCCCCTTTCGGCAGCATTCAAATCATAAAGAATAATTTTTGTATCAGCTCCTTGTGTACTACGTAAACATTCTAAATTGCAATGTGTTGATGCCACTTCCAATCGCCATGCCACAACAAACTCAGCCTGTAATAGGAATACTAATCTAGTTCACAGAATATACTATATAGGATAGAACCTTGAGCGATTTGAAAAAATTTTATCGTACGCCAATGTTATTAATATTTCGAGACTAAATAAATGTCTGGCCCAAGAAAAGCAATGATCTGGAAATATTTCAATTCCATTGTAGGTACAATAATGAGTCAATCAACATAACAATATAGGTGAAAATGAATTAGTACCTGGTTACTATCTGCAACTTTTCCTTAAGTATATCCTGAAAAAGGTGATAAGAAAATGAATAAAACGAAAGACATCCATACCCTTCAATATATTTTCGAATACTGAGACACGTCTAATCGATACGATCGTATGGTAACGGAAAATAATATTTTCATGTCGAGACTTGTCTGAAACGGCTCCGTTAAAATTCATATTTGAAATATAATTCAAAAAAAGTGGAACAATCAGAACCTTTCATATTGCCTCTCGTGTAGAACTGACATGATACATTTCAATGAGTTTTTCAAATTGAAACTCGTGTATAAATGAAAGAGATTGATATTATTGATTATAATTTTCTTCTCTCGCCATTTTGATTACGTCACTGAAACCGTATGCCACACTTCCGAGGGTATCACCATGAATATTATTCATTCATTGGATGAAAATGACCAGAAAAATTATATCCCATAATATCTTCATGAATACTGCAACGGAGACCCGTTTACATACGAGACCCTCTTCAACTATTAAGAGAATTGGTGGACAAGTTTCGTATTTTATTGAAATTTATCGTCTTACTGGGTTAAAAAGTAGTAGAAAGTTATTTTAGGGGTTAATCAACGCACAGACCAAACCACTGATCGTAGAGATCTGAAACTTGAAGGGAGTGTTGTTTGTATGACGTAGGCATCCGATGGAGAAATGTTTTTAGAAATCCCTTTCCTGAAGAGGTGGAAAACGGGGTCAAAATTTCTATGGGACGACGAGAATCCTAGATCCAATCTACTTTCAATTAAACATAAACATTTTCTAATAGATTAGATGAAAGTGTTCGTTTTTCATTGAAACTCTTCGCCTAAATAGGTGGAAAGGGAATTTATAACATTTTGCTTCGTGATGAATCTGATAAAACTTAGTACTGAGAACTACACAATATCATTACATAAAAAAAATTAATTAACGCCCAACGGGCATGGGTCGGCTTCTGTATGGTAGACAGGTAAAGGGAAGATTTCAATTTAGTTCATCAATATAAAATTCCAACATTGAACCATCAATAGGGATATTCAATCATTTAATCAATTATAATTTCTCTCGAGCATGAATTATTTCAGGAATATTTTTGCGAGTTACAAATAATCTTGAAAAGTTCAAAAACGAACAATACCTCTTGGAATTTTGATTCAACCTCGAAGTAAATTTGATCGGAGAATTGTATGTTGAAACTATTCGGAAATGCATTGAAATGATGACTTATTGGACGTCATTGAACACAAGAGAATTGAATGATTGAAGAAGTTGAAACAAGGTACGTCTGGAAGTTCGAAAAGAATTAGGAGAATTCTCAACGAAACTCATATGCGAAGGAAGAGACAAACTTCCATTCTTGAATTTACAACACTTGATGTCTCCAAGGTGACTAGTAGTTCATGCAAATTATGCTATTTTAAACCTTACGCCATCGACTTCGACCCTCTTTTGATATTTATATAATTTTCATAACCGTTAAATTCTCGAAAAGGAAAGAAGAGCCCATCTAAAACAGCTACTCCCCTATCTATATGGCGCTACTGCTATCAACACACGTCATTTGAATTTAAAAAATTCTTGAGGAATAGTTCCTGAAACATCATTTCCCCACAAAATACTCAAGCTTCCAAAAGTAATAAAACTGTATGCTAAAACATAGTGAACATTATTGGACACAACAGAATTGAATAACTCCTCAGATTCAAAGGCATGGCATTTTTGGTTGAAAAAGTTGTATTGAGTGAAACAGATATAAAAAGTTTGATTTTATAGAGAAATGAATAACAGATTATTCGAAAACTTCTAACAAAGATCTAAGATTAGTTAGTAACCAAATTTACATCTTTGGAGTAAACAATTGAAACTGAACCTGAGATCAATGAGTTAGTGAACCTAAGGAATTGATGAACTAGTTCCAAATTTCAATTTTAATTTAGATTGGTACCTATATTGAAAATCTTCTCCACTATAACTATTTGTATTTTTCGCAGCATTTCACAGTTTTCTGATTCACTAAAATCGAGGAAAAAATTGGCATTGAAAAAATAGGTGAATTAAGTTCAGATTCTGCCATGATGAGCTTGATGAGTACAATATTACCATCATCTTTTTGTGAGCTTGGACATCTGCGGAACCTTTCACTTTCAGGATTCGATTTTTGAGGCTTCCAAGCTATTGGAATAACATATTTTCAGATGCGATACAATCTTCCCAGATCTGTGGGGATGAACCCAATTTCTAAGGGGGTAAGAAATTGAGTATTCATATCGTAGATTTTCGTATGATTCTTGTCGTAGGCGGTGAGCAAATATCAGTCCATGAATTATTACAAAGGAGCAGAACAATCGAAGTTTACTCATATTCGTCATTCAGTTGTATCAGGGCCCTTCGCAAAAAATTGGAAAATGACCGCCGCCAAAACCTTGTAATTTGATTTTTTCCAGTTTTTATCATGTTTTTTTTCCAACGTCCAACACAGTGAAAGAGCTCTTCTATTTACACCATTGTACGAATGTCAATATGCAACAGGGAAATTGCCTACAGGTATCTGATGAATACACTATCATTGATTTTTGACATATTTTACACTTTAAACTTCTCGTAGAGATCAAATACCTCAACACCTTACTGATATTATTTGCAATCAACGCGCGTTTCGATAACACGGAGCATCTTCAATAGAATATGATTAATATTATCCATTCCCTGAATACTAATTTAGTACCCAGGAAAATGTGTCATAATCTTCAAATTATTTATACATAATAACATCGATTCATCAGAACGTATTTTGAGCAGAGTTAAAATAGTTTCAATTACTTCAATCCTGGCTGAACCCAAAAATGTATGGGCTTTTTGATTTTGAAAATATATGGTTTTTTCAATGAAGATATAATTGCAATCAAATCAATACAAAAACTACCCGAAAGAAAGTCGAGTATCAAAATATACATTGCAACATAATAACTTCCGATGATTAAAATTATTAAGACCGTTATTGCTGCTCTAAAATAAGTCGCGGTTAGCCTTATGAGTACAGTAGTAGTCTTACCTCCCTGTTGTCAGCCTAGAAATGTGTAGAACCTCTGTCTTCCAGAGAGTTCATATATCAACGCTCCTAAGAGGAATATTCATCACTAACACCATTTTCAGTTCCTGAAAATAATAGTATATTATACTTTGGAAGAGATTTATTATATGTCAAGCACTTTTATGTAATATGTAATATACACGCGAGCTAAGTAATGGCATTTTGCACCAAAGGAATATGTAATATTTCTTCACTTCTAATACTGAAATATATAATATTTTCCGCTTGCTAGCACTAATAGGCATATTACTCTGATTTCGAATTATGAAAGTAGCTAGGGAGTTGTCAAACAAATTTAAACGAATTTCAACTTGTCTGCTGGAAAATAGACGTTGTATCGAAATTTCAGATGGAGTTATGAATGCAAACATGAGAATGGGACTTTCCCTGGAGATTAATCACCCTAACACCAAACTGATATTTTTTCACTCGATGCGCTTTTCGCTAACTAGGTTAGCATCTTCAGGAGAAGGAAATTGATACTGAATCTGAAGATTAGGGTTAGTTCTTCATATACCTAAAGTTTTCTGGTTCGATTTGGACTTTGTATGTTACTGCTAGTTATCCTAATTAATTTCTCGATAATGAACTAGTGTAGTCATTACCTGCAAAGATTGTTGGTCCATCATCAATTATTTGTTATTCTGATTACTTTCTCAACAATAGATTGACTGGCAGGCTGGAAGGGATAGGTCCCTTGTCACCATTCGTGCTGTTTTACATTTTGCTATTTCTAGACTCTCATGTGTGCAAAATTCTCCTTGAAACGGGTTGTAATAACTAGTCGGCCGAAGTATTTGTTGTTGCAATCATGACAACTGATTTCGTAAATTCCTGACTTCTCCTAGCTTTCTGAATTATTTTTTGGGTTACCAAGAAGCTGTTGTAATTTGTAAAAAGTTGTATATGTAAGTTTATAATAATAATACCGATATTATTTTTATATTACATTTTTAATATGTATAGTTCTATTTGAATTTTGATTCAAATACTGAAATTCTTAGATTGATGTATAAGTATATATGTGTATATCTGTTTTTTGTAATTTATTGTATCACACTATTTTATTTTATGGGAATATTATGACTAGATCTTTATCATGAGTGAATGATCTTAAAGAACCAATAAAACATCTATCTATCTATAGAAGTTTCAACCTCAATGGGAATTTGAGTGGTAATGATTTTTAAATAGAAGCATTCGCTCCCTTTGAAACATTACAAAAAATGTTTCAATAACGGTGATTTCTCGAATCAGTAGTGGCAAAAAACTCCTATTCTACGAAAAGTGACTCATAGTTCACTCTCGCCAATCCGCTATAACTCTAAGTCAATTACCAACCCTCTGAGCCGAAATCCAACCCCTTATACTATGAAATATGTTCCCGACATCAAAACGCCAATACAGACCGCATAAACATAAAAGTATATTCGCACCGAAATCTCCAGAGTCGTAAATATCCATCGAAGCTCTCTGAAACTCGACCTGTATGTTTTCCGTCCTGGTATCTTGCCCTCATCGTGATTGATAGCAGGGAAAGAGCTCACCGTGCGCTGAAATTTCTTTCACTTTATTTTTTTCACTTGGGGCCGACATGAGGCAAACCTTCATTTGTCCAGCATTTTTTTCATTCTCTACTAATTTACTTCACTTTTCAGTCGACTAGAACTCCTCGTGAAATACTAGTTCTCACAACAATGGTACTTGTCCAAGTGCATTATGGAAATCATTTCAGTTGTATAGTTCATTTTTTCGACGATCAGAAAGTACTTTGCAATATTCTTCTAAAATTTATGGAAGTTCTGAACACTTTTCATGAACATTATCAAATACAATCCATATCCATAACTGATAGTCAAATGAGTGATCTCAGAGTTGTCAGTAAGATGGATGTATACTGATGCATTCAGTGTTGCGATATTGTTTCAGACAAACCTGTAGACAGGGTGTAGTTGTTTAAAATTACGACTTGAGGGTGCGCTTCTGGTTGAAATTCCTTAGAATTATCGAGATCATTCGATCCATGGACCATTGGTCAGAACATAGAAAAGAACGCGAGATCAATCTGACGTTTAATGAAAACAAGATTCATCTTCAATGTCCTACCTCCAAGAATAAGTTTACGTTCTAGTATATTCAATAACCATTTGAAAATTTCGTAGTGAACATAAGAAAACACAAGAGAAGTTTGCTGGCAATAACATTCTAGAGTGTGCACACGTTTTGAAAATTCTATGAATGCAGTGATACGTGTTACTGACATTTATAAATTCAATCACAATTCTCACTTCTATTCGCTCACACGCATTAACGTGAATAATATTCGGCTGAAATGTGATACTACTTCTAAAACGAACTTCTGAATGGAGATCACAACATTAAATTGATCAAATGAAAATATCAACTAATTTTTTCAGCACAGACCAGAATTCGCAACGACATAGCCACTTGGCAACACAGGACGTGCCCATGACTGTCATCTCAACTGCGAGAGTGACGATACCTGGCGAATTTTTTGAGTTATTACTACGCTCTACGTCATCAATTCTTGATCAGGTAGGCCAGATCGGTCGTCTGATTTGCTGACAATCTTTCATAATATGGAGTGAAAACACCAGTATATAGCCACTTTAGTTGTCAGAATATCATGTTTACAGATAGATTATGTCAATTCTGACAATTTTTCCCGGAACATTGACTCAAAGAAGAAAATCTCAATTTTATGAAATAACTGGGGTTTGTATGGTGTGGTCTGCAATCAATTAATTATACAGCTGCCGTGGAAGCATATACTTTTGAATTTGTACATTTATTTCGAACCAAGTAGCATTACATTGGACTTCATCTCTAGCAATCCTCAAAATTATTAGGAATGGAGGTGGAAAAAGTTATTATTGGAAATATCTAGAGAATATAATATACCGAATGATATATCGATCCACAACCGAAAACAATAGTAATAATGTTAGTCATAGTAATTTTATTCATTTTTCTTGTTGGAAAGTATACAGATTTCTTAACTATACTCCATAACAAGAAATACGTCAGTGTTAATTGATTTCTGAGAGAAGTTGCTAAGTGTGGGGAAAGATATCAACTTACATTCAGCACACAAATGATGAATCGAAAGGAAAAATTATATAGTTTCGTTATTTAGATTGATGTGTAAAATTAACATAAAATAAAAATAATTATTATAAAATAAAAATAACTATTATAAATTATTATATTATAAGTTAGAAATCACCCAGCGGTTCGCAGGTCTTTCCAAGAAGAGCTTTTTCCAATCTTAATTAGAACTATTTACCGTAGATGCATTTTTGATAGCATTCAACTCATTATGAAATTTTGGTCCCAGATGCAGAAAACTTTTCTGAAATAAATCTGTTCTATCAGTGTTGGCCAAGAGAATACCTTCAGAAATGAGCAGAAAGGATATTCGAAGAATATCCAAAAGAGTATTTTTAAAGAATATACCACACATATCCCATATATTATAACTTCTATCTGGTAAACTTTGAGCTGTGACAATCTCACTGAGCTGAACATTCTGAAAATATCACGTGTAGGATATCCTAAAAATATACCATAGAGAATATTCAATATGAACTGATTGAAATCTTGATGGATATTAAAAACAAAAATACTGCAGGCTACGATGACATTTCAATTAAAATAATACAGAACCTTCCTCCTAGCGCTCTGAATGTGCTGGTTTCACTGATGAATTTATCCTTTCAAACAGGCATATTTCCTTCATTTTTAAAAACTTCTGTGGTCATTCCTCTCCATAAGGGCGGAGATTCTGATGATCCCTCTAATCTCCGTCCTATATCTTTTATACCAACCATCGCAAAAATCATTGAAAAGATAATTAAAAAACGACTACTTGAATTCATGAATATGCATAACATCATCAGTGAAAACCAATTCGGCTTCCAGAATAATAAAAATACTCATGATGCTATTTTCTCATTTCTGAATAAAGTTTATTCTGAGATAAATGTCGGTGAAAAGACTGCTGCAGTGTTTTGTGACCTGTCAAAGGCATTTGACTGCGTTAATCACGAAATACTGCTGAGAAAGCTAGATTGTTATGGATGCAGAGGAGTAACTCTCAAATGGTTCGATTCCTACCTGAAGGGACGATCGCAAATGGTCAAAACTGTTCAACTTTCAAGAAAAAGGGAAATTTATTCGGGTGTTCCACAAGGTTCTGTTTTAGGTCCCATTCTTCTTTTACTATATATTAATGACCTCACCAAACTTGATATTTCTGGAAAGTTCACCTTATTTGCAGATGACACAACCATACTTTGGAATAATAAAAACCCTTGTGAGTTACATAAAATAATCTCTGCTGACTTGAAAAAAGTGAATGATTGGTGTGATTCAAACATCCTATCTTTCAACTTAACTAAAACAAATTTAATATCGTTTAGATGCTCGATCAACGAACTTTATTTTGAAGACAGATCATTGGAATCTAAAAATAGCACTAAATTTCTAGGAGTGTTCATTGATCAGAATTTAAAATTTGTGGATCATGTCAAACAACTCACTAACAAAGTCGTCTCTGGCTGTTATGCTGTTAGACTAATTCGTAATGAATTGGGATTCGGCACTGCAAAGATGGCTTAGTATGCACTCATAGATTCTCACTTAAGCTACGGAATACCGTCTTGGGGAGCATGCAGCCCAGCTTTATTCAATAGTCTTCTAATTTTACAGAAAAGGGCAATAAGGTATATAAGAAATCTTGAACCAAGAGGCTCCTGTAGAACCTTCTTCAAAAACCATAATATCCTAACGGTAACTGCATTATTCATACTGGAATCTGTGTGTTTAATAAATAAGCATATATTAAACTTCGCCACATCCTCTTCCCATTATAACACCCGGAACAGCAGACATACTCTGCAACTCACAGTGCCAACTAAAAACATCACCAGAGACTCCATATTTTACAATGGAGGAAAAATATACAATCATTTGCCTCTGTACATAAGATCTGCCAATATAAATGACTTCCAATTCAGGAAGTTAGTCAAAAAATTTCTATCTGATAGACCCTATTATACTTTGAATGAATTTTTTGTCGATAACTTTTAACTGATTGACTAGCTCATGTTTTTTATCTTCATTAAGAAGCTATTAAGTTTTACTTTCTATGTATATTCTTATATGAACTTGACTTCCACTCTTTTATATATACATACTTTTTATAACCTCCATTTTACCATGTTTTGTATGTATTTTTATAGTTTTATTTTTGTTATCTTTTGGTATACATCGCATTTCTTTAAGTATTTACTACCCAAGCTTTGTCAACAAGATTATGTCTCATGATAATAAAGCATATTATTATTATTATTATTATTGAAGTTTCCATTAGGATTCCATGAATATTTTGGATATGTATGTTTGTTCCATACTATATCGAGAATATTCTATGAACATCCTGAGCTGCCTGGGCTGTGGTCTAAAAAGCTTCCCTGGCGCTCGATCTCTTTCCACTTTATTTCTCCCATCACATTATCGTTTCCACTTGAGGCAGGCACGAGACGAACCCTCATTTGTGCGTTTGTGCCGTATATTTGTTCTAATTCACTTAACCGATTTTCCTTCTCGCCGGGATATGTAGATTAATGGCTGGGGTTCGGAAAGGTTTGCCAAGGACGCGGCCTTCTGCGATTGTGGGGTAAAAGTTGGGAAAACTAGAGGAGAATGGTGAAATGTTTGTTATGTAAACGAGCCTACTGTGGTGGCAATAGTTTCGTGATGATGTTACCGAAAAACAAGAAACTTATTACAGGGTAACCCACCGGAAGTTTCATGATGTTGTTGATTTCATGTTCATCTCGATAGAATTGAAATATGGTTCAAAAATGAGGAATCATAAGGAACATTTTTGAAATCCATCAATAAATGAAGTGAATCATTTCAATTAATCGATAAATCAATAATATGTTTTATTTTTATTTAGACAAAATCCTTATTCACAAAATTCGAGAATACATAATTCATAAAATCTAAGGACTTTTTTTATATGCTCACACTAAAGGAAAGTTCTGTGATGTTCAAAGAACACCGCTCAAAACAAGGAACAAGAGATACGAATCAACAAACACTTTAAATTTCTTGAGTTTGTAAGCCTCAGGAAAAACCTCTCTCGACAAGGAGATCTAAAGTTCAGATGTTCTATTGAAAAAGAATCCCTGAGCCAGAGAGGGTTGACAGGTCTCCAAGCTCACAACAGAGTGATGGAAATCCTGTCCTCGTCGGGTAATAAAAATATTTTTTTTTCTGGAAGTCAAGTAACCTTACACCAAACTCATATTATTTGTGCTCATGGCGTGTTCCGCTACAAAGTTTAGCATCTTCAGGGGAGGAGAAAAATTGATACTCGATGATCTTCAGGAACATGATTTTTTTGTGGGTGAGGAGAAGGAAGTTTTGAGGAAGTGGTCCATGGTGCTTATTCATAGACGTTTAAAAATTCACGAAAAGGAAAAATTGGTTTGAGTCACATAGAAATTACTTTTTCTTCCATAATTTATATACCAAGCACATGGAACAAGAATAATCAAATAACATCTTAAATGCTATTTCTACACTATATATATATATATATGTATATATATATATATATATATATATATATATAGAGAGAGAGAGAGAGAGAGAGAGAAAGAGGAGAGGACAAGTTAAGAACAAAACTTGGGAATTATATTTGAGACAGCAGCGAAAGTGTACTCTTATAACAATATATTTCCAATATTTCGACAAACGGTTGTTGTCATCATTAAGGAGCTACAAAATAATGTTGGTGAGTGAGTGAGTGTTGTTAGTGAGGATGGTCGCATGAGAAATATTGAAAAGTCAGATGACACATAGTAAATTTTTTTTTAAAAACATTGATACTGATCCGTACAACACATAAACACGTTAAAAACTATTATCTTCTCATTTGATTAAAAAATGTAGTGACAAACACCACGTGGAAAAGATAAAGTGCATGTAATTTTTTGGTTATAAAATCGCCAAAAGTCATTTGTCGAAAATGTCAAATGTCACTGAAAAATTCTTAAGACACAATTTGGCCTAAGCCGCTGAAACCTCCATACAATTACAGGTGCTAAAAATAAGAGGTGGGATATGTAATATAGTAGTAAAATTATTGAAAATTGAACTTAGTTTACTGGAAAAATCTATATTCAAAATTTTTTCGATTAGGTAACGCCACTTGAATTGACTCCAAGAACCCTCGAATTCCCATCAATCAATAATAAATATGAATAAATTTTAGTTAAATGACTTAGATCAGTTCTTTACTATGTGTCATCTGACTTTTCAAAATACGACCATCCTCACTAACAATGTAAGTAAGGAAAAAAAAATTTGTTTCATAGTTTCTATCATCAACATTATTTAGTAGCTCCCTGATGATGACAACAACCGTTTGTGGAAATATTGGAAATATATTGTTATAAGAGTACACTTTCGCTTTTGCTGCTGTCCCAAATATAATTCCCAATTTTTGTATAATATATATATATATATATATATATATATATATAAATACATATATATATATATATATATATATGTTTGAGGGAACTGAATGCACATGCCATGATAATGAATGGAAGAGGTTCAGTCGGCATTTCAGCAGATATAGCAAGTAATGCAAATTTGCCAATTTGAAGTTCTCATCACGAATAATTCTTTCCTGTTCCATGTTGCTCTCCACAATCAAACATCCGTCACTCTCATCCTGTTCACCCTCGTCCTTGTCGCAAGGAGCTTATTCCTTGAATTCATGAAAACCAATTTAAATTTCAATAACTTCCTGTTTGAGGAGAGAAGGTACATAAAAAAATTGTAAACATTCCATCACATTTTCACGAATCAGTTCATGAAATGGACCGAATCCACGATCAAAATAAGTTGAAATAATTCATTTTCAGCATCTATATTGGAGGCGATTGGGCGTTAGAAATGGGAAAAAAAGGAGGAAAATGAGACGAAAAATTGATGGTGCTAATCAGTTATATCAATTTTTTCCAGAAAAGAGGGGCAACTGCCTCTGTAGATGAATTTCATAGTTATTCACTTAGGATGACTTTTAAGGTGTCTGAACCATTTTTGGTTTGATAAGGTTTGATTCGAATACATCAAAACTCACAAAATTACTAGGAGAGGTAAAAGAGTAGGAATTACTTTTCAGATGTTTCGTAAATATACTGATGATATAATGAGTTTCATTAATAAAATAATAATCGTAGACAGTCCTACAGGCGTATGTAAAGTGTATATTAGTATTGTTTGTGACTGTCTCCAACCCAAAAGAAGTCTCCAAGCAAAGAAGTCGATTTAAAATTCTGTATTAGGTGTATGAAATCAATGAGAACGCCTATAACATATTTTCAGTAGTTCCAAGTCCTGCTCTGATCTCCTGCCCTGATTTGATACTGAAGATTTCAATCAGTGAAACTTAGACACTATAAATTTCACACATATTTACTATTGACTATAATAAGCAGCCATCCTCCTACAGCATTTCATTCTCCTATTCGAACTTGATCAAATCTTGGTCCCGAAATCAATGGAAGATTTTGAATTTTGTATTACTGTCGCTTATAATTGCACGAGTGCATAAAAAGTACCGATAATTTTGCAAGAAAGCGTGATATCTAAAAATTGCAAAAGTTCATTTTCATATTTTGGCGAAAGTGCCCGAGTCCGAAGGATAAGGTCAAATGTGTTGTTATGGTGACTTGATACAATGCAATTACCGCTGTAAGTTTTCGATAACTGCATTGCTCTTATGGGACTCTTTATATATGAGGGAAATATTCGATTAAACACTAAACAGAATCTCACATCACAGTTAATGTACAATATAATGAAATTTATTTAGTCATTCATTGACTAGGGAAACTTTTCAAACTTCCTGGGAAACCAAAATGGACTTTGAATTTTCCGTACTGCTAAATTTGTTGATATATTCAATATTCTTGAACACTTCATGATCTCATTTGGATTTTTTGACATTAAAATAACATAACCAAAAAAATGAAATCGTCATATAACTTTGAAAATCGCGCATGCGCAGTGGATGACAGAAACCGGATTGTGGGACTGCAACAGAGATACTATCGGCTTCACTTAGTTAATATTGGCCCTTATTTGATATTTTCCATATTGGTATTAATACGTATAAGCTGTCACTACCCAGTATCCAAAGATCATCACCACCAAAAACCACCCCCTCTCAACCCCCGAAAACCAATAAGCGCCCAAGCGCCCGAATACATCTCCGGAGCGATTCCTCACATTTATGAAACCCAATTTAAATTTCAATTGAATTTTTCGTTCTGTTCCAGGTCCCATATTGGCGGCGTCGCGTCCCGGAATAAAATAATAAAGGCCGGCAGGGCGGCCGAATGGGCCCATTACATCAGGTATGCACACATATTGAGGCTCCCCGTCCCGTCGGTGGGCTTGGCAGGGCGCGGCCCCTTCAAGGGCATCGTCGCGACGCTCGGGGTAGGAGGCCGCGGCCGAGACAAAAGAGCGTCGGAGATTCTTTCAGGATCTATTTTTTTTGAAACCGTTCTCAGCAGAGCTCGATTATCCGATTAACGAACTGAGGATACTCGATGTGAAGTAGTATTCAGGAGAACAATCGATACTTAATAATAATAATGATAGTTATAATTTATAGTGTCATAATATGCAAATAATTGATAATTACATACAAATGAATCAAGTGATACTGAACTGTGTGCTAGAGCGCGGGATAGTCTCAAATCAACAGAAACATGGTGTTAAGAACACTCACTGTCGATCAATCCCAAGAAGACGGAGATGGTCCTTTTCACTAGGAAAAGAAGCTTATCGGGCTTGAAACCTACCGAAATCTTCAAAAGCAAACTAAACTTCTCTGAAGAGGTGAAATACCTTGGAATTACCCTCGAAAGGAAGTTTACATGGAACTCGCACACTCAGAGCAGAAAGAGTATATGTGGCCTATGAGCAGTGTCGGAGGACAGTGGGACGCACATGGGGTCTCTCGCCCCGTGTAGTCACCTGTATCTACACTGCAATAATAAGACCTATGCTAACGTACGGAGCCATTGCATGGAGACCGAAAACTCTATAAGCAACGGTCATCCAAAAATTATATCAAATACAGCGGATGGCTTGTCTGAATATCACAGGAGCCATGAGAACAACACCAACCGCGGCAATGGAATTAGTTACTGGTCTGACACCTCTGGACCTGCACGTCAAGGTGGTTGCGCTAATGGCCATGCTACGATTGCGTACGGCTGGTGTAAACTCCGAGGTAGGAATGTGTCAACTGAGGCTGAGCCTGTGGAGGGAAACAGAACACTGAGGCGGATGCTGCAAATGCAATACGCATATACACAGACGGCTCAAAAACCAAGGAAGGATCAGGATGTGGAGTTTACTCCAGATCACTTAGCCTCAGGATTAAGTGGGGAATGGGAAAAAATACCAGCGTGGTTCGAACAGAACTGGCTGGTATCTCAATCGCCACAAAAGAGCTAACCAGAAAAGGAATTTCTGGCAAAAACATAATAATCTGCACTGATAGTAGACAAGCCCTGCTAACCTTGAATAGACAACGTATCACCTCAGGGTTAGCACTAGAGTGCCACAAAGATTCAGCTAACGTAATATCGTACCAAGGTGGGTGAAAGGGAACGACAGGAGCAAAGGTAACCGCATTGCTGACTCTTCGGCCAGGATGGCGGCTGGACTGAAAATTTTGAGACCAGGTGACACCCATGGCTTGACGACTTCGACAATTGCGGAATTAGCCAAACGTTACCCCCATACTCAATCCCTCAAGAGATAGAATGAAACCAAAGGATGCAGTTTTGCCAGGATCACCCTGGGCGACCCTGGGAAGCTGGATCCGAATAAATATTTGGCGATGACCTGGAAGAACCTTCGTTTAACAGTGGGATTTCTGATTGGACACTGTCGACTAAGGAAACACCTCCATATTATGGGGCTAGTGGACACACCTCTATGCAGGATGTGTGAACAGGGAGATGAAACTGTCAG